>OY992538.1:111891127-112491127 GCA_963921195.1 Pegoplata infirma
AAATTATTATACGAATTAGGTTAGAAAAAGAAAGCTAATATAACGCGCAATAAGAAAAATAGATGCCAGATCGCTTTTTGTTGTTTCACTCACTCCTAAGTCGTAGAAAGTGTTGCCATGTTAGCGTAAAACGGACTAAAAACCGCTCTGTTTTCTCCTAAAATCGTTTAGTTTTTCCCCATTTTTTCTCATAAAACTCTACTGTCGAGTCTGTATTTAGTCTGTGGCTCTACTGTCGAGTCTGTATTTAGTCTGTGGTAGAGTTTTGATAGAAAAAATGGGGAAAACTAAGCGATTTTAGGATAAAACAGAGCGTTTTTTAGTCCGTTTCACGCTAACATGGCAACACTTTCTACGACTTAGGAGTGAGTGAAACAACAAAATCCGATCTGGCATATATTTTTCTTGTGGCGCGTTATATCAGTTTTCTCTTTCTAACCTAATTCGTAGAATAATTTGAAAATATTAACCATATGGTTCAGAACTACTTTTTTGACACCTGTCACTTATGTCGAGTCTGTATTAGTCTGTGGCGATGATGCCCAATTTAGGCTTTGAGTTTAATGAAGTTTTTACAAATAAGTCCATAAAAATTTCTTTTTTGAAATTTACAGCGATGATAACCAATTTCAGATATCTTCGATCTAGCACCTTTAGTTAAGCATTAAATTGCAATTGAAGTTTTTTAAGAAAAAAATCTTATAAAAATAGATATTTGAAACAGATTATGATGATCCTAATTTTAGCTTATTTCACTCTAGCACTTCTATTTTAGAAATAAATTGCAAATTAAGTTTTTTTTTAGGAAAAATTCATTTTAAAATGGACTTTTTTTACATACAATTGTAAATTGTATGTTAAGTTTGTACCAACTCTAGTTAAGCCATAAATTGAAATTTAATTTTTTTGGAAAGAATTCATCTGGACATAGATTATAAATTTATGTATGCAATGATCCCAATTGTTGCTATTATCGCTCTAGCACCTCTATTTAAGCAATAAATTGTAACTAAAGTTTTTAAGAATGAATTCATCTTAACATGGATTTCTAAAAATTTAATTCGATAATTTACAATTTCAACTTTTTTCGCTCTAGCACTTCTATTTAGAGATTAAATTGCGATTAATGTTTTTTATAAAACGTATTTTATTTTGTTTCTTTTAACTATTTTATATTATTTTTTTTTTTTAAATAGGAAATAAAAAATCTCAATATCTAAAAAACCAAAAATCCCAAAAAACCCGGGATCCCGCAAAAATCCCGGAATCCCGAGATTTCAATTTTCAATTTAATTTTTAAAGTTAATTCTGTTTGGCATCCCTAGTATTTACCAAAAAACGTTAAAATTACATTAAATCGTCATGTCTGGCAACACTGCCGACAACAGCTGTGTTTAGTAATCATAACAAAACTGACGGCTAGACACTGATGCCAACTTTTTTTGACAAAAACCCGCTAAATCAAGAAAAAAAAGTCTCCAGAAAACACCAGATTCAAAAACAGAAAAAAATGTTAGCTATTTAATAGCTAAATAGCATGAAATTTGAAATGTAACGGTTTTTTGAAGAAAATAAATATAACGGTTTTTTTAAATAATGTATGTATGTATGTATTAGCTATAGAGTTTTTCACGGGAATTCCCGTAAATTTTCTATCCCGAAATCCGTGGAAATAGAGCGGGAATTCCCGGGAATTTTCATTTCATTGAAATTGTTGATTTTTCGACTTCTATTGATCATTATATTTTGTATGTGATTTTTAGACATTTCATTAAAAATCTTAATAATTAATGGCAGAAACGTACGCAGGGACCAGGGGGGCTTAAAAAGTATTCCAAGAGACCTAACTAAAAAATATCATAAAATCTGAGACATACGAAATAAAAAAGTCTCACAATATCTAAATCTTCGATAGGATATAATTATCAGAACCTGATACTTTTTTTAGAAGCTGAAAATTTTTCTTTCTAAGACCTTTGCAAATGATTATTTGTTTCTATAGAAAATATTTATGTCTCTGGACATGATTCTTTTTAAATCGATAAATTTATATAAAATCTGTGTAAGGAATGACTCTGAAATTAACGGATTTTCTTTTTTAAACCAGAAATTTTTTAATTTTTTTAAATTACTTTAATAATTTTTTGGAATAAATTTTCTTATAATTTCATTTCTCTGAAACATTTGCATTCAGTTTCAGAGACATAACTGAGAACTTCCTCTAAATCAGTTTCATTGTGTTTTAGAGACAAAGCGTTGAGAACGAATTGTAAAAATGAACTGAGATGAATTGGAATAAATGATGAATTTTTATTATAAAAACAGATAAAGCGACTTTTTCGTAATCGTCGTGAGAGACAGACGTATTTCTTTACTCGTCCTGTGAATTTAAATTAATTTCCTGTGAAAGTGCTTTAAATTAATTAAAAAAAATAAAAAAATAAACAGAAAAAAATATATGCGACTAGACGCTTTTATAAAACAACAAAAAAAAGTTTTAAAAAATACAATTTCTTTCTATAATTCTGTGTAAAAAAATCTTTAAAATCATAAATTAAGGAAAAATAGAAAAAAAAACAACACTACAAAGACTTCTTCTTTGTTTTGTTTTCTGCCTTTGTTTAATTTTCGCAAAGAGTTTTATGAGTGATTATAATGCACAAAAAAATGAGCCTAGACTCAGTATAAACGGAAGAAATTCCTACATCTCCTTATTTGAGGAGAGCAGTGTCCAAAAAAATATTTATAAT
This sequence comes from Pegoplata infirma, assembly GCA_963921195.1. NCBI lineage: Eukaryota > Metazoa > Arthropoda > Insecta > Diptera > Anthomyiidae > Pegoplata > Pegoplata infirma. Next base: position 111,893,878 of record OY992538.1, read on the forward strand.
CCCCAAGACAACAAAAATTATTTAACTGCTAAACCACAGTACAGACTAGTATGCAATCAATGGTGCTAATTTCGTACTTTCCAATATGGTGGCGTGGTTATTAGTACTGAATAATCATCGCTGCCTAATGTATGTGTGCCTGTACGTGTGAGCTTTTGTGTATGTATTTATGGTGTTTGTTTACGTTTTGTATGAAACGTCAAAAGTTACACCGTGTGCTGTCACTAATACTTACACACACCAAATGCAAATCTGTGAACCTACTACTCATGTACTGTGTGCTAAACCAATTGAAAGAGCTCGATCATGCTCACCAGCTTTACTCAAAAGTGATAAACTAAATAACCCGCCAAATTTAGACACAACAGAGAGAACTTTGAAAAACAACACAGTCAAACACATCTAGAAGCATGAATATCGATAGTGCAGCAATAAATAATAACAACAACATCATTAGTGAGCACATTAACTCTCCCACTCTCACCATACCTAATGAGAGTTCTGTAAGTATGTTACACACACACGTAAGTACATCCAATACGATTGAAAAACCAGGATTAAGTAAACAAGCGGCAATACAGACTGGTATAGATCGCTACTTTAAATTTAAAAGAGTTCGTAGACCACAAAAGAATAATAATAACAGTGAATCAAAAAAACAGAAAGTTAATAATAACAATGATAACACTAATCCCTTGAACAACAATCGTTTTGCAGTTCTAGGCGAACTAGATACTGATACTCCGAGTAGTACCCGTAAAGAGGCTAAGCCTCCACCAATATTTCTTCGTGAGCGTAGCTCCAACCAATTGGTGTCTAATTTTACAAAACTAATTGGAAATAATACATTTCATATTATTCCGATTAGAAAGGGTAATATACACGAGACGAAAATACAGGTCTACACTGAGAAAAATTATCGGGAGATAACCAAGTTCTTGCACGATAATAATAAAAGTTATTATACATATCAGTTAAAAAGTAGCAAAGGCTTAGTTGTGGTATTTAAGGGTATCGAATCCAGTGTAGAACCTAGTGAAATTAAGGAGGCACTTGAACAAAAGGGCTATAAAGTGAAAGTTGTTGTTAACATTTTTAACAGGGCAAAAGTAACTCAACCAATGTTTCGAGTTGAGCTTGAGCCTGAAGCCACACGGCTAAAGAAAAATGAAATTCATCCTATCTACTCGGAACGATATCTTCTTCATCGTAGAGTTTCAGTAGAAGAACCGCATAAACGAAGTGGTCCAGTTCAATGCTCAAACTGCTTAGAGTATGGACACACAAAAACCTATTGTACCTTAAACACAGTTTGTCCTGTATGTGGTGATTTACATTCCTCATCCGAGTGTTCCGTGATAAAAAATGGTGAAGGCATGAAAAAATGTAGCAACTGCGGAGATAATCACTCTGCGAAATATCGAGGTTGCCCAATTTATAAAGAATTGAGAACAAAACTAAAACAAAAACATCTACAATCAAGAGGTCAAATACTATCATTTGAACCAGCACATGCAGCGAGAAATACGGTAATCCCACAAGTCGTACCAAGTGCGCCGCCTTTAACTCCTATATACCAAGGCTCAGTTCCACCCGCGGTAAATGCTTCTGAGACACATACTTCTTCAGCTAGTGCTAGTAATACATATGCTAACGCTTTGATAACAGGCTCTCAGCAACCCTGCAATCCCCCTAATAAAGGAGGGGTGGAATCAATGTTTTTCACCCTTATGCAGTCAATGACTAACTTCATGTCTACTATGCAAAGCACAATGAATGCTTTTATGGCATCTATGCAAGGTACAATAGAGGAGCTAAAAGCGCAAAACAATACTTTGCAGGCTCTCCTATCAAAAAAATAATGCGTGTGTTTAAAATATGTTTCTGGAATGCAAACGGCGTAAACCAGCATAAGGCTGAGATATCTAATTTTCTGCACAACAATAACATCGATGTGTTATTGTTATCGGAAACCCACCTCACGAATAGATATAATTTTCAAATTCCCGGATATAGTACATTCCACAAAACAAATCACCCTGACGGAAAGGCGCACGGTGGAACAGGTATTTTGATAAGAAGTAGAATTAAGCATCATGCTATGGAAACTTTTTCAACAACTTACCTTCAAGCAACCTCAATACATCTTGAGTGTACAGGAGGAGGACTAACTCTAACGGCAGTTTACTGCCCTCCACGATTTTCCGTTTCTAAGATACAGTTCGAATATTTTTTCAGTACTCTTGGTAATCGTTTCCTAGCTTGTGGAGACTACAATGCGAAACACACCTATTGGGGTTCACGTCTCACGAACCCTAGGGGAAGACAGCTTTACTGTGCTCTAATTGATAGGAAAAATAGTTTGGATGTTATATCGTCTGGACAACCAACATACTGGCCTTCGGATCCTAGAAAAATTCCCGATATTATCGATTTTGGAGTAACGAAACATATTGATAGGAGTAAGTTATCTGTTGAATCATCCTTTGATCTTAGTTCAGATCATTCTCCAGTAATTTTATCGTATTACGATGAACCAATTTCGGTTAAAACACCCTTTGGAATCACTTCGTCAAAGACGAATTGGTTGAAGTATAAAAAGTATATAAGTAGCCACATCCACATTGACCCATCTTTGGAATGTGAGGGGGATATTGGAGAATGTGTTCAGGAGTTTACATCCATTCTGAGATCTGCAGCAGAGTACTCTTCGACGTCTTCGACCGTTACTCCTAATCGTAATTTTCATGTTTCAAACTCGGAAATTGAGCAACTATTGGCCATCAAGAGAAGGCTAAGAAGGGAATGGCAAAACAGTAGATCTCCTGCCGCAAAGCAGAGGCTGTCTGAAGCTACAAGAAACCTTAGAAAAGCCCTTCATTTGGAAGAGGATCGCATAAATAGCGTTTATGTGGAAAGTCTTTCGCATTCAAGTTCAGCAAACTACTCATTGTGGAAAGCTACTAAAATTAAACCACCGGTAGAGGGCGAACCACCGCTGAGAAAGCAATGTGGCAATTGGGCACGCAGTGAAGAGGAGAAAGCATACTTATTTGCAGAACATTTAAGAACAGTCTTTGAGCCAAACTTGGCGGAGAATAACTTTACACTCCCAGAACTGCCTCTGCACATGGATCATAGTAATATCACAGACTAATACAGACTCGACATAAGTGACAGGTGTCAAAAAAGTAGTTCTGAACCATATGGTTAATATTTTCAAATTATTCTACGAATTAGGTTAGAAAGAGAAAACTGATATAACGCGCCATTGGAAAAATGGATGCCAGATCGGTTTTTGTTGTTTCACTCACTCCTAAGTCGTAGAAAGTGTTGCCATGTTAGCGTAAAACGGACTAAAAACCGCTGTGTTTTCTCCTAAAATCGCTTAGTTTCCCCCCATTTTTTCTTATAAAACTCTACTGTCGAGTCTGTATATAGTCTGTGGTAATATATTGTTTGACGCCCAAGATGTTGAGACAATTATTCGAACGCAGATAAGCCCAAAGAAAGCGCATGGGTATGACTTAGTCACACCAAACATGATAAAAAACCTACCATTTGTAGCGGTTACTGTTCTTACAAAATTATTTAATGCGATCTTGCAACAAGGATACTTCCCAGACATATGGAAAATTTCGCAGATCAAAATGATTCCCAAGCCTGGAAAAGATTTAACTTTAACTTCATCATACAGACCTATAAGTTTGCTTCCGTGCCTATCAAAATTATTTGAAAAAGTTCTTCTTCAAAAGATTCTACCAATTATGGAAAATAGTAATAGCATTCCTGCTCATCAGTTCGGCTTTTGCGAAAAACATGGAACCATTGAGCAAGTTAACCGCATAACTTGCGTGATAAGGAAAGCCTTTGAAGAAAAGAAATATTGCTCAGCAGTTTTTCTGGATGTCGCTCAGGCATTCGATAAAGTATGGCACGAGGGTCTTTTATACAAAGTAAAATGTCACTTACCAATGATTATACACAAGCTCTTAGAGTCTTACCTCCTCAACCGCTACTTTAGGGTGAAATATAAGGAAGCTACAACTTCTGATTATATAATTAATGCAGGTGTTCCCCAGGGAAGTGTGCTCGGCCCTGTTCTTTATGTTATATTCACGTCGGACTTGCCGACGTGTGAACATATTACAACGTCAACATTTGCAGATGACACTGCCTTGTTAAGCACTCACTCAGATCCACATGTTGCCTCCTTGAGGCTAAACAATCACCTTACAGCTGTGGAGACGTGGTTCAGGAACTGGCGAATTAAAGTTAATGAGCTTAAGAGCAAGCACGTTACGTTTACACTTAGAACGGGCACTTGTGCTCCGGTTTCTTTAAATGGTATAAGTATCCCACAGTCTGAGAGTGTTACATACCTTGGTATTCACTTGGACAGACGTCTAACATGGCGAAAGCACTTAGAAGCCAAGAGGCTTCATTTGAAGCTAAAAGCCATCCAATTACATTGGTTAATTAACAAGCATTCTAAACTTAGCCTTGACTCGAAAGTCACCCTGTATAATTGTATTTTAAAACCAATATGGACTTATGGTATCCAACTATGGGGTACAGCCAGTATGTCTAATATTGAGCTTATACAGAGGGCACAATCAAAAATTTTGAGAATCATTACGGGTGCACCCTGGTATATCAGAAATGTGAACATTCATAAGGACTTAAATATTCCGCTAGTTAGAGAAGAGTTTATGACCATCAGACTGAAATACGAGGAAAAGCTCGACAACCACCCAAATCCATTGGCGAGAGCCCTTACTCGGACCCGAGCGCACACCAGACTGCAACGTGCAGATTTACCGCCCATTTAATTATGAGGCCCGTCCTTCAAAATGGCTCTTAAGGAGTAACTAGTATTTAAGTTAGATTGTAAGATTTATTTACTTATTGTTAGGCCAAGAAAGGGCAGATTCAATAATCTGAAAAATAAAGTATTTGAAAAAAAAAAAAAGATAAAGCGATGTGAAATAACATATTCCCTTAAAGATACTTTTAAAAGACTTCGACATATTATAGTTATTTTTTTCTCGAAACTTTTTTTTTTTTTGTTTTAAAGGTACTAAATAAGATTTTTATGGTGTTAATAAACATTATAAATAGTGTGTAAACGCATTCATAAGGTTTAAATATATTTTTTTGACAAAATATTTGGGTTTTCAGTTTTTGCGAGAATTCCCGGGATACTGAGAAATTTAAAAATGAATTCCGCTTTTCCGGGAAATGAAAAAACAAGATTTTTATTCAAAAATTGCTAGTCTAAAAGCACAGACTAATACAGACTCGACATAAGTGACAGGTGTCAAAAAAGTATTCTTTAACCATATGGTTAATATTTTCAAATTATTCTACGAATTAGGTTAGAAAGAGAAAACTGATATAACGCGCCATAAGAAAAATGGATGCCAGATCGGTTTTTGTTGTTTCACTCACTCCTAAGTCGTAGAAAGTGTTGCCATGTTAGCGTAAAACGGACTAAAAACCGCTCTGTTTTCTCCTAAAATCGCTTAGTTTTTCCCCATTTTTTCTTATAAAACTCTACACGCAAAAAAAAAATCTGTGTAAGATTGAGCAATCCTACTTGGTAAAACTTTTTTCATACCAAAAAAAAATTTTTACCAAATTTTTGCTAATATTATGCTTGTCGATGTTAAAGTAACATAATTCATTTTTTATGTAAAATAACCAAGTAGCTTGCACAATAACGCAAATTACCTGCACAAAAATTTATCGAAAGAAAACAACAAAAAAACAAATACAGACCGCCATTTTAATTTTTTTTGTGTGCGTTGTTTGTTTATTTTTGTGTTATAAAAACGTAAAAAGGAAACTGATAAATAAAATAAAAATAAATTAATAAATAAAAATAAATAATTAGTTTTCTAAAAGATAAATAAATGTAAGATAAAAGAATGTTAAAGTTAATTTTGCTTTCATCACTTAAAACACCATTCATTAAGAAAAACCAATGGAGTCCCAGACGTATGTTTCGATGAATAACAAATGGAATGATAAAGTGAGTATTCCGAAGACACCAATAAGGTTTAATAGATTTTTAGTTAAAAATTAGTGTTTGGTAATAATTTTCTATTTTTACAGGGTACTGCTAAATAAATTTTTGAAGCTATGGCGAATCCTTCACTACAATAAAGAGCGTGGACACCAATCCTGCCTTTAGGTATAAAATTAAAACCTAAAAACCCAAAGCCAAGGGAGTCCATACCTGTTTTGAGTTACAAATGGAATGACAAAGTAAGTGTTCCTCCTTACCAAGAGACCAATGGGGTTTACCAATTTTTTAAATTAAAAATTTATGTTTTGTAATAATTTTCTATTTTTACAGGTTGCTTTTAAATAAATTCGTGAAGCTATAGCGGATCCTTTACTTCAAGATGAAGCGTAGGCAGCAGTCACTCGAGAAAATTGTACAAAAAGGGTCAGTTGGTCGGTGGTAAATTAAATTCTACACAACATTTATTACATTAATATGGATTTATTCTGTGAAAATTTTAAATTCAACAAATATACAAATTTTTTCAAAAATTTATTGAAAATTTATTTTAGCATAAATGTGGTAATTTTTAGCATTATTTTTAGTCATCTTTTCTAATAATTTTAGAATATTTCACCATATCTCTTTTGGTATATTTTACCAAGTTTTTACTTAAATAGCATTAGCATTTTCTTCAAAATTTTTTACATAAGTGTTTTGGCTAAATTACGAAAACTACTTCGTCGGTTGTAGTTTTAGCATATTTTTGGTAAAATTATGCCAGATTTTTGCTCACTCCGACACAAGTTTTTTTTTGCGTGTACTGTCGAGTCTGTATTTAGTCTGTGCTAAAAGGCTCTTTAATAATAACAAAAATTTAAAAAGTGTGGAAAATTCTAAGTTTTTTTTATTGTTAAATTGTGGCTGGTAAAAATCGCTAGATTTCCCGCTGCCCGGCAAATCACTTTTTTCCCCGCTAGGCGCAAAATAAAAACGCTAGTTTTAGCGGGAAAAACACCAAATTGGCAACAGTGACTGACGGCTAGATATTGGCGGCAAAAAAGAACAGTCTACGTAAAAAGAATAGAAAAAAACGCAATCATTAGAATCCTGCTAAAAAAATTGCTTTTCGCAATTTTTTTTTTTTCTACATATTTATTTTTAATACTTATAATTACTGTTTTGTTTTTAATTTGTTAAATGTTCTAGCAAAAAAAATGTTAAATTTAAATTGTGTTATTTGTGCTGAAATATTTACTGCATCCGATGATGTTCATGTAACTAGTTGTGGACACATGTTTCACATAGCATGTCTTCATCAGTGGATACAAAGGTAACAGGTTGGGAAGCGTCATTAAAAGTTATAATTTTAATATTCGATCATTTGCTACAGATCAAAAACCTGCCCACAATGTCGAAACCGTTGCACCGATCGCAATATTATACGGGTCTATTTCAATTTGGCAAACTTAGACGTTAGTCGAGTTGATGTTGGTTCGCTGCAGGAACAGTTGGACAATGTGCAACTTGAATTAAAAGTTAAAGAAAAAGAAGTGGATAAAGCTAACGAACAACTTCAAATTTCCAAAGAAACGAAGAAAAAGTGCATGTAAGTGAAAAATCTGCAAATTTAGGGGGTTATTCATAATACTTAAAGTAGGTTTATTTGACTATATCCTCCACTCTAGTGATGGAAGGTATACATAAGTTTGTCATTATGTTTGTAACACCTCGAATTATTGCTCTAGGACCCCATAAAGTATATATATTCATGATCCTCGGATGATTTTATGACGATTTAGCAATGTCCGTCCCTCTGTCTGTCTGTTAAAAGACTTTATGGAGGCTCCTAAAGTTTGGCATATATGTTGGACATTTACCTGGTTAGGTTGGTATTGCAATTCAGCAAAATCGGTCAAGTGGTTCAAAAGTTATAAGCAAAATAGTGAATTTCCACAAAGGTTTTTCGCGAATTTACAGGATAAAAACACGCCAACTTTCGAAAGATAATTCTGAGGACGCTGAAGCTTGGCATATTTATTTGTTGTTTCCCTGTTCTAGTGCGTACTGAATTTCAGCCAACCCGGTCCATTGGTTCAAAAGTTATTAGCAAAACCGTGAATTTCAGATTGGTTTCACCTTAAATTCACGTTTTGAAAAAACCGAACTTTAAAAAAAGAAAAAAATTAGTAATTTTTCTGTTTTTTACAAAATTGAAAAAAAAAATCAAAATAAAATATTTCTAATCAAAATTGTTCATTTTATTTACGTTAAAAAAATTACTATCGTTTAAAAAGGGCATATTAGAGGGTATTCATAGATTCGGCCAAGTCGAAAAATACAATCGCAAAAGCGTTGTGGACGGTTGTACGAGCGTTCTGTATACCAACTTCAAAGCGCCTTCAGATGATCCGAATGATAACATCGATCTACGCTAGGTTTAAAGCGTTTTAAAGGCGATTTAAAAAAGTGCTTTGAGAACGTTTTTTAAAGTCATCAAAGCGCTTTAAAAACCCAAAGTAGAGAATTTCTGTTTTAGTTCAGTTATAATAATTTGTTTGATACAAAGTAAAATCCGAAAAAAAAATTTTGTACTCCAAGAAATTTAGAAAATTTTTCAAAAAAATTTTCGAAACTTTAAAAATTAAAAAAAAAATCTAAAAACATTTTTGATGATTTTTTTTTTTATTTTAAAAACCAAAAAAAATTGACAAAAAATTGTTATTCAAAAATAGTTTTGGAACTTAGAAATTTTTTTCCAAAAAAAAAAATCTAAAAACTCTTAAAACGCTTTTCGAATATGCTCGCAAAGCGTTCCAAAAAAACGTTTTGAGATTGCTTTTTTTTGTTATAGTGCTTTCAGAACACTTTTCAAAAATGCTCGCAAAGCGTTTGAAAATAGCGTTTTGAGAATGCTTTTTTTTTTGTTACAGTGCTTTCAGAACGCTTTTTTTTAGAACCGTCTACAATTTCTGCTTGGGAAACTTTTCTACTGAACTTGAACGCAGGAGACTATAATTTTTATTTGCCCGATCTCTTTTGTAGACGTAAATTTTAAAAAATAAATTTAAAGAATGACGAGTGATCAAAATCGTCAGAATTTTGAACACTTTTTCAAAACGGAAACTCGTATTCTGATTGTTTTTTCTATAGTTAAGTGGTAAGATTCTATTGACATTTTCGAAAATAAGAGCCGTTAGATTCTGAAGACTGTTTAATATAATAAAATCGTTAGATTCTAATGGTTTTTCTATAGACAGATTCCTAATACTTGAATCCGATAAAAAAAAATCTATAGAAGTCATCAGATTCGGTGGATTTTTTCATATAGAAAAGTCGCAAGTTTCGGAACAATCTATTAAGATTCTTCAGACATTTCATACATTTGATTAATTTATTCGCATTTTATTTTCATTCTAGGAAAACAATTGCCAGTATGGAAAAAGAATTACAAAGTAAAAGTTTTCTGATACACAACTATGTCGAAAAGGTATTTTAAAACTTAATGAATTACAATTTTAATTAAAATAATTCAAATATTCTTCAATTCATATTTAATAGACAAAAATGCTTGAAAGTCAAGTTAAAGTAATGGAAGATTTGCGTAAAGAAAATAAAGCTCTTAAGGAACAAATTGAAACAAGCGATGGTGTTAATACTCTATTAACTTCCACAATGGCTGATGCCGAAAAATTATTGCAAAATGAAAGTGATCCAAAGATTTTGTCTGTTTGGGTAACGACCTTAAAAAGGTAGAAAGTCAATAAAAACAATTTAAAATAAAAAAAAAAAACAAAAACAATTAAACCAAATCTTTGATTTCATCTTTAGAGAATTAAGAGTTTGTGAAACTAAAAAGACTGATATGCGCAACGTTTTAAAGGTTGTACAAAATGATTTACGGAGAGAAATTGAATATAAAAAGTAAGTTTTTTTACAAAAAATGTAATAGCAGTGATTAATATTTTTTTTTCTTTTTAATTTAAGAAAATTGGAAGAACGTATATCACAATTGGAAAGTGAAAACTATCAGCTATTGGAAAAGGTAAAATACGAAAAAACCTACAAGCTTAAGGATTTAAAAAAACTTTTAGAACTTTGTATAAAAAGTCTTCGTGAACAATTTCCTCAAATCTAAAATTTTTTCTATTGAAAACTTTTCTCAGAATCTGAGAATTGCCTATAGAAAAATGTTTAAGAATCTGAAGACATTTTTATTTAAATATTTCTTAAGAATCAGAAATTTTTTTATAATTTAAAAAAAAATATCAGATTTTGTTTGAGTGGTTTTCTTTAGGAAAAATATTTGATAACTTTCCACATAAAAAAGGCTAAGAATCTGAAATATTTTTTTTATGGAAAATACCTCAGAATCTAGGATTTTTTTTAAATGCGTCGTCATAGAAACTTTCTTAAGCAATAAATTATAAAATTTCTGTTTTTATCTCATACAAATAATCTAATTAAATAAAATTTTTCTTCCATTTACTTTGACAGATAAAAAGCTCTGAAACTATAAACAACAATAATAATAATAATATTACAATAAAATCGCATGATACAACAATTGGTTTAAATACCGGTATAATGTTACCATATATGTCAAAACTCAAAGATGATAAACGTGCTACATTATCACCCACTATAGTAAGTTTAAAATAAATCATTTAACATTTTTAAATTTCGAATTTCACTTATTAATTTGCCAACATTTACCGAGAGGGGAAGTGTCCCCCAACGCCTCGCGTCTACCCCTCCACCACAAAAACACTCCAGACATTTTTTTGAAGGGTATAGAAAATTTGTCACAACCGAATTTAACACTCTCACTTGTTAAATTTTAAGGGCTATTTCCTTTTTCGAGCTATTTTGACGCTTTTTGTTTCCGAAAAACGAATACAAAACGCCGCTACTAACTTATACACTATTCACACTTACAGTTTTAAACCGTTTTTAGCAATTATTTTTAGCATTTTCTGTCAATATACTGTAATAGAATAAAGAAAGTACTAAAAATATTGCTGCTAGAAACGATTTAAAACTTTACGTGTGAATAGGGTATTAAGAATTATTAATTTTTTTTTATTATTTTTTACAAAAATAATCGTCAAAAACCTTTTACAAGTTTACTTGCCTGTGGTTGTTGAAGGGTTAAAACACATCTGTTGTTCTTTTTTAAGCCTTATACGGGGTTCACACTTGCTGTTTTGAAGTGTTTAAGAGTGAGATGTTTAAAAAAGTCTTTGTTCCGTGTCCATTACGTTTTTATTCTGTTACTGGTGTTTTGTTGTACAACTTGTTTGAGGTCGCAAGTGTGAATGCTATATTATATGGCATTCACACTTGCGACCTTCAGGCGCGGATCCAGGAATTTCATTTGGGGGGGGAGATTTTTTTCCCAAAAAAATATTATGCAATCGGAAGGCAAAAAAGTTTGGTTGGTAGCGGGGGGGGGGATGTTGTATGAATTTTCGTTAATTTTTTTAATATTGAATAAGAAATAAAAAAAACATCAACTTAAAGCTATAGTTTTAAATCAGGCGCGAATTCAACATTTTGAATTTGGGGGAACTTTTATTACTCAATATTTTTCACGAGGGCATCCTGACGGACCAATTTTCTTCCTAAGCAAGACCGTTTATAGTCAAATAAACGGATCCATACTAAGTCATAGCCATAAACTTCTATATAAAAAACTGAAATATTTCGAAAACAAAAAATATTAACAGGTTATTAGTTTTTTTAAATGTTTCTTTTACAAAATTTCTCAGATGTTGAGACATTTTTACTACAGAAAAACTTTTAGATTCTAAAAAAGTTTTCATATGGAAAAATAACCCTTTTCTAAAATATTTGCCTTTAAAAAAATGTTCAGATTCTAAAACTTTGATATAAAAAAGTTCTTAAATTCTCAGATCGTATTTTCTGTAGAAAAACTCTCCGATTCAAAATTTTATTATAGAAAATGTCTCCGATTTTTAAACTTTTTTCTATAATCTGAGATTCGGAGACATTATTTATATAAAAAATGTCTAATGTAATTTTCTTATAAAAAATCACTGAAATAACGCTCATATTTTAAAGTAATTCTCAGATTTTACGAACTTTTTCGTTTTAAAATATTCTTAGATCATATTTCGTAAAAGAAAATTATCAGATACCCAAAAATCACCAGTTCTAAAACATTTTATGAAGAAATTTTGATACACTTTTCTAAAACTTAAATCCTAAATTTTTGTAGCATTTTTCGAAAGAAAAATTTTACGGTTTTAATGCCATCTACTGTTGTAAATTTTTTAGATTTTGAAATATTTTTCATATCGTTAAACTATATTCAATTTGAGCTATCTAAAAAAACTAGGGATGTCACGAATATTCGTCACTATTCGGTATTCGGCATATTCGGCATGTTGTTTAAATATTCGGTTAAATAAATATTCGTTAACAGTTTGCCGAATATTCGGCAAAATTTAAAATTGTTAAAAAAACACGTTTTTTAAAACGTTTCACTCTTTTTTCTAGTCATTTCAGTTTGCTTTTTGTACAAAAAAACTTTAGCACTTGATTAAAACTAAAATTGTTAATGTAACAGAAAAAAATTTTTCAACAGCAGCGTTGTTGTTTTTTAGTCTGGTACTTTTTTTTAAGTTCTTACATAAGTAAAATACAGGCGTATGAATAATTTAACTATTCGGCAATATTCGGTAAAATGCCGAATACACTATTCGCGACATCCCTAAAAAAAACATAACTTTTCAGGAGAGCAAAAAAACCGTCGCATTCGCGTATTTTTAAACTTTTTGTCGGCCGATCTTTTACAATATTAATTAATAATTACTACTAAATTTTACACGTGCTTTGTTTGTAACAATTCGTATTATTCGCTGAGTTACAGCAGATAGCTCAACCTTTTTTATTTGAAATTAATCAACCTAAGCAGATAGCTCATTAAATATAGACTTTAAAGCTTTATAACTTTTTAACGGATTATGATAAAAATGTGAATTTGGTACCATATTTCTCATTTTTTTAAGCCCTTCCAATACAGGTGTCAAAAAAAAATACTTTTTAATTTTTTTTTAAATCATCGATTTTTTCGCGCTTTATCGCCATTATTTAGAACCTTCATGAAGCTTGCGAAAAATATCATAACACTTGTGTTTGCTGTACAATCGAATGGGCAAATAAAATATGCAAAAAGTTTAACCGGTTTTGTTCCGCATCGAAATATGGGTCAAAAACCGCGTTTTTAACCGCGGAAAGGAGTTGAAACTTAAAAAAAAACTGCCATTATTTTTATTGATGGAAACACCGTATAAAAAGTGATACTATAAAAAAATTTAAATTTAAAAGTTTACCCTAGTAAACTATACTGTAGATAGCTCAAATTTTTATTTATAAAAAAACATGGTTTCACATAGCTCATGCTATTTTTGCAATAAAATAGTCTTAAAATATTTTTTTTTGTTCTGAAATTAATACCATAGATGGCACTTATGCCAGCGAACATTTTGCCATCAAAAACTCATTTTCGTCAACCGAGCAGATAGCTCAAATTGAATATAGTTCCACGATATAGAAAAATTATTATAAGACACTTTTTCAAAAGAAATATTTACATATTCAGAGACACATTTCCTATAGACAAATTCTTAGAATCTTCCAACAGAAAAAATTTTCTAATTCTGAATGATTTTTCATACAAAACAAAATCTCAGTTTCTGATATAGTTTTCTATAAAAAATTAATAGATCTTAACAAACTTTTCCTATAGAAAAATTCGCATATTTAAAAGATTTCTCAAATAGAGAACTTCTCATTCTTAAAATCTGAAACGTTTTTCTTGTAGAAATGTTATCTGATTCTGAGATTTTTTTTGCAGAAAAATTGTTGGCTGATTCTGAAAATTTTTTTCTAAGAAAAAAATCTCAGGTGCTGAGGGATCTTTTTTGAAATGTAATACGAAATTTTTTTATAAAATTTGAGATCAATTTTTAATTAAAAAAATCTTACATTCGAAGTCAAATAAATATAAAAATATTTTCTAAAGGTAAAGTCTGAAATTTTGAAACATTTTTCTGTAAAAAATAATACTTTTACCATCGCAAATAATAAGGAAAGTTATTCGGTTAGAAAATGTCTACGACTCTATTGCCATCTAAGTTTTTCATATGCAATTTCTTTAATTCTGAAACATTTTATCCTAAGGCTACGTGTGCTTTCTTTTTTCCTTTTCTTTTTTGTTTTTTCTTCCTTTCTTTTTTCTTTCTTTTTGTTTCTTTCGAAATCATTTTGGGGGGGGAGAAATCCCATTCTCCCCCCCCCTGGATCCGCGCCTGGACCTTAAACAAGTTGTTCAACAAAACACCAGTAACAGAATAAAAACGTTATAGACACAGAACAACGACTTTTTTAAACATCTCACTCTTGAACACTTTAAAACAGCAAGTGTGAATGCCATATTATTGCTGAATTTTGAAGTGTTTTTGCAAATCATGTCGATCCTGTCTTTATGCTATTACAATTCACAATACTTTTGTTACAACATGTTTTGCACAAATATGTTGTTTTGAATGCGGTGGAAACATAACATTAAATAAGTATTTTTATACCCTACACTAGAGATGCGCGCGTGACACGAATTTTTCGTGATTCACGTGACCCACGCGTGAATCACGCGTGATCGTGAGTGAAATTTATTTTTACTCACGTGATCGTGAGTGCACGTGATTATAAAAAATAGTTTCGTGCGTGAGCGTGCGTGAGTAATTTTTTTGTCGTGAGTTTGCGTGATTGTTTTGTGCAGTTTGAAACAGAAAACGAGTAAAAAAATCGTCATTATATTGAATTTAGAGGGAAATTAATCCAAAATTGTGATTTTTATTATTGTTTTAAGGAAATTCAATACTTTTTGTGCAAGAAATCGAAAGAAGTAAAATAAAAATTAGCTAATTTTAATTTCGTGAGTCTTCGTGAGCGTGATTTTTTCGTGAGCGTGAGAAAAATTTTAGTTACTCACGTGAGCGTGCGTGAACGTGAGCAGAGAAAAGAATTTCATGCGTGAGCGTGCGTGATTAATATTTTTATTTCGTGAGCGTGAGCGTGCGTGAGTCAAAATTCACTCACGCGCCCATCTCTACCCTACATCACACTGTGATACAGGGTATAATGAGTTTGTGCTGATGTTTGTAACTACCCGAAATATTGGTCCTAGACCAGTGTTGCCAATAGTAGGGGAAAATCCCTACAAATAGGGTTTTTTTCATAAAAAAATATAGCGTAGGGGAAAAGGGACAGATTTTCTTTTTAGATCAAAATGTAGGTATTTTTTAAAAAAGAATTGATATTTTTAATATTCCCAATAAGCAATTTTAAAATTCAAGTGCAAATCAAGTATAAAACAAGTGTAAATCAAGCCCTAAATTCCAGCCCCTGCTTGATTTATACTTGAATTACACTTGAATTCAATAGCATACTCCAGCAAAACGGACACTGGAATTCAAGCCCTGTTTTTACAGCCTTTTCACTGGTTTTCAAGTGTAAAAACAGCGCTTGAATTCAAGTATCCGTTTTGCTGGAGAATGCTATTGAATTCAAGTGTAATTCAAGTATAATTCAAGCATAGACTGGAAATAAGGGCTTGATTTACACTTGATTTATACTTGATTTGCACTTGAATTTTAAAAGTGCTTATTGGGATTAAACTTTTTGGCAAAGAAAAAATGGTACCAAATATTTTGTTTTTAAAATTGGTTAATAAGACATTATTATTTAAGTCCTGTAAGTTGTTCACCAGTATAAAAATGGTTCAAAACATAAATTTGAAGCGGAAATTTGAGAGTCTCATGTTTGGTTATGTTTTGCTCTTCAGCTGTTTTAAAATACAAAACAAAAATGTCCTGATACATACATATAAAAGGGTTATTTTACGGATCTTCACCAGAGAACGAAATACCTCTTTAGAGAAATTTTAAACGTTTTTGTCAAGCCAGTTTAAATTTTTTGTTTTTTAACAGATTTTTACATAAAAACCGAACAACTTACTTGCCCAAAGTAGTTGAGGTTTATCTTTTTAAATTTAAAAAAAAAAATAATTTCTTGAAAATTGTTCTGTATAAATATTATAGTTTTAGTAAAGAAAAAATTAGCTCGAGCTAGAATAAACCTACTCAAAATATAGTATATTAATGGTTGAAGAAAACAATTTTTATTTAAAAATTTATCAGAATTTGAACAAAATTTGTAGTTTTAACTTCGTTTAAACTTAAAACAAATATAATTGACGTATCGAAAACTCACATTTAGTATTTGAACTTTTATTTTTCCTTGAATGTCCAAAAAGTGAATAAAATTTGGCTTTGTTTTAAACATTTTAGCTGTTAAACGTAGGGATAAATGTAGGGATTTTTTTTTGGAAAATGTAGGGAGAAAACGGATTTTTTTTAATATGTGTAGGTATTTTTCTTTTAAAAAAATGGCAACACTGTCCTAGACCCACTTTTAAGTATACCGATCGACTTAGAATCACTTTTTGAGTCGATTTAGCGATGTCCGTCCGTCCGTTTGTCCGTCCGTCCGTTTGTCCGTCCGTCCGTCCGTCTGTCCATGTAAACGGTGTAAACACGATACAGGTCACAATTTTTAATCAATTGACTTAAAATTTGAAACTTAAGCCTTTTTTGGCCCAAGGACGAAGCCTATTGAAATTGGAAAAAATCAGTCCATATTTAGACCTAGCCCCCATACAAAGGTCCTCTTTAGTTTTGGCTCAAATGATTCTAATTACCGCATTTTAATACCCAGGCAGAAAAATACGAACGGGAGAGTGCTGGCAAAGTACCTTTTATGGTTGCTTGTGTGCTGGCAAAGCATCACAGTTAAGTACTCTCCCAGCGTCCAAAATGATAACCACGGTAAACGGTATGCCGTTGCTATTTTAAAGCGCTTTGAAAGCGCTTTAAAAACAAAAAATATGGTACTATTATAGCACTTTTAGAACAAAAAAATGGGACGTATATAAATTATATACATAAGTCCATAAGACACAACTTTTTTTGGTGTTTATTTGAATAAAGAAATTTATTAAATTAGGATAAAAAATTTATTGACTCATTTATTAGGATAAAAAAAAATTCTGAACAAACTTCGAACAATTTTCTAAGTCCCGGAAAAAATTTGTTTGCAGTTTTCTTTGCGCTTTGGAATATAAAAAATTTATTAAAAATGCTTTTAGGAAAAAATTTGGAAAAGTCCCGAAAAAAAGTAGTGCATTGAACCGAAACGGGTATGTATCCGGAGTTCCTCACGAAAGAAACAGTTGTTTTTATATAAAAGGTGTCAAGTTTGTAATATGTAGGTCCAGAGACTCTATGTAGGTCATTGTGTATAAGTGACATATCATGAGAACTATCAAGGACCGGCCACTTATCCTGCAGGGAAATAAAAAATATTCCAATTGTTATGAAAATTAATAAATTTTAATAAAAAATTTATACTTTGAACGGATTTAAATAGAAAAACATTGGCAAAGCGCTTGGAAAGCACTTTTTCGAATTCATACTACCTTCTACACAAAAAATAAAGTGCTTTGCCGAGACTTTTTCTTTGGAACGGTTGGCAGTTTCTGCCTGGGTAGGTATATTTTCGAAATTTGGCAGGTACCCAGGCAGAAAATACAAGCGGTACAAGTATTGACGGGACGTAGTTTTTTTGGTATTTCAGTACTGACCCGGTTACCCAAATGATAACTCTGATCTACTGTTGGCCCAGACGTTCAGACAGCATCGTAAAAGCACTGTAAAACCCAAAAATCCAGTACTTCAAAAACAAAAATATCTTTATTTCCACAGTAGTAATACAAAAATTAGTGTTTTTTCGTGTAAAAGGTGCACCGTTAAAGGTGAAACTATTAACAGCACTCGAGTTTTTAAGGAAATTACCTGCGAAGAACGTACTATGCAGTCGTTTAGAGAAAAACTAAACCCAATACATCATTTATCAAAAAAAGACAGCGCACTATTGGATATTGTGAATTTTGATCCCGTTAAAAATGTCATTATTGATGAAATGCATATGCTTTATCTTGGAATAAGCAAATGTGAATTTCAGAGAAAAACATTTGATTTAACGGTTTTAACAAACTGGAAAGCTACACAATGTTTTTTTGTTATATAGTAGTGCTATCGTTTTGAAAAACGTATTGCAAAATGATCAGTATCAGCATTTTTTGATTTTATATACATCTTGCAGAATTTTACATAAAAAAGGAAAACTATAGTTATAATTCACACCAAAAATGTAAAAATAAAAAACAATAACAATAATAAACGGTTCCATTTTTTTGTAAAAAAGTACTGGTAAAGCACTTTTTATGTTATTATTTTTAACACTGGAACAGTACACTATTTTCCAAAAAAAAGGTACTTTGCCAGTACTATATTTTTTGTACCGATGGCAATTTCTGGCTGGGTAATCATGTTTAATCCACACAAATCACCATTCCGAATTTTAAAGAAATCGGACAAGTTCTTCTTGTAGCCCCCATACAAACCACCTTCCCGATTTTCACATAAATCTCTCAAATTTCATGAAAATAGAAAATATTTAATTAATATTCTGTTTGTGTATTTTAAACGCGTACTTTGATAACGTTATCAAATCTGATTATCATCGGACCATTTTTGGACTTAGGTCCCATGTGAAAATTTCGCCCGATATTCAGTTGAAGCGGTTTATTGTCAACAAAAAGAAGACTATTCCACTCAAATTTGGTTTGTGAGTGCTTTTTACACTTACTAAAGATTTGAGAAAATATAGATCTAATCACCCGGTTAGAAATAGTCACATATGCACACATATGAACACATATGATTATCCATACATGTTCATGGACGAAAATTGAGGTAATATGTACATATATGATCATACGTGTTCATATTTGATCACATACTTTCATTCATATGTTTTCATACATTTAAGTAATTGGTATTTCCTTGTCATTAAAAAACACTTTTATTACTAATCTTGATATTTTATTAAAAAAAAAAATATAAAGAAGAAATTATAAGAACACTGTTAAAAACATGATTGAGTTTATGTGTTGGAACCGAAAAATATCAGGCAAATATTCTAAGCTCTTCTATTCTAATAATTAGCGGTCCGTTGAATACGATTTGCTCTCCAACATCAGGCTTTCTGTTTATATAATACAAAAAAACGTCGTTTTTATCCAAATATTCCGATTTTAATCCATTATTCGAAAATCCATTATTCGAAAAAGTCTTCTTTTTGTTGCGACTATATAACCCTTATGTAACATCAAAAGTCTTCTTCAAAAAGGTTTAGTTAAAGAGGGTTTTCTTGATTTAATTGATAAAGCACGTTCTTTGTTGCCCACAACCGTCGAAGAACAACTTGATTTTGATATTTCTGGAAAAGAAAGAAGACATTACAGGACATACAAAATTAACAACGATATTAATATAAGAAAATGTTTTCTTACTTACTTGGACAAATTTTATATTCCAGAACGAATTGGTTTATTTAAAATATTTTTGTAAAATCAAACTGAAAAAATTCTTGAAAAAAAAAATGTAGAAAAAAGGAAAAATAAAATTATGACATTTGGGTTTTGAAGTTTGCATCAAATCAAATAATTTAGAAACTTTCAAAACTAAAACAAAAAATAAAACGAAGCATATGAAATGCAATTTGAGAAAATGAAAAGTTTTCTATTGCATTTCCAGAAAAACCATAAAAATGGTAATGGTTATGTAATGCAATATCATGCATGAAATATACTAAAAAGTAATGCATATGGTAAACAATAGAAAAAAATTCATATGTTTGCAGTTTTTTTGCTATGCATTACCATGGTTATGGTAATGCATTACATAACCGTTACCATTTTTAAGGTTTTGCTGGGTTTTTGTTAACTTTCAAAAGCCAACAAATTTGAAAAGGAACTAATAAAACATTCAAGATGAGGTCTTGCAAATTATGCAATTCCAAAAGTGCATTGTGTTTTACAAATACTTTTTTCAAAAAAAAATACATTTATATTCATTTATACCACACTATGAGGCCTTATGCTCCTTATAGGAACTACAGGAACCAATATATATATATACCACACTCCCCATTAGTTTTTGCGAATTAACCGCAAATATTTCCATATATGACATCAAACAGTGCTATATAATCAAACAGTGCTATATATACATCCATACTCGTTGTATGGATGTATAATTCCATACATGCTATCATATGTACCGAACATGTGCATATGTGTTCATACATGATTCATATATGTTCGCATATGCAAACATATATCCTCATATGTGTTCATATGTGACCATTTTTACCTGGGCAGTGAATATTTGAACTTGGGACCCATTTCCCGGGAAACTCTAGTGTTATATGGTCGGTCTTGACCGACTATAATTTTCTTACTTGTTTAGATTATATTTTTTCTTTCTCCTGTAAAAATTAACAAAATTTTTAGTCGCGGCTTTTTGGATTTTAGATGACAGATACTCTGCAAATAATTTAATTTAATTCTATTACTTTTTTTAGAAAGATAACATTAAGAAAATTGAGGAATCTTCTTCACCGTATTTAAATATTAAATCATGTGGCGTCCTCTTACCTCCAACTTTAATGCGAAATCATGAAAATCGTTCTGGCAATGATATGAATAACAAACTATCAACCGTAAAATTAACCACAATTAAAATATCACCTACCAAAAAATCCAATTCCGGAGGAGCTATACGTAAAACAAAAAGTGATCTAAGTGAAAAGGTATTTACAAAATTTATTTTTTTTTAAAGAATTTAAAATTAAATCGATTTTTTTTTATTTTAGTACTCAATTTTAAAAAAACCTCGGTTAGTTTATGGGATGTCCATGGGTTCATCATCTTCAACCTCAAAGCCTTTAGGACCTAATTTTGTATTCAATGGTTTTGGTGGTTCTGAACGTGTTGATCCATTTGAAACTACATCAAAAGTTAATGAGGACTGTGATAGAGAGACTGATGCTAACGATGGACAAAATAAAATAAAACAATTACCAAAACCCTCAACATCTAGTATTAATAATCGTTTAAAATCAGGAGGTTTACGTAATTTTGTAACAAACATGAAGCAGCCAATGTCAAAATGAGAATTTCTTATTTCTAATACAGAAAAAAAAAATATTTGCCAATGAACGAAATTCATAGTATTTATGAACAAATACATAAAAGTTATGAACTTTTTCATTAAATTTTTTAACTTTTTCATAGTATTTATAGTTCTCAAGTTTCACAAATTATGATTTATTCATAAATACTGGGAAAAAGTTTATAAGTATTATGAAAAAGTTAATTTATGAATTTTTTCATAAATACTATGAAATTCGTTCATCGGATTTTTTTTGTGTGTGCATTCTTCCTGCAAAACTTCTTAATACTACCTCATTAGCAGATTTTATTTATGTCGGTTATTCTTCAGAGAAAAGTTATACCTTCAGTTTTCTACTCTTCGTTCATGGCAAAACTATAATTCTTAAATAGTTTGTAATTAATTTCGTAGTAATAATTATTGAATTGTTAATTTACTTAAAAATCTCCAAAAATGTATATCCTTAATGTTTATGTAAAGCAATATTGTATGTATTAAAAAAAATTCTTAGCTAGTATTTAAATTTACAAGATAATCATATACAATTTTTATTTTTTCATACCCTAAAAAGAGCAAATAAAATTAGAGATTTTTCTTTAAGAAAAATACAGAATCTGAGAATTTTTATATAGGAAAATGTCTTAAAATCTGACGGCCGTATTCACAACAAAAAACGGGTGGCTACCATTGAGCTTGGCTATCATTTTCATACATATTTTTCTTAAAGGGAAAGCATGGCCCTCGATTTTTGGCACTGGTTTCTTACATCGAGAGTGTCACTTTTCCTTATTAAAAATGGCGAGAAAAAGTTAGTAGCTCGATGATAGCCACTCGTTTTTAAGTTATAAACACGGGTGTGAGAATTTATAGGAAAAATGCCTTAAAACTGAGAATTTTTCTAAATGTTTCAGAATCTGAGATTTGGTCCTTTATTCTGTCTTTTACAACTTTTCAAATCACACGAAATTTTCCGAGTCACATGAAATCGAATTCAGTGTTCTTTTAAAAAAAATATATATAACGAAAAAAAGTGTATTCGTTTTACTTTTTTCAAACTTTATATCTACACCATTCCAATTGTATTTTAACATTTTCCAAATGTATTTTAAAATATTTTACATAAAACTCTACATAGAATATTTTAAAATAAATTTTAAAATATAATTGAAAAATTTTAAAATACATTTGGATAAGAAAGAAAATACAAATGGACAATTTTAAAATACATTTGGAAACATTTAAAGTACATTTGGAAAATTTTAAAATACAATTGGAAATAGTGTAATACATCGAAAAAAATCATAAATTTTCATTTCCCCTTTTTTGTGAATTACTTTTCTGGAACAGGGGCTTTGTTCTTTAGAATTTAAGAGTTTTTCTATGGAAAACTTTCTCAGAATTTAGAATTTCTAAAAAAAATGTTTCAAACCCTAAAATTTTCTTTAAGCAAAAATATCTCAAAAAAAGTCTGAATTTGAAATTATTTTTACTGATTTATTTATGTATGTATTTAAATGTGCATTGCTAAATATTACAAAACAAAACGTATATAAATATAAAACGAGATTATAAAACATGTTAGAAAAAAAAATACTCATGATTATAAATTCATATTTAATGTGTGTATATAAATAACTGTAAGTCTTTCGGCTATTTTTTCGCTGTGTTCCGAATAGAAAATCTGATTTAATTCATATTTAAGCCAATCTTCTTTTCTGCAGTGCCAGTCCATTCTTCTTTTAAATCTACTTTGCAACCCAAATCACGTAAAGCAGCCTTTAAATCTTGCAATATAGATGGATGTTCAGACATAGCCGTATTTAGGACATCTTCAACACCAAACGATAACCATATATCGCATTGTTCCCTCGAACGTGAAACCATATTACGAATAGCCCAGGCACCATTACGCTATACAAAAATTAAAAAAAAAATATTTCATTAACAGAAGTATTTAAAATAAACAAGTTATAGGACGCTGTTTGAAATTCGTATGTGCCGAAAGTTTTATATACTTAAAAATTTCAACTGGAAATAAATATTTTTTTTGGGTAAGACTTTTTTTTAGTTATTTTTGTAAATAAAATGTTTCTTGAGTGATTTTTTTTTTGAGTGACAAAAATGCTTGGTAAATATTTTTTCGGCTTTGCAACAAGTAAATTTAAGGTGAACCCAATCCGTAGTTTACGGTTTTGCTCACAACAACTTAACCACTACACCATTTACAAGATATAATTCGAAAATGAGCAATTAAATTCGAAAATTCAACTTGGTAATCGAAGATTCCATTTGTAATTCGAAAATTGTTCTTGTAATTCGAAGATTCTACTTGTAACTTGAAGATTCTACTTGTAATTCGAAAGGTCCACTTGTAATTAGAAAATTCCATTAGTACTTCGAAAATTCAATTATAATTCGAAATAGATCAATTGTAATTCGAAAAGGATCAGTTGTAATTCGAAATAAATCAATTGTAATTCGAAATAAATCAAGTGTAATTCGAAATAAATCAATTGTAATTCGAAATAGATCAATTGTAATATGAAAAATATCAATTGTAATTCGAAAGCGATTAATTGCGATTTACAACTAATCTTCGAATTACAATTTATATTTTCCAAATTACAATTAATCTTTTTTGAATTACAATTGATCTTTTTCAAATAACAATAGGAATCTTTAAATTAAAATTAATCCTTTTTTCGAATTACGATTGGAATTTTTGAAGTTCAAATGGAATTTTTTGAATTACAAATGGAATCTTTGAATTACAAGTAGAATCTTCGAATTACAAAATTTTGTCACTCAAAAAATAGTTTTTTACAAAATAAAATATTTTTAGTCAACATTTTTTTTACGGTAGAAAAATTAAATCGGTCTAGGGGGTTTTTAATTAAAATAAAAATTTTCTAGCCAGAAATCAAAAACATTAAATCACTAAAATTGTGTTAAAAGAGGAATTTAATTTTCTACAGTTTTTTTTTTAATTTTTTACAATTCGAAGGGTATTTTTTTTTTTTTACTTACCTGTATAATCTTATTTTTGGCATGTAATCTCATAGATTCAACTATAGTTTCCGATATACCAGTATCAAACAAAGCTTTACTATTGTCTTTTACCCGCAGTGTTAAAGTAGAAATACATGCTAAGGCTGCTGTTACTACATTTTCATTAGCCTAAAATAAAAAAAAATACACTTTATATGATGTAATATATAAAAGAGAATTATTTCAGTGTATAAATACCATATGAGTGTGTAGTAATTCTTTAAGAATAGGTGAAACACCTTGCTGTACAATATGACTTTTGACAGCATCATGACCTGCTAAGGCACGTAATAGTTTTAAAGCTTCACGATTCAATCGTACTGAATTTAAATTATTATCCTGAAATCAAAAATAAATTCTATTAAAACTTGATTTAATAATAAATTTTGAAATATTTTTTCAAAAGAAAAATTCTCATGAAACGTTATTTTCTATAAAAACAATTTCGAAATGATTTTCGAGACATTTTTCCTTTAGAAAAATATCTCAGATTCAGATACACATTTTCAATAGAAAAATTCTCAGATTCTGATACACATTTCCCATAATAAAAGTTTCAGATTTTGAGATTTTAAAGAAAAATATCTTAGATTCTAAGATAAGTATAATTTTTCTTATAGAAAACGCCGTAGATTCTGAGACATTCTTTCAATAAAATAAAGTCTTAGATTCTGAGACATTTTTTCTACAGATTTTGAGACATTATTCCTATAAAAAAGGTTTAAGATTTTGAGACATTTCTCCTATAGAAAGTCTTAGATCCTTGACACATTTTTCGTAAGGAAAAAGTCTCAGATTCTGAGACATTTTTCCTATAGAAAAAGTCTCAGATTCTGAGACATTTTTCCTATAGAAAAAGTCTCAGATTCTGAGACATTTTTCCTATAGAAAAAGTCTCAGATTCTGAGACATTTTTCCTATAGAAAAAGTCTCAGATTCTAAGACATTTTTCCTATAGAAAAAGTCTCAGATTCTGAGAAATTTTTCCTATAGAAAAAGTCTCAGATTCTGAGACATTTTTCCTATAGAAAAAATCTCAGATTCTGAGACATTTTTCCTATAAAAAAAGTCTCAGATTCTGAGACATTTTTCCTATAAAAAAAGTCTCAGATTCAGAGACATTTTTCCTATAAAAAAAGTCTCAGATTCTGAGACATTTTTCCTATAAAAAAAGTCTCAGATTCTGAGACATTTTTCCAATAGAAAAAGTCTCACATTCTCATAAAATGCTTCAGAATCTGAGACTTTTTTATAGGAAAAATGCTTCAGAATCTGAGACTTTTTCCAATAGAAAAAGTCTCAGATTCTGAGAAATTTTTCCTATAGAAAAAGTCTCAGATTCTGAGATATTTTTCCTATAAAAAAAGTCTCAGATTCTGAAGCATTTTTCCTATAAAAAAAGTCTCAAATTCTGAAGCATTTCATATTCAAAAAGTCTAATTTTTTCTATAGAAAAAGTTCATATATTCTAAACACTTTTTATATAGAAAAACATTTTTCCTATAGAAAAAATTCTCAAATAAATAGTTTATTAACTTACCATAACTTGTAAAACTAATTTAATGCCACCAGCTTCATCAACAACGGTACAAAATTCTTGACGCACAGCCAAGGTACCAATAGTTAATAATAAATCCGCCAAAATATTTGGATCTTCATATTCGGCCAAAAGATGTGTTAAGTCGATTATAAATTCAGCAGCCAATTGACGTGCATGTTCATGAGCTGATCCAAACTCTACACGTATATCGTCGTCTAAGACAAGAAAACGACATACGGCTAAAGCATTTTGTAAAACTTCGTTGGTATTCTCTTTACTAATAAACGGTTTTAAATGTTGAACGATATTCGCATTAATAAATAGTTGACGATTCATTTCATGCATAATGCAGCATTTTTGCAGCCATTGTAAAGTTAAACAAATTACTTGTTCATTAGTGGAAAATGTATCGAGTAAACGCTTCGCCACTGATAAGGCAGTGTTATTAAAAATATCCGGTTGTTTATTATACAAACTATTTAAAGTTTTCAAAGTAGACTCTAAAATATCAGTATTACTTGCTGCAAGTGGCGTCTCCAACTGTTGTTCCAGTATATGAAGAAGATACGTATTAACATCGTTTTTTGCCGCTAATACCCGATGGGGTATTGATTTTTGGCATTCTTCATCGATAATCTTTAAATAACTTAAAAGTTTTGCTTTATCGCTTGATTTTTCATCTAAATATAATTGCAGATTTTCTATGGCTTCATTGAGTATTGGTTTTCCACTATCGGCATTAATTGACAAATCTTTAATTATATTAGCTAAGTTGATGCCCTAAAAGAAAAATAATTTTACAACAATAATTAATTAATCGATGCGGTGAAAAGTTAATTTAAATCAGACAGAAATAACTTTGAATGTCTTACAAAGGGGGAGTGACAATTTATGTCTCTTTGTCGGGTCGCTCCTATAGTTTCCGCAACGTTTAGTGCTATCTGCGAAGTTTTTATTAAAATTGGTTTCGCCGTTTAAGCGTGTCTACGAAACAGGCGGAAATAATATTAAATATATTACAAAGGGGTGTTGCAATTTACGCCCCTATGTTCGATTGTATGGTATATGGTTCCCGCAAGGGTTAGTAATATCTGTGGTATTAGTTTTCTTAAAATCTGTTTGGACGTTTAAGCGTGATTACGGAACATGTAAGAAATATCAGTTAGTACAAAGTAATAATTTTTAATGTATTACAAAGGGGCGTGACATTTAAGCTCCGTTGTTGGTTCGCATCCTTAATTCTAATAAGAGTTAAAAATTAGAACTCCATAGATTCAGCCCAAACGGCTTCGCTAACTGTTTTTCTGCGACGCGCCCTTCGGCTGGGCTATGGGATCGCAAAATTCTTAGATTTAGCCTTCATCGGGGCTTACTGATAACAATCTCCATAGATTCATGCTTTTGTTGGCATTGGCATTAGTTCCAGCTAATGACAACTAAAATTCACATATGGGCCATTCCAGAAAATTTAGCTCAAATTTTAGTCATTTTTGGAAATGGTGTCTCAGATTAATTTGAACCTTGACACATAGATAGCCCTCATAAATATGATATATGTACCATATATCGTTTTTTTACATTTGGTGTATTTAACGAATTATGGCGGGTCAAAGATTGACTTTTTAAGCAAAAGTAAGAAAAATACATCACGTTTAAAGAGCTGTAACTTCTTAACCAATGACCCGATTTTCACAAATTTAGGCTCATGTGAAAGCTGGGGTTCTTCTTTTAGAAAATATTTTTAAAATAACACAGTTTTTTTTACAGAAATGATGCAAAAATGCAAAAACATTTTTTCTTTTCGAATATTTAAAAAAACACATCTTCGATTTTTTTTAAAAAAATTCTGGTGAAAAATAACAATGTTTTATATAACATATTCAAAATTCAGAGTGGGATCTCCATGGGATCAAAAACTATTCTGTTTTAAGTACGAGGTTCTCATATTTTTCCCTTAGAAAATTTAAATTTCTAATGTTTTGAATATTTTTCAAAATTTTAATAGTATAATTTTCTTTGAAAATTTAAATTTTTTATATTGAAGAAACATAAAATTTTAATTTTCTAAGGTAAAATTTAAGAACTTCGTACTAAAACCAGAATATTTTTTGATCCCATTGGGATCCCACTCTGAATTTTGGATATGTTGTACAAAACAGTATTGTTTATCACCAAACTTTTTTTTAAAAAAATCGAAGATGTGTTTTTTTAAATATTCGCAAAAAAAAATGTTTGTGAATTTTTGCAACACTTCTGAAAAAAAACCGTATGCTTTTGAAAATATTTTCTAAAAGAAGAAGAACTAAGCTTTCATATGAGCTATTACTTGTGATAATCGGATTACTAGTTAAAAAGTTAGAGCACGTTGAACGTCCTGTATTTTTCTGACTTTTGCTAAGAAAGTCGAACTTTGACCCGCGATAATTTGAAAACTACAGCAAATTTTGAAAATCCAAAAATGCAACATATCTCATATAAACGTGGATATCTATGAGCCAAATTCTCAGTGGCGTCCAAAGGCATGTTTCCGAACAGTGGGGCGAAAATTTTTGGAATTACCCATATGTGAACAACAATTACGGTTGTTAGTCATTTCAGTTAAATTTAAAGGTGTCGTTTGTAGGTCTAAACATGGAACGTTTTTTAAATTTTAATATGCTTTGTCCTTGGGTTAATAGCTTAAATTTCATATTTCCGCCAAATATGATAATAATTGACCTGTATTGTGATTACAGCGTTTACATGGACAGACGCTAATCTCCTGGGCTCAATTGCAGGACATTATGGGGTACACTCACTTTGTCAGTCCGTGTGTAACGCATCAAAATATCGTTCAGGGATCCCATAAAGTATATAAACTATTGATCCGTTATCGATTATAGGATATTCTAGCAATGTACATCTGTCTGTGAAAAGCACAATGCAGTCCAAACTAATAGAGCTAGACTCCTGAAGTTTCGAACGAATACTTATTATGATCATAGACTGATTAAGTTCGAAAATATGCAAAATCATACCAGGGAGACAAATGTTTCCACTTGAAGATCTAAACCCACCTCTAAATAACGCCATTTTCTAAGCCTTTCTTTCATATTTTTTTTTATTTTAACAAATGAAATGTTTTGTATGTCAGAAGGTCAGAGTCCTGTAGTTTTACCGAAAGTTTTTTTTTGGAATATGTTACCATCTGCTCTAACAATGATGTAGGTTGCCAAAATCAATGACTCATTTTTATGTAAATTGATGCATAAATTTTGCATCGTTCACCTATTCTAGTTTTCATTAATAATTTTAAATACCTGAGCTTCAAATTGTTTAATAGTCTCCTGTTTAGCTTCATCGGGTGACATGTCAAACTCCACAATATTTTCTTTAACAACGTCATCGAAAGTATCTTGTGAAATTACTTTAGCCATTATTAGGTAAACGGGTTAGAGTGTCCAAACAAAGAAATATGCGTTTTACTTCGATTGTTCCACTTTTAAATAATGTAAACTACCCACACACGTTGGCCAATCAAATTTTATGTTTTTGTTCTTTACAACAGTTTGTTGTTTTATACTTTTGTTGTTTATTTTGTTTATAAATAATTTTTTCTGAACATTTGTTTATTTTTTACGAATTTTGTAAATTTTTTGTAGAATTTTAATTATTTTTTTAGTACCAGCTGTTAGAGGAGAAATAAACGAAGTTACCGGAACTGTTTTTGTAATTAATACGGAGTTCACACTACCGACTTTATATGGAGTTCACACTAGCGACTTTAAACAAGTTGTTTAACAAAACACCAGTAATATGGAGTTCACACTAGCGACTTTAAACATCTCATGAGTGTTTAAGCGCTAAACGAGCAAAATTTGACTTGTTTCCCCATACATTTGGTTGTTCAGCTAAACAATCAAATTCGACTTGTTTCCCTGTTGAACATTTCGCTAAACATTTCAAAGGCAGGGTTCGGTATATTTCCTTTTAATTTTTCTTTATTCTATGCCAAAAAAAAAGATTGCATAGCAACCAGCTTCTGTATCTGTCTGCCATTTTCTTAGCAAAACATTGGAAAATTGAGAAATTATAAATATTTAAAAAACTAATAAAAACTACTGAAAAATCAGAAAAAAGTGTGTGTTTTATTTATAATTATATTGGAAAAGCTGCACTAATAGTGAATTTTGCCTTCCATCGAAGTATAAATATGCAAACAGCTTCGGACAGGTCCGGAACAAAAAACAGAAAAATCTTCCTATTTACTTGGAATGAGTCAATAAAAAGGTGTTCCGTGTAGTGGCGTTATGTAAATGTTATAAAAAAATTAAATATCTTGTCTTCCGCCAAAGTTTAAAAGGTTTTTAGAAATATTTTTGCAATTTTTTTCAGAATTAGGTTATGTGCGTTTGTTTACAAACGTTAAACACTCAAAGTTAAACGCGCAAAATGTAGTGTGAACGATTTTGTTTACTTTTTTAAACAAGTGGCTTAAACGAGTACAAATTCTGTAGTGTGAACTCCGTATAAAACATTGTTGATAACTTAAGGTAGAAACAGAACAAGCACGGCACGGGGGACGGTTGCCGTTGCCGGAGAATATAGGCCCAAAACAATGACGGGGGACGGGGACGGCGACGGCAAAAAATGTCATTTGTTTGTTCAGTGGTGCCAACTTTTAATAAAATTAGAGTAATTTTACGGAAAAAAATCGCTTGTTACATAGTCAATGTGATTAAGTTGGCACTACTGTACGTTTGTTACACCATTGTGAATGAAAAAATTAAAAATTGTTGTGAAAATGCGGCAACCCTGGAGTGTGAGAGGGAGAGAGATTGAGAGAACCCGGAGATAAAATAAAATAAGTTTTAATTTTTTGTCGTGCCGGTCACGGTTTTTAACTGTCAAATCGTATGGAAAAAGTCGTGCCGGGCTTGTTCTGTTCATACCTTTAAACCTATCAAAAAATCGCTAGTTTTCAGATATACGTTTTTAGCATAGTGACATAGTAATCCATCGTCCGTTTTGTAGATCTGGCATCACCAAAGATAATTGGAAAATTCTGGCAATGCCAAACTAAAGTTCAAACGCAAAGCAAAGAGAGACAAAAAAAAATCTGCATTCTAACTGTAAAACTGGTATCTTTCATCTCGCTCGAATTTCGGTTTGTGATAAAATTTCGTAAACAATACCATATGGTTTTTGTTTACTACTTTTTCAAACGCCATTTGTTGGACTACTCTATGACTCTGGTTTTTAGTTTGGTACCACCAAAGCACAGACTGTCAAAAAAGTGACAGGTGTCAAAAAAGTAGTTCTGAACCATATGGTTAATATTTTCAAATTATTCTACGAATTAGGTTAGAAAGAGAAAACTAATATAAAGCGCCATAAGAAAAATCGATGCCAGATCGGTTTTTGTTGTTTCACTCACTCCTAAGTCGTAGAAAGTGTTGCCATGTTAGCGTAAAACGGACTAAAAACCGCTCTGTTTTCTCCTAAAATCGCTTAGTTTTTCCCCATTTTTTCTCATAAAACTCTACTGTCGAGTCTGTTTAT
This sequence comes from Pegoplata infirma, assembly GCA_963921195.1. Taxonomy (NCBI): domain Eukaryota; kingdom Metazoa; phylum Arthropoda; class Insecta; order Diptera; family Anthomyiidae; genus Pegoplata; species Pegoplata infirma. The sequence continues at coordinate 111,925,181 of OY992538.1, forward strand.
AGTCTGTGACCAAAGCATAGAAAAAAATAGAAGTGTAACAGAGTCGTATTTCGCTTGAATAAGTATTAGTGACAGCACATTATGTAACTTTTGACGTTTAATAAAAACAATGCAACATAAAGGAGAACAACAACAAAGAAAACAACAAAAGAAAAAACAAAAGGTTTTCAACTATCAATAGTGCGTATTATCGTTAAAAAAACGTTGAATAAAGCAACATAATTAATAAATTTAATTAAATGAAAGACAAATTTCATTTTTTATAAACAAAGAATCTAATTTGATATTAAATACGTGTGAGATGAGGAAGAACAAGCATTTTGCCACCATATTGGAAAATACATCAAATACAACACTGCGTACCTTCTAATCTTTTCTATGCACCAAAGTAGAGATGGGCGCTGGTCACGTGATTTGCGTGATTCACGTGAATCACGCGTGAATCACGCGTGAGTGTGAGTGATTTTCATTTCAATCACGTGATTGTGAGTGAGTGTGAGTTGAAAAAAAATCTGAGTGAGTGATTAGTGAGTGAGTCATTTATTTTTTGCGTGAGTTTGCGTGATTAGATTTTTTGATTTGCCAAATTTTTTTTTAATTTTTTTGTAAAAATTTTTTTTTTGGATTTTTTTTTCTTTTTGGTAAAAAATTTTATTGCGTGAGTAGATTTTGCGTGACTCACGCGTGAGCGTGATTGAATCTGGCGTGAGTCACGCGTGAGCGTGAGTAAGTTTTTTATTACTCACGTGAATGTGAGTGAGCGTGAGTAAAAAAAAAGTTGCGTGAGTGATTAGTGAGTGATTCGATTATTTTTTGCGTGAGCGTGAGTGAGTGTGAGTCAAAATCCACTCACGCGCCCATCTCTACACCAAAGCTTCGAAGAATGCAATCCTATTCGAATGAATTCTCATAAAAATCCATTCAATTTTCATAGTCAGTGAATGCATTCGATTTCATAAATCAACATTGAATGCAGTCCTTGGAATTCATTCGATTGCATGAAAAAAAAATAATGCATTCGATTTCTTGCTCATTCGATTTAGAAAAATCTAATGCATTCGATTTTTTATCATTCCACTGCGAATGCAATCGATTTTTTAAATAGATAGACCAAAACGGAAAATTTAAAAAATGCACATATTAACTGCCTACACGAAGGAAAGTGTGAAGAGTGTTGGCGATACTATGGACAAAAAATTGGCTCCATTTTGCTCTATCTTGGTTAGTTTTTTTAAGTTTTTTATGCAATGAATGAATCAGCCATTCGATTTTTCATATTGAATGAAAAGAAAATCGATTGCATTCGCAAGTGAATGTATTTTGAAAGTCGAATGAAAAATAAATCGAATGCATTAGATATTTATAAATCGAATGAGTCTAAAGTGAATTCATTCAATTCGCTAAAATGTGATTGGGGAATGCAATCACTAAATTTTCATTCAGAATGCCAAATCGAATTAAGACAATAATCACTATTGGAGCGGCAAGCGGTTTTCCGCAATTGTCCTCATAAAAATCGAATTGAATCTAGATTGGCGGAAAAATGCGGCGGTTTTTTGTTTTAATACAAAACGTGTGTGAATAGTTGCGGAAAATCGCTTCCCACTCCAATTGTGATTATTCTCTAAGGAATAAAATCCTTCGAAGCTCTGGTATTTTTTCATTCACAATGGTTTAAAACAGTACAGTAGTGCCAACTTAAGGACATTGGCATCGTGTTTAGCGATTTTTTCCCATAAAATTGGGCTTATTTTATTAAAAGTTCGCACCACTGAACAAACAAATGACATTTTTGCCGTCGCCGTCATTATTTCGAGCCTATGAGCACAGACTAATACAGACTCGACAAATATGACAGGTGTCAAAAAAGTATTTTTTAACCATATGGTTAATGTTTTCAAATTATTCTACGAATTAGGTTAGAAAGAGAAAACTGATATAACGCGCCATAAGAAAAATGGATGCCAGATCGGTTTTTGTTGTCTCACTTATAGTGCGTTTACATTGGATTTCTAATCTAGTAAATTGCGATTTTAATCTACTTTGCAATCTGTACCGTTTAGGATTGGCATTTATAACAACAAGTTGGTAATAAATGTGTGTGACTGCGTCAAAAGACAGCGACGGTAATTAGTCGTCGTATGATTAACAAGGACAGTGACGGCGTTTACAAATAACAATGACGGCGGCATACACATACTTGGCGGCGTCATCAAAACGGCAGGCTTTGTGTCGGTGTTTTTCAGTGTTGGAAAATGCAAATAATAGAAATACAGAGTTGTATCTAACTTTACCAGATTGCGTTTGCCGATTAGAGTCTAAACTACTAGATTGAAAAAAATAAATTTGTATGGGCAATCTAATAGACTGAAACTGGATTGGAGCCACAAAGTGTAAACGCACTATTACACTGAAAAAAAAAACCTTCGTGATATAAATGAAACGGATTCATTATATTGTTTTTATTTAACCAATGATGGAATTCATAAGCTCATTGAAATATCATACATATTGGAAACAAATTTCATAAAATTTGCTTCATAAGATTTCGTAGTTTCATTAAAAAATGTCATTAAATTTTTGTTTATAAAACTTGCTGTTTTTTGACACCTCTCGTGACGCGTCTGTATAGTCTGTACGTGGCGCGTCTGTTTAGTCTATACAAAACGTAGAAAAAAAACAGCTGATCGAGCCGGCATGAATTTATTTCGTATTTTTTGTTTAAAGAGTGTTTGTACGAAATTTTAAACGAATCGTAATTATAAAAAATATATATTTACTAAAAGTCGCGTTGTTTTAAATTATTTGGCGGTAAAACTTTGTGTAAGAAAAATGTGTGAAGTTTATAAAAATATGATTTACGTGTTAAATATTCCTATAATTAAAATACATGGATTTGTGGGCCACTTATATTTTTTTTTTCTTTTTTATTTCTTGGAGACGTTTTTTTTTTAATATCGCTGTGCCCCATAAACTGCAATTCAGACCAATTTAAGGTTGGATTAAAACTTTGTTGTGTGTGAAAACTAAGTGAAAACCATAAAAAAATGTGCAATTAAGGGGCATGTCACAGACTCAATTCCGTTCGGAAGTGGAATAAGTGGTTCCCTCGTAAAACGCAAAGCAAATATTTTTTCGGAATGAAACCACTTTTATGCAATTCAATTCCACTTTGATTTCTGAAAGTGATTTCATTCCGAAAAAAATATTTGTTTTGCGTTTTACGAGTAAACCACTTTTTTCAAATCCGAAAGAATTGAGTCTGTGACATGCCCCTAAATAGAATTTCAGTGACGGTTACATGTGACTCACCAAAATTGTTATTAATGTTTCACTTATGGGTGTATGATACTTGCTTTTTTTAGGTAACTAGTTCCTAACTTTATTAGAGGCTTTCTATGTAAATTTCGATAACTTTAACCTACATGAATTTATCGTAATTCCCATAGAAACACGCGAATAAAGTTAGCAACTAGTTACTTGTAAAGGTACATACAGACGACGCAATATTATGTACAATATTCAATTATATTGATGGTGTGTGGGTAAGATTGACCATTGTACAATCGTCAATATTACCCACACACCTTCAATATAATTGAATATTGTACATAATATTGCGTCGTCTGTATGTACCTTAAAAAGCAATTATCATACGCACATTACCAACTACTACTCCACATTTAATCAATGGATACTTTCATACATTTTATGAAAAACTTCATAAAACGTTTCAAACAAGTTCTACGAATATTTTCATTATTTATATGCAAGTTTTCATTGAAAGAAACTTTAATGACACCAGTTACATTAATCAAATGAAACCTGTCTTCGGTTGAAAACGTGAGTCATTTTTCATTATGGTTATGTCAATTTTCATTAATTTCACGAAGCTATTTTTTTCAGTGTACTCCTAAGTCGTAGAAAGTGTTGCCATGTTAGCGTAAAACGGACTAAAAACCGCTGTGTTTTCTCCTAAAATCGCTTAGTTTTTCCCCATTTTTTCTTGTAAAACTCTACTGTCACAGTACAGACTAGTATGCAAACACTGATGCTAATTGCGTACTTTCCAATATGGTGGTATGGTTTTTAGTACAGAATTATCATCGCTGCCTAGTGTAAGTGTGCCTGTACGTGTGAGCTTTTGTGTATGTATTTATGTTGTTTGTTTACGTTTTGTATGAAACGTCAAAAGTTACACCGTGTGCTGTCACTAATATGCTATTTACATATAGCCCGAAATCCACATAAATTTGGATTTCAAATCCAATTAAAATCTATACCGTTTACATATGCTTTTTTGACATTTAGCGGGATTTTGTTTGTACTAACTCTGTATTTTCTTTTGATTTGTGTACAGGGTTGTTAGTTGGAAAATTACCCAATTTTATAAATATTTCTAAAAACAATGATTTTTCTTTGCCGGAGCCAATATTTTCAATCCCACTAGTATATGTTGGTACCACAATATCAAAAAATGTGTTTTTATGTAGAGCTGCTTCTTTAAATGCAAGAAAATTAACATTTTTGCCAAGTTTGGGGCCGCCACCATTGAGTGTTTTTCTTTGTTAGGAAGACCAAATTGGTCAACTAAATTGTGCGTTTACCATTTGCAATGGTAAATTTTAAATGAAACATTGTTAAACATTGTTTTTATTAATCTTTTAATAGTTTTAAAAAAATAAATTTTAATTGTTTTTTTTTCTTTATAAAAAACAACAACAGCTGATAAAAAATCGTGTGCAGCGTTGTAAAAAAAGCATTAGGGATGATTATTTTGGGAAAACCCATAGTTGTACAATTAAGTAGTAGAAATTTTTTGGATTTTAAATTGCGATTTTACGATTTTCCCAAAATCCAAGTTTTTTTTTGTATGGGATTTGACATTTGAAATCCAAAAAAGTAATTGGATTTACTTGGATTTTCATTGAAATCCCATTTTTTTTGGATTTCGAGGCATATGTAAATGGCCTATAATACTTACACACATCAAATGCACCTCTGTGAACCTACTACTCATGTACTGTGTATTATTGTGAAAAGTTTATTTGGAATGACAAAAATATAAAAACAATAAAGACAGTATTGAAAACTAAATACAAAACAAAACTAGATTCTATACTCAATATTTCAATACAGTATAACACAACAAGTGGTAACTTATACACATAACACAGATAAATCTTCTAACATCAATACTTTCCCTTGTTATGATAATTAGTTAACACTTGAAATTCCCAGTTGATTAATTAAATATTTTAATCTTAAGGGTTGTAACGGCTTCGTCATTATATCAGCTAATTGATCTTGAGTTGAAATTCTCTGAATATCAAGTTCCTTCTCCGAAACTTTTTCACGAACAAAAAAGTGCTTTAAAGCAATATGCTTCGTTCTGCGATGGAATTCGGGATTCTGAGCTAATCTTATTGCTGCATTATTATCCACTTGTAACACTGGAATTTCTTTAAAACCAATTAATTCTGAATATAACCTTTTTAACCACATGATTTCTTTTGTAGCTTCTGAAGCGGCAACTATTTCGGCTTCTGTTGTAGATGTCGCCACTATTGGTTGTCTTTGACTCATCCACGATATTACTGCTCCAGCATACTTAATTACGATACCAGAAGTTGATCTTCCTGTTTTGATACAACCTCCAAAGTCAGCATCACTGTAGCATTCGAACTTAAGATTATCATCAGATTTGTATACTATACCATAATCTTTTGTACCAGATATGTAACGAAATGTTCTTTTGACTCTGATGATATCTTCTTTTGTAGGATTTTCTAAAGTTCTCGACAAGTACCCAATACTAAATGCTAAGTCTGGTCTAGTACCAAGCATTAAGTACATTATTGCTCCCACTGCTTGTCGATAGGGAAATTTGGAAACATCCTCAGCTTTCCCTGTTTTTGAGCTTTCAGTATCTTTTATCATTGGCGTTGAAACAGGTCGGCAATCTTGAAAGTTAAACCTCTCCAAAATCTTACGAACATAAGCACCTTGAGTTATTTTGATTGCACCTTGTTCCTTCTTTATTTCCAAACCCAAAAAATAACTTGCATCTTTTGCTATAATTTTAAATTCTGATCTTAATTCTTTCAAAAATGTTTTAAGATCATTAGTGTCAGTTCCGGCAATAAGGCCATCATCTACGTATAAAACCAAGATTATTTTCTTTCCATTTTTAATTCTGATGAAAAGACACGGATCAGATTCACTAACTTTAAAACCAATTTTCATTAAGTAGTTCACAAGACGTTTATTCCAACAACGAGGTGCTTGCTTTAGGCCATATAAACTTTTCTTCAATTTGCACACTCGTTTTGAACCATCATTGAAGCCTTCGGGCTGCTTCATGAAAATTTCTTCTTCTAATTCTCCATATAAAAATGCTGTTGCAACATCAAACTGAGACAAGTGCATGTTGTTACTAGCTGCTATGCTTAAAACAGCACGTATTGTTCCCAATTTTGCCACAGGACTAAACGTTTCTTTGTAGTCTATACCTTCTCTTTGTTTAAAACCTTTTATAACTAACCTGGCTTTAAATTTATCAACGGTACCATCAGGATTCGTCTTCACACGATACACCCACTTCGACGGCAAAGCTTTGGCTCCTCTAGGTAGTTCAGACATCTCCCAAGTTTTATTTTCTTTTAACGAATTTATTTCGGAGTCCATAGCCATCTTCCACTGATTACTCTCATTACCATTAATTGCTTCAGTGTATGTCATAGGAGTATCAATTTTATTTATAAAACTTTGTGCTTCCATAACAAAATCATCATACTTAGAATTTGATAACAAAGAACGATCTCTTAACCTCTTAACTAATGGCAACTCTTCATCAAATGTTGTTTCTTCTCTAGGACGTTTATTACTTACAACTTTTCCAGCATTTTCATCATCATCAGAAATTGTTATTTCTTCATCTACTTGTTGTTCTTCACCAATAGCATCACTAAACTGATCTTCATTTAGCTGTTGTTCTTCACTTATATCATCAATTGTTGCTTCTTCTTCATATTCATCTGTTGTTGCTTCTTCATAATCATCGATTGTTGCTTCTTCTTCATAATCATCTATTGTTGCTTCTTCTTCATAATCATCTATTGTTGCTTCTTCTTCATAATCATCTTCTATAGCTGGCCTGTGATAATCTTCAAATCTTAGCTTAACTTCATCATTTGGATTATCATCGTTGTAATCATCTTCTTTGTTGATATCAGCCACGCACGATTTTGTTTTCTCAACAAATTTTACATCTCGAGATACTATCAGATTACGTTCTTTTCTATTATACACACGATAGCGTTCATCATTATCATACCCGACTAGGTAACCCTTTATAGCTTTAGAATCCATCTTCTTTCTCTTTTGGCTAGGTATATGGACATAACATTCACTGGCTATTATCCTCAGATGATGTATTCTAGGCTTCTTTCCCAACCACATCTCATAAGGGCTTTTACCTTCAACAGACGATTTTCCAGTTCTATTAAGCACATATATGGCTGTTGTAACGAATTCAGCCCATATAGCATCTGGAAACTTTACATCGCTATTAGAGAACTTAAATGTACGAGCCATCTCAACTACAGTGCGGTTTTCACGCTCACTAGCACCATTTTGTTGAGGCGTGTATGGTGCTGTTAACCTCTGAGTAACACCATACTTCTTTAGTATCATTTTAACATCATGATTGTCAAACTCACCACCGTTATCGCTTAATAATTCTTTAATCGGATAACCTTGAGTTTTTGCTTTATTTAAAACATCTATTAGACAATCTTTTACATCGGATTTGTGTTTAATTGTAAAACCAAAACGATACTTGGTATACGCATCTTTAAAAATTACTAAGTATTTCTTCTTACCAAACGATTCACTGAATGGACCACAAACATCAGTTGTCATGAGTTCACCTGGACTTTTGGCTTTGACTCTATGACCAAACGGCAAACGATGAGCTTTACCATAGATACACGGCTCACAAATAGTCTTATCATCCTTCGCATTTATACCCATATCTAACTTGAGCATCTTCTGAATGTGACGTTTGTCTTGATGACCCCATCGTTCATGATAAAGTTGCAATATATCGGAATCTTGAACTTCATTGACCTGTGCATGGGCTTCTTGCGCCACAGGTGTAAAATTTGCCTTATATAATGAACCATTTACTGACCTTGATCCACATATGATTTCTTCACCATCAACAACAAGCTTGCATCTTGTAGTTGTTGAAATAAATTTACTATTTTGTAGTTTATCCTGAGCAGCAAGCACTGAGAACAGATTCCTTGATATGTTAGGAACATACCAGACATCTGTCAAATTCATAATTTCGACCTTCTTGTTGCATCTTGATTCTATTTCTATTGTACCTTTACCAACTGCTATAAGTTCTTCTTTACCAGCAGCTTTGATGAAACTTGGATTTGAAAATGACTCAAAATCTTTAAAATATTCTTTGTTGTTTGTCACATGACGTGTTGCTCCATTATCAATCCACCACCCAGCGGCATCGGCATCTTGAACCGCATTGACTTCCTCACAAAATAATGGTAAACATCTTTGAACAGCTTTAGCTTCATTAATTTGTTTGCTTGGCTTACCATCAGCTGCCCATTTTCTGCAGTCTCGAACCCAATGTCCTTTCTTTTTGCAGTAATTACAAACATCACTATTCTTCTTTAATTGATTGTTTGAATTTTCAGATTTCTTATCTTTTCTTCTTACCATCAGCGCCTCTTGATTTTGATCTTCACTTTTCATAAAATTCCGTTGATACATCGATAGTTGAATGGATAATTCTTCAAACGTTTTCTCTTCATTTTTGCTCATCATCATCCAGCTTGATTTAAAATTTTCAAAATTGGATGGCAAAATGTGTAGAATCTTTCCCACTAACAATAAATCTGGCAACTCATTTAATTGCTTTGCCTTCAGACCATTGTTGAACTCAAGCCACAAACTTTTTAATTTGGCGATGTGCATGGTAACATCTTCACTATCATTCCATTGGAATGAGAAAAAATCTGCACATATTTTAAATACCTGATCTTTAGCTGTAGCTTCAAAAAGATTCTTGAGGGCATCCCACACATCTGCAGCAGTTTCTTTATCCATTACTTTTTGGTATATGTCGTCACAAATCGCACTACACAACACAGACTTTGCATAACTGTTTGCTTTTCTGTACAAATCATTTTCTTCTTTAAATGCTTTCCTTTGATCTGCGGTAGCTGTGGCATCTAGAGGTAATGGCTTATGCAATTTTCTGTCAATAGCATCCAACGCACCTTCATGATAGTCCAACAGGTCCCTTATCTTACGCTTCCAAATAGGCCAATCTATTTCACCTTTGAGTGTCTTGATGTTTTTAGCAAAATCCATTTTTTCTTGACGGTTTTCTTGATTATTTTCTTGATGTGTTTCTTGATGATTTTCTTGGCGATTTTCTTGAATATTTTCTTGACGATTTTCTTGATGATTTCTTGAATATCTTGAGTCTTGATTGTCCTTGACAAAATTCTTAATCTATTCCTTAGATATTTTCTTGAAAATTTTCCTTTATTTTTGATTTGAAAAACAAATTTTCTTTTCGAACTTCAAAAAATAAAAATAATTTTCCAAGAGCTTCCTGGGCTCATAACCTATTATTGTGAAAAGTTTATTTGGAATGACAAAAATATAAAAACAATAAAGACAGTATTGAAAACTAAATACAAAAAAAAAACTAGATTCTATACTCAATATTTCAATACAGTATAACACAACAAGTGGTAACTTATACACATAACACAGATAAATCTTCTAACATCAATACTGTGTCTACTGTCGAGTCTGTATTTAGTCTGTGCTATGAGAATAATCACAATTGGAACGGGAAGTGTTTTTCCGCAACTGTTCACATACATTTTATATGACAACAAAATTCTCTCGCGTTTTTCCGCCAAACTAGATTCAATTCTATTTTTATGAGGACAATTGCGTTTTTCCGCTTCCCGCTCCAATTGTGATTATTCTCTATATTCTTCGACAACGGAAACCGTGCCCCGTGTCGTGCCGTACTACTATTAATATCAACACTGTATTTAAATGTCAAACTCGAGCTACGAGAGAGCAGATAAAAAAAAAAATAAGAAGCACCCAAAAATATCTCTGTGCAGTAAATTTTTTTAATTCGTCACATTTTCTTGTGAAAATTACAAAAAAAGAAACATTTTTTTACCAAATAAAGGCAAATATTTAGCAAACATATTATTGCATATTTCAAACAATTAACCATTGTTACTAAAAAGTAAAACTTTATAATTAAATCCTAAAATGGAGGATGATTGGGGTAAGTAGTGAAAACCAAAAATTTCTTCAAAGGAATTTATTTTTGTACATAGGTCACTTCCTCCTTGTACAAAAAGAACATTTGTGGCCATGTGCTTTATGGTCAAAAAAGTTCTGTGTTTTTCTATTAACCTTGATTGATTAAACACCATGAAAATATGATTTTGGGAATCGTTATGAAACCTTGAAATTAAAATTAATTTGTTAGTGCAATTTGATCATTTTATTAATATAAGATTTTGTGTTTGTGAAATATTCTAGAAAGTGCTGCAGACAAGCCTATAGTTGTTATACCAGATAATATAAACAAATGGGCCGGAGAAGATGACGATGATGATGTTAAAGTAAGTATTTTTTATTGTTCATATGAATTAATTTATATTAATTTTCGAATTATGCATTTTTTTATATACTCAATTGACAACGTGGTATGTTTTTTTTGTTGTATTTATGTGTCTCACTATTTTTTTTGTTGTTGTAGTGTTTAGAGATGTCAGTTTAAAGCTTTTAGGTTAATCGAATAAAACAACCATGTTTGTATAACAAACCGATTAGATGTTTAATACCGGATTAGAACTTGCTTTATAAAACAGTATTTTAACCAATGTTGGCAATCGATACCTTTTCAATACCGTTATCCGTTTCAAAACCCTTTAAATTGAATACCGGTACCAATACTAATACCGAAACTCAGTTTTGGTATCGGATACCGGTATCCAAAAACCTTTTCCTTCGGTACCGGTACGTACCGGTATTAAAACAGTTTTTCCAAAAAAAAAAACATGGGCTTATGACCAGTATACCGAAATCACTCCCAGCATAATAAAAATTTGTATGTCGACTAAGGGGTCTTTCTTACGTCGCGTGAACTTCTGACTTTGGAGGGGTCACGCCCTCTTTCGAGTGGGCGGGCCTTCAAAGTTGAAACGTTTTTCTTAAATATCTTAAAAAGTACTTATCCGATTTAGATGAAATAAGTATCATTCGAAAGCTTAAATAAATTCCTGTCGAACTTTTCTTGACATGGAGAAATTTCATTAACCCTTTAAGCGCCAAAACGCGATTTTAATTTTTTATTTTTTTTAATTTTCAAATATCTCAAAAATGTTACGTATATAAGGCCATAAAAAGTGTACATAGGTTTGTAGCTAAGGTTCTAAGCTTTCATTTGGTGCTATTTTTTTTTAGGTTTTTCGTAGCAATTTTCTAGCTTTTACATTTGCTTGAATATCTTAACAAGTAATTATCCGATTTCGATGAAATTGGTTTCATTCCAAAGTTTAAAACAAATTTATTTTGAACTTTCCTTTACATGAAAAAATTTCATTAACCCATTAAGCGCCGAAACGCAATTTTTTTTTTTTTTTAGTTTTAAAATATCTCGCAAATGTTACGTATATAAGGTAATAAAAAGTATACGTTGGTTTGTAGCTAAGGACCTAAGCTTTCATTTGTACTTTTATTTAACTCTCAAATTTTTTTTTTAACTCCCCCATTCACATTATGGGGAGTAAGTCCAAAGCAATTTTGGTCATAATCCCCGTTTTCTGCAGAGAGGGTGGGCTTAATGCATGGAGTTTGTAATCCCTAAGCCCGGCCGAGGGATTACAAACTCCATAATCCCCATAATAATCCCCATAATGGGGATTATGGCCATTTTTTACGTGGTCATTATCCCCATAAATCTGGGAATTATGTCCGTTTTTAATTGGGATTATGTCCAAATAATTTTCGGTCATAGTCCCCACTACCATTATGGGGATTATGACCGAAATGAATGTGGTCATAATTCCCATAACGGAAATGGGTATGTCATGTCACCTAGAAAATTGCTACGAAAAAGCTAAAAAAAATAGCACAAAAACTTTAGCCCTTTATATCTCTGGTGTTAGAAAAGTTAGAGAGTCGAATAAAAGTCCAAATGAAAGCTTAGAACCTTGGCTACAAACCAATGTATACTCTTTATGGTCTTATATACGTAACAATTTTGAGATATTTAAAAATTAAAATATATAAAAAATTAAAATTGCGTTTTGGCGCTTAAAAGGTTAATGAAATTTCTCCATGTCAAGGAATATTCGAAAGGAATTTATTTTAGCTTTCAAATGATACTAATTTCATCCAAATCGGATAAGTACTTTTTAAGATATTTAAGAAAAACGTTTAAACTTTGAAGGCCCGCCCACTCGAAAGAGGGCGTGACCCCTCCAGTTTGTCTGCACATTTTTGCTCTGTGAGGTCAAAGGTTAAAAGTTAAAAAAAAAAAATAAATAAAAAAATCGCAATTTCGGTAAAGTGGTTTAGTTCCAAAACATGTTTTTTTTTACAAAAAAAAAAAAATTAATGGAAGTTTGTAATTTGTTTGGTCTTTGTTAATGAAAAATCGTACTCCAAATGCCTCCCCCAAGTCTCATAAAAATCAAAAAAATCTTTGGGCACACAGATAATGGATTAAGTAAAAATTAAAAAAAAGCCATACTTCAACCGCGATGCGGGAGCAGAAGAAAATTATAGATTTTCACGAAATTTTTATGGAGCCATTTTGACTCCCAATAGGAACTTTCTGAAACCCTTTCGTATAGTATAGTTTTTTGAGAATTTTTATTTAATCCGCGATGTGGGTTTTTTTTTTTGATATTTATTGGACGTCGGGGGAGGCATTTGGAATGCAGTCCAAAATAAAAGAGCTAGGCCCGTGCAAATAGGTACTAATATTTTTTATGGTCACAGGATGAGAAGTGAATTTCTTCAAGGGGTTTTCGCGAACTTACGTGTTTTAAAAAACACGCTAACTTTTGAAAGGCAACTCTGATGCTACTGAAGCTTGTCATATATATTTGTCGTTCCTCTGGTCTGGTTGCTATTGAAATCGGTCCAGTGGTTCAAAAGTTATTTAGCAAAAATGCTAAAAATAAATACGTAAAAACGTGTTTAGTATAAAACTGAAAAAAAAATATTTTTTTTGTAAGTTTTTATACGTTTTTTACATTCTTAGCATTTTTTTCGGTAATACCGGTACGTACCGGTATTGACGTTTCGGTATCGGTATTACCGTAACCGATTCAACTCAAATACCTTAACCGATACCAATACCGAAACAAATAAAAAAAACGATACCAATACCGATACCGTTATTCGTTTCGATTGCCAACCTTGATTTTAACTGAACACAGTTTGTTGGTTTTTAAACAGGACTAGAACCGGCAGAAACTGACAACCGCAAAAAAAAGTACCGACAAAGCATATAGGGGTATACTCAGTTTGCCATTCAGTGTGTAACGCATCGAATAATATCGGTCGAGGACTCCATAAAGTATATCGTCACCTGAGAATTGTTTTGCTTCATAGGATGGGCTTTTTACCATCCTATAGAGCAAACCAATTCTAAGGCGACGATATATATTATTGGTCCATGATCGATACTAATCACAGACCATATAGACATGCAACACGCATTATTATTTTGTAACTTTCAATATGGACGCATCCAAAATACTTCTAATTCTACTTCTAATTCTACTTCTCTGCCTAGAATACGTGTGCCTGTACATGTGAGCTTTTACATCTGTATTTGCGTTGTTTATGTTTTTTATGAAACGTCAAAGTTACATGCGCGTGCTGTCACTAATACATACACGTGTAAGAAACTTTTTCGTTTCATGATTCTATAGGGCTGTTTACATGTTAACTACCCTTGACCACCCTTATCTACTATTTCCCAGTACTTTAAATATTTTTTCATACAATATTATTTGAACCCCGCGAATCGTATCCCCATGCTTGGAAATACTAGATAAGGGTAGTAAACGTATGAATCAAGCTTAAGACATTCTATAAATTTCTATCTAAAGATAACACGAAACAGTTAAAAAAAAGAGCTGGACTACTAAAGTCTGGCACAAATATATCTTATGGTCCTAGGCAGGTTAAGTTCGTAAATAGGCCAAATCGGACTAGGAGGGAAAAAGTTCCCCATTGAAAAACTAAATGAACCTCTAAAAACACAATTATTTTACATGTATTTTTGTTAAACAAATCCCTGCAAACATTTGGAAGAAATATCGCCTAAGAGAAATTGCGGGGATATCTTCTTTTTATCGTAATTACAAATCATCAAAGTAGTATATTTTTAAAATCTTCCTTTTATCATTTTGAGGATATTTTAGCAATATTTAAAAAAAAATATTTTTTTTTGTCAATTATAAAGTAGATAAAATCGCCAAATTATCGAAAATGTATCTTCCAGGTGATTTTTCACCTGGGCGATTCATATACGATATCTTCCTTTTATCAAATGGATGAAAAAAAAAACGAAATCAAAATATTTTATTTGTTGTCAAAAATAAATTTCCATATTATAATATCGTTTTTCTTTGTTTTTTCGCAATAAATGTGAAATAAATTAAACAAAAATTCCTGAAAAGTGGTTTTAAGAGGTAAGTAATGAATTTGCAACAAATAAATATAAATCTGCACTATTAATTAACTGCATTTCGTTTCTCCATTAGGTCCAGCAAATTTGTGACCAATTTTTGACGCATAACATTTATCAAGATCATGGAACCAATCAAGAAATCATCATTCAAGGCAATTTTTTGTAGTGTGGTATCTTTTAAATTATATCTAACAATAAAAACCATCATTTTGAAACAAAAACCACGACATCTTCTTTTTATCTTCCAAGAACTGCATAGGGGATATCGTTAAGGGGATTATCTGGCAATATATTTTAGGTAAAATTTGAGTAAAATCATAAATTTATCTTCCAAACGATTATCTGGCAATATTGCCCATTTATCTTCCAGAGGAATTGCTTTCGAATCTCTTGGGCGTATTGCTTTCGGGACACGATTTCTACCAAAGGGTGTTTCTTCCGCAATACGAAGAAGATATCCCCCGCAATACAATTTATCTTCCAGGCGATACGCTTTGGTATCTTCTTCGTATCGGAATGCTTGCAGGGATGAAACATTTTTGTGTTAGAGGAAGTTCAAAATCCTCCACTTGAACCCAGGGGATTAAACAATTTTTTCCCCCCGACTCCTATTCAGGACAAGGAAATAAATAGTTTAAATAATGATAAAATTCAATTACTTTAGTGCAAAAAGCAAAATAAATGTTTCGTTTTAAGCAAAACAAAGCTGTTCCGCTGAAATTTCGTTTACAAACTTGGTAATGGCAGCACAAATCAGTTTTCGGATTAACTAAACCTAGTTTAACTGAGATCTCAAAAAATCAGCCTTAAAAGTGTTTTCGCGTAACCGGCTTTCGGTCGTGCTTAGGTTTTACAAACTCCATGCATTCCACTTATCTGCTTGGCTAAAAAATGCCTTTTGGCGTAAAATTTAAAAGTTCTGTTTTTTAAACTGTTATTTATTTTTACTTCGACTGCTAAATCCAATTGACTTTATTGCACTTTTGTGTTGGTACCCAAAAAACCTTTTTGTAGCGAATCTATGGACTTACGCAGAAAAGCTCTGTTTATAACCCAGTACTTTAAAATCATTTACCACTGTTTGCTAAAAAAATTGTTTAAAATATTTATGCGATAATAATTTTTTATTTGTTTACAGGACAGTTGGGATCTTGAGGAAGAGGAGAAAAAAGATGAAGAAAATACTGACTCAACATCAGCAAAAGCACCAGCTAAAACGAAACCTAATAAAGCTTTAAAAGCTAAACTAGCCGAACAAGAGGTAAACTATATATTTTTATTTAAAAATAACCGAACGCCGAATAATTGTATAACGCCGTTGCATCGAAATATCTGTCGGGAACCCCATAAAGTATATTATATATTATCGATCCATGATCAATTCTAAGACATTCTGTGAATGTCTGTCCGTCCGTCTGTCTATAGATAATACGATGCAGTCCAAAATAATAAAGCTAGGCAGGTTATGTTCGTAAATAAGCAAAATCGGACCAGGGGAAAAAAGTTCCAACCAACCTCTGAAAAATACGATTTTTATAAGTGTTTTTTATATTTTTTTATTAAACAAATGAAACAAGTTTATGCAAGAAGTTCAGACTCCTGCACTAAGACCGGGGGGACTTTTTAGGGCGTGGATATAAAATAATTATAAAGTTGTATAACTTTAGTGCAAAAAGCATAATAAATAAATTAGTTAACATTTTTCGAGAGGTGGAGATGTGTTTTGTTTCGGCCGAATACATTTATTCAAAATATCTATTAGGAATAAATCAGGGTGGACATATGTATCCACGGCCATTTTTACGCCCATTTTTGGCAAAAAAAAGTAAAATTTAAATTTAAGGTTTTAGTTTTGTTAATGTCAAAGACAATGAAATTAATATTATTATATTAATTATTTGCAACTTATTACAATTCTGAAAATGTGAAGTTGATAATTGAATAACCTTTTTAAATTCTAAAAATTGTTAATATTGTAAATATAAATTTAATCATTTGATTTAAAAATGTTTTCCCCAATATTGAGAATAGGCCTTCAGTGTGGATATGGACTAGGTATTATTGATCACACCCACTTTTAACAAAAATACTTAAAAATTTCCGAAACTACTGATCCGATTTTAAAAATGTTCTCTCCTTCAGGGTGAACTTAGCCTAGGTTTTACGCCCACTTTTGGCCAAAAAGCATAAAATTAAAAAATCTCCGAAATTTCAAAAAGGTTTTCACTAATATTTAAAATGATCCTTCAGGTGGACATAGGATAGGTTTAATCTACCACACCCATTTCTACACCCACTTTTGGTCAAAAGACGTAAAATTTCAAATCCCCAAACTACTCATCCGATTTCA
The DNA here is from genome assembly GCA_963921195.1 of Pegoplata infirma. Classification (NCBI taxonomy): domain Eukaryota; kingdom Metazoa; phylum Arthropoda; class Insecta; order Diptera; family Anthomyiidae; genus Pegoplata; species Pegoplata infirma. The sequence goes on from OY992538.1 coordinate 111,942,319, forward strand.
AAACATTCTGAAAAAAACACCTTGGAAATTCCGATTTTAAGGGGACAAAAAGATGCAAAGTATTGAACTTTGCAACCATCTCCTGAAATACTCCATCAGAATTAACATCGAGGAGAATGACATATTTTAAATGTTAAGGGTAAAGAGGAGTAAACAGTTCCCAGGAAAATTTCTTAGAACAAATTCCTATTACAATAGATTCTTGATTATATTCTACGGTAATCACAACAAAATTTGTTGTGCATAATTATTGTTCAAAACAACTTCTTATTCTAAATTACTTTAGCAAAATGTTAGCATAGAGTTTATTCATAATGATTTTTAAAATCTGTTGACTAAGAACAACCCTGTTTTTGAATATCAACTTGTTTTGGTGTTTCTTCACAATACAGCGGCAAGCAGCAGCCAGTAGGCAGCACAAATTAATAGGACTGTATTTAATTATAATTACAATTAAATGCCGTATTTTATATTTCCTTAAATTGAAATAGCATACATCATGCTGCAAATAAAAAATATTTTATTTTTTTATTACAATTATAAATAAATACAGTACTTTTTATTATTTTTACAATCTTCTGCTTGCTGCTGCATTGCGAAGAAAAACATAATTGTCGTGAGAGAACTTTAGTCAAGAGTTAACAAACATCTGTTATTACTTGTTAGCAAGGGTTTTAAAATTAATTATGAATGAACCACTTGTCAAATCCATGCTAACTTTTCGTTTTGAATACGGCTGAAAGGAGTTAAGCCTACATGAAACGAAATGAAATAGTAAGGGAAACGAATGAAATAAAGGATCAACATTTTCAAAAAAAAATTCACGGAAACGAACATGATTCCGGGTTACCTCGTGACCAAGGTTGGGTGGGAGACTGAAGACCAATAGATGTCTTCCTATTTATGTCATTGTAGTTTTTTTATAATTTAATTGCTACTGTCCTGTGGGCTAAGATGGCGGGATGAAACCTCGTTCCTGGGCTAGCCGGGCAAGTCACCTTAGTGCCTTTAAAGATCGCATAACAAAATACCTTGCCACTTAATTTATTATAAATTATTTTTTCAGCGCTTGATAGAAGAAGAAGAAGCTAAACGTATTGCCAATATGACAGCTGAAGAAAAATTGGCCGAAAAATTACGTCTTCAGAAAATTCAAGAGGAATCTGATTTAAAGAGTGCTTTAGAAACATTTGGTGTCAATGATATTGGTGGTAATGGCTTAGATGCATTCAATCCTCAAACTGAAGAAGAATTCAAAGAATTTGGAGCGACGCTTAGTTGGAAATTGGCGCAGTACAAAGAATCACCGCATTTCCCACAATTCTTTGAGGATTTAGTTCGAAGCATAGGTGTACATTGTAAGTACAATTATAATACATGAAGAAATTTTTAAATGTTATAATAGTTTTTTATTTTTCCCATAAATTGCAGTGTCTCTTGCTGATTTGAAAAAACTCAAAGTTAGCGTAGATAATTTACATACTGAAAAGGTGAAATTAGAAAGACAAAATATTAAAAAACCCGGAAGCAAGGCTAAGGGTAAAGTTACACTGAAAAAAGACGGCGATGTAAGTTTATTATTATATGCAAAAAATATTTACAGGGTATTTACATCATAAAAATAGCACTGTATTGTTTTAGAATTTTTTTTTTTTTGACAAATTTTCGAAGTTTAAAAAAAATGTCCCTGTCTCAAAAATATTTTAGAGTAAAAAAGTCATTAAAAATTCTTTTATGGAGAGAAAACCCCTAGATTTAAAGTGAAAATGCTTTAATAATTCGGCTGCTGGTTGACATATGTATGTGAACTAGGGCTTCCAATCGGTTATTTTGAATCTCGGGATTCCGGATTAATGGAAAATTTTCGGGATTTATTTTTTTTTTTTTGTTAAAAATTATTTGATTTTTTTATTAAAAATGTATATGATTTTTTTTTTCTTATTTCTTGCAAAAGAAAATATTTTTAACAAGGTTTTTGTTTTACAAAAAAGCCCTTTCGTCGAAACACCATTATTTTTGGAATCTTTTTGCAAGCTTTACATTTCGCAAACGATTTGTCGAATTTTTTTTTTGTGCTCCACAAAATTCATAATTTATACAAATGATTGAAATAAATTTAAAAATAATAAAAAAATACTAAATAAAATCGGGATCACGAAAATACCTGGATTAAAAATCAGAAATCCCGATATTTGGGATTCCCCTAATTTCGAAATCGGGATTTACCTATTGAAAGCCCTAATGTGAACAGAATTGGATACGAAAAGATATTTTAAAAAAGTACAAACATATTTTTTTAATAAAAAATTGTTTTCAAACATTTTTTTTGCAATAATCTTTTTTACATTCGGCAAGGCTGAATTAAACCTTTTTACTTGTTTTTAAATCTATTTGATGTATTCTAAATTATAACTTAAAATAATATAATATATACATATTATGTATATAACTAACATTTATATATTTTTTTATTAATAGGATATTGATGGTTATAAAAAATATGGCAACGACTATGCTGCAACAACTTTTGATGATGAGTTTGATGACTTTATGTAAATAATCAGACAGTTCGTCGGTCGGTCATACATACCTTGTATTATTTACTTATCCCAAAACTTCCCACTCAATTGTTTCAAAATTTTATTGAGCTTTAGATATGTTTATCGAATCTTAAATGCTGCTCATTCATCATACTCTTATTATATTTTTAAAATGTTTAAAAGCACACACAGGAATTTAACATGACGTTAAAACCCCATTACCCTTTTTGTTTTGTTATTTAATCAAGAAATACCATACATATTTCTTATAAAATGTTAAAAAAAAATAGATTTCATTATAATTGAAAAAAAAAAGAAAATTAAACCAATTTGTAAATGAAACAATATATAAACATTTATTTTTTCAGGTTGATTATTTATGTAACAGTCAAATTTTATTTGCTTTTTATGTGAATTAATTTTTTGTATAAAAATATATATTAAATAGTAAAACTAAAACAAAGAAAAAGAGCAGGGTTATGTATTTTTATTTCTTAACATCATGGGGTTCACAATTACGACCTTAAACAAGTTGTTTGACAAAACACTAGTAAAAGAATAAAAAAGTAATGGAAAAAGAACAAAGACTTTAAACACGAAGTCCTTAAAACATTCAAAAACAGCAAGTGTGAGTCGCACCTTATATGGAGTTGACACTAGCGGCCTTAAACTTGTTGTTCAACAAAACACCAGTAGCAGAATAAAAACGTAATGGACACGGAACAAAGACTTTTTTAAACATCTCACTCTTAAACACTTCAAAACAGCTAGTGTGAACTCCATATTAAACGCAAACACCGAGAACATCTACCGTGCCGTGCTGGTTCTGTTTAGATTCACTTTCAAAAATATCATCAAAGTAGTAGTACATATATATAGGAAACTCATTTATTTAGCAAAGCCAATGAAGTCACAGACCTATGTTTCGATGAGTTACAAACGAACTGACAAAGTGAGTATGCCTCCATACCAAAGAGACCAATAGGGGTTAATAGTTTTTTAAATTAAAAATTTGTGTTCTGTAATAATTTTCTATTTTAAAGGTTGCTGTTAAATAAATTCGTGAAGCTCTAGGGGATCCTTCACTCCAAGAAAAAGCGTGCACAGAAACAATTTTTGGGGAAAAACTTTAAATTTTAAAAAGTTCATTTTAGTTTTTAATAATTTTTTTAATTGATATAATTACATTTTTTAATCGATTACACAAATTTCCGTAAAATGAGAATTAAATTTTTCCTTGGTAAACTTTTACAAATTTTAGTAATTGATACTATACTTTCGTTATAGGTGCAATTTCAAATAAAATAATAATTGATTTTAGTGATTAAAACGCATTTTCGTTGTTTTGTGTGTGGGCAGCACTCACTGTAGAAAATTGTACGAAAAGGGTCAGTTAGTCGGTGGTAAATTAAATCCTACACAATATTTATTACTTAAATATGAATTAAATGTTTGAAAATTTTAAATTCAACAAATTTTTACAAAAATTGAATAAAGACTATTTAGCAAGGTTGGTTACCGAAACGAATAACGGTAAGGGTAACGGTAACGGTATCTAATTTTTATTTATTTCGGTAAAGGTAACGGTAAGTGTTTTCAAATCGTTTCGGTAACGGTATGTACCGGTACCGAACCAACCAAACCGGTACGTACCGGTATTATTAATTTAGTTAAAAATTTGAAAAAAGATAGAACTGAAAACTAAAAATATTTTATAGACCCAAAAACCAGTAAAGATTTGATATGATTATTATTTTTGTCATTTATTTTATGATAATTTGCAAATTATAAATTTAAAATTATGTTAGCAATTGGATTTTATTTTTTTGTTCGTTAAAATCCCTTAAAACAGGTAAAATTTTGAATACCGGTACAATACCGGTAACTTCTAATAATTATAACGGTAAGGGTAACGGTATTTTAAAAATATTTTTAGCGGTATCGGTAACGGTAACGGTATTCGATTTGAAAGGGTTTTGAATCGGTAACGGTATAATAAGGGTAACGGTAACCAACCATGCTATTTAGCCTAAATATTACAGGGTGGTCCAATAACAAGTATCTTTATAAAAATGCAATGAAATGAACAATACTCAATATTTTTGGAACCTTATGGCTTTATTTGAAAGAGCAAATATTCCCATTATTTATGGCAAACGAATTCAGTCATGCGGCTGCCTGGGTTAGCTCCGCAGTAGCTCATCCTCGGCAACCATTTTTCTAATGTTTCTGGTTCTATCTACCGAATGGGAATGGCTTGAACGATATTCGTCGAAAGGGCAAAGAACATTTCTGAATTTCCCATGTTGCATGGATCTTTAACAAGACCCCACAAAAAAATGTCTAAAGGGCTTAAACCGCAGCTCTGAAGTGATCAATTGTCACCGCAAATAAGTGCGCAAAATATCGATTGTTTGATGAACTGTGGGACATATTGCGACATCCTTCTGAAAACAAATGGGATCCAAGTTGATATATTCTATTACCAGAGCTTGGCCTCTGTTCTGTCTTTCACAACTTTTCAATTCACATGAAAATTTCCGAATCACATGAAATCAAGTTTAGTGTTTTTTTGATCACGTTTTCATTCAAATCTGAAATCGAATAATTAAAATTTAAAAAATTATAAAGAAAAAAAGTGCATTTGTTTTACTTTCACCAAATTATATTTATGTGAAACAAAACGAAAAAGAAATTCGGATGTGAAATCTAGAACACCAAAAAATTCGGAAATTTTAATTTTCACATTTTTTATGTGAATTACTTTTTTTCAAGGTTGGCAATCGAAACGAATAACGGTATCGGTATTGGTATCGTTTTTTTATTTATTTCGGTATCGGTATCGGTTACGGTATTTGAGTTGAATCGGTTACGGTATTACCGATACCGAAACGTCAATACCGGTACGTACCGGTATTATCGAAAAAATGCGAAAAAAAATAAAAAAAAACGTACAAAAACTTTAAAAAAATTTGTAAAAACAAGTAGTAAAGTTAAATTCGACTTGGACGAATCCATCAATAACCTCCACAATGCCCTTCTAAATTGATAGTTAATTTTCTAACGTGAATCAAATTAACAATTTTGATTAGAAATATTTTATTTTGAGTAAAAAACTTTTTTTGAAAAAAAAAATTGGCAACATTTTATTTTTGAGTGTTAATTTTTTCGAGTGTAAGTTTTTTTTTGTTTTAGTATAAAAAATTTTTGTTAGTGACAAGAATACTTTGTAAAATATTTTCCTGACTCATCAATTTTTTAAAGCTGGTTTAACGTTTTTTTCAACAAGTGAATTTAAGGTGAAACCATTCTGAAATTCACGGTTTTCTTAATAACTTTTGAACCACTGGACCGATTTGGCTAAATTCAATACGAACCAGGCCAGGGGAACGGCAAATATATATGGCAAACTTCAACATCCTCAGGAATGCCTTTCGAAAGTTAGCGTGTTTTTTATCTCGAAAATTCACGAAAAACCGTTGCCGAAATTCAGTCTTTTACTCATAATTTTTGAAGCACTGGACCGCTTTTGCTAGACATTTTCCTATGTCTTTAGTACATAAATATAAGGCCGTATAGATTTTTACCTTTTTTTTTTTTGTTTGAGCTGAAAAGGGTGTCAAAATGACTCCATAAAATATATTTCCCTCCCGCATCGCGGTTTAACAAATTACATATTTCATCTTATATCTAGGCAACCAAGCTTTTTTTGTTGGTGTTATCTATTTGGAAAAATAGGTATTCCCTGTCTAGACAAGATCACATTCAAAAATATTGTAAACAATTTTTTTCGCGAATTATGGGACCTTTATGGACGATTTCTACGAGTTAAGCCACTTCAAAATTTATGCTATGGTGGAAAACCTACTGCTAGTATTCCAAATGCCTTCCCCGAAGTCCTGTAAATATCAAAAAAATCCTTGTACACCCACATCACGGATTAAATAAAAATCCCCAAAAAACTATACTAAACAAACGGGGTCCAGAAAGTTTCTATTGGGAGTCAAAATAAATCCATAAAAATTTCGTGAAAATCAATAATTTTCTTTTGCTCTCGCATCGCGGTTGAAGTATGGATTTTTTTTTTTAATTCACGATGTGGGTGCCAAAAGATTTTTTTGATTTTTATGAGACTTCGGTGAGGCATTTGGAGTACGATTTTTCATTTACAAAAACCAAAAAATTTACAAACTTTCTATTAATTTTTTTTTTAAAACATGGTTTTTAAGAAAAGCCGTTTCAATACCGGAACGTACCGATACCGAAGGAAAAGGTTTTTGGATACCGGTATCCGATACCAAAACTAAGTTTCGGTATTGGTATTGGTACCGGTATTCAATTTAAAGGGTTTTGAAACGGATAACGGTATTGAAAAGGTATCGATTGCCAACATTGCTTTTTTTGGAACAGCGGCCTTAATTGAACTTTTTTTTTTTTTTTGCAAAAGATGAAATATACATACATATGTGAAAAAACGGAAACTCATTAAGAATACCGAACTTGCTTAAAATTAACAAAAAAAAAATATCAAAGATCAAGGTCATTTTTTTTTTTTTTTTGTTAATTTTAAGCAAGTTCGGTATTCTTAATGAGATAAAAATATACAATTTTATTTTTCATTTTGCAAAAAAAAAAAAAATATTTTCTATTGAACGGTGAAAATATTTTTCAATTCTTACTGAATGGTTAATAAATTTTTCAATTCTTACCAGTGTTGGCTACCGTTACCCTTTCAATACCAATACCGATAAAAACCCTTTAATATTGACTACCGTTACCAATACCGAAATAAAAAGTTTTAAATACCGTTACCGATAAAAAACCATTACCTTTATTCGGATTGTTACCGGTATTGTATCGGTTGTCTTAATATTACTTATTTTTTATTTTTGGCAGATGAAAAGAAGGAAAATATTTTGAATGTACGTAAAATAACAAAAAACTAATTTTTGTTCATTGCAAATTGTATTGATCACATTCGCAATTAACTGAATTTACCTTAAAAGTTCTGAAGAGAAAAGTAAGTGCCACGTAAACATTCTTTTGTGGGAAAATAAAAGACAAACCTGAACTGTGCCAATTCGTTAGTGTTACTGGCGGTGTCATCCACGATCGTAAGCGTGGAGAGGTGGTTCTCTGGAGTTAAAAACATAATAAGCCCAAGTCGTACACTATTTTTTTTTTTACACTAAGAAGAAAAACTGCCGAAAAATCTAAAAAACAATTTTCAGTTTGAAAACTTTTACCAAATTTTTCTGGTAAAATGGATACTTTAACTTAATTCTCTGTCAATAAGTTTTAAAAAATAACAGTCATTTTCTGTATTTTTACTTATTCGATTTGCTGACTTTAAAAATTTTGTTTGATAAAATTTTAGCAAATTATTTTGTAATTTTATAAACATCTTTTGTTGGAATTTTTTTTTTTTTTAATTTTTGTCTAATTTAAACGATTAAAACTAAAAATTGCTTAAATGTAAAAAATCAACTGATTATTTTGATAGTTTTATAAAAATGTTTAGTTGTCCTTTTTTTAAGAAAATTTTCTTGAAAAAAAATTAAAAATGTTGTAAAAAATAAATGTTAAACAATTTCATTGAAAAACAGTATAACTAAAAAAATTGTCGCTTAAAAAAAATCGAATATTTTTTTTTTGTTTTGCTCTGATTTTTTTAACACCAGGCCACACCTTCACACTTCGGCTTCCCCCTTCTTTACCCGGGAAATGGCGCTGTCAATATTTTTTTGTGATTTTTTAATACTTTGGGTAAATTTTTTTATATAATACCGGTACGTACCGGTATCGATGATTCGGTAACGGTTTATCGTTACCGAAATAATCAAAAATACCGTTACCTTTACCGTTACCGATATAAAAAATATTTAATACCAATACCGTTACCGACACCGTAATTCGTTTCGGTTGCCAACCCTGATTCTTACTGAATGGTGAAAAAATTGAATTAATTCAGTAAAGAATTAATTCAATAAGAATAAATTCTTAGTGAATGAATTCTTTGAATGCATTTTAAAGAACAATAAAAAAAATAGAATTCTATGAACCTTACTTTTACTGAATGGGCCAAGTTGATTTAATTCTATGAAACAATTTAGAGTAGAATTAATTCAATCGAGTACAAAATTGAATTACTAAATAAGGAATTCGTTTAAAAATTTAATTAATTCTTCCAAGCTCTGATAAATGCATTATTTTTGTGTCGCCAAAATTTTTAAAATTCTGCCATTTTCGTAATTTTTTTGTTTGTTCCGTTTTTTGGAAATAAATTTCTGGCAACACTAATTAGTCTCTGATTTCTATCGATAACTTAAAGCAAAAAAAGTAAACAACAGATTGCCATCACAAAGCACATGTGCTTTGTTATTGTTTTTATTTAGAGTAAAATTGTTATTGTTTAATATTTTGCGCGGATTATCCAAACAAATGGCAACGGGTGAGTTATTTTCACAAAATTAGTATTTTTAATCAATTTAAATAGAATTATATATGTATTTTAATAAAAAAAAATAGAATCAGAAGTGGATGAAACGATCAGAGAAGTGCACTTTCAAGATGACGACATTTGTACAGCCTTTGAATTGGAACACTACTTTCAACATAACTATAAAATCCATGATGAAACTGAAGTAGCATTCGAGGGAAGCTATGTATTAGGTTTAGCAAAGGATGAGTAAGTCAATAATGGCCATTTGTGAGACATAAAAATTAAGTTATGCCTTTATGATACTTGCTTTTTTCAAGTTACTTGTTGCTGCATTTATTAGGGGTTTTCTATGGGAATTTCGATAAATTCAAAATTTTTGGTTGAAGTTATCGAAATTCTTATAGAAAAACCCTAATAAATGCAGCAACAAGTAACTTGAAACAAGCAAGTATCATACGCACTTAATATGGAGTTCACACTAGCGACTTTAAACAAGTTGTTTAACAAAACACCAGTAACAGAATAAAAACGTAATGGATACAGAACAAAGACTTTTTTAAACATCTCACTCGTAAACACTTCAAAACAGCAAGTGTGAACGCCGTATTAGAATTCCGAGTTGCAATCGGTCAGTTCTCGCTGATTTAATTAAAGGCGTTCTCGCTGATTTAATTAAAGGCGCGACTGTAACGCATGTTTTTTGTTGCTAGTTTACTCGACATTTCGTCAGACACTTGTGGTCTAATTACATGTCTGTCGACGCTTGGGAGCATTGTTCCACTGTCTCTATTGCAAAGACAATGGACGTTTTTGTGGGCAGTGCCAACTTGAGTGTCTGGGTTTTGGCGTGGTGTCATCATAGGTAACGGGATCTCCCGCTATTTAGAAAACTAAAATAAAAAAAATTGTTGATGGCGTCTTAGTCCTGGTAACGAGCTGAAGAGGAATGAAATAATTTTAAATCGTTAACAAATTTGAGATGCGCGCGTGACACGAATTTTTCGTGATTCACGTGAGTGAGCGAAATTTAATTTTTTAACGTAATTAAAAAATAATAAAGCTAGTCGACACCATTTCCAATTGTATTTTAAAATGTTTTAAATGTATTTTAAAATTGTCCAAATATATTTTAAAATTGTTTGTGTTTTTCTGATTGAAGAAGAAAATTATGTCTTCTAAAGATTAAATTAAATGTGGATTTACCCTAGACCATGGTTTCTGTAGCCACTTCTACGTCATCAGTACACGCAAAAAAAAATCTGTGTCGGAGTGAGCAAAAATCTGGCATAATTTTACCAAGAATATGCTAAAACTACAACCGACGAAGTAGTTTTCGTAATTTAGCCAAAACGCTTATGTAAAAAATTTTGAAGAAAATGCTAATGCTATTTAAGTAAAAACTTGGTAAAATATACCAAAAGAGATATGGTGAAATATACCAAAATTATTAGAAAAGATGACTAAAAATAATGCTAAAAATTACCACATTTATGCTAAAATAAATTTTCAATAAATTTTTGTAAAAATTTGTATATTTCTTGATCTTAAAATTTTCACAAAATAAATCCATATTAATATAATAAATGTTGTAGGATTTAATTTACCATCGACCAACTGACCCTTTTTGTACAAGTGTGACTCGAGTGACTGCTGCCTACACTTCTCGAGTGACTGCTGCCTACACTTCTTCTTGAAGTAAAGGATACGCTATAGTTTCACGAATTTATTTAAAAGCATCCTGTAAAAATAGAAAATTATTACAAAACATAAATTTTTAATTTAAAAATTGGTAAACCCCATTGGTCTCTTGTTAAGGAGGAGCACTTACTTTGTCATTCCATTTGTAACTCATCAAAACAGGTCTGGACTCCCTTGGCTTTGCGTTTTTAGGTTTTAATTTTATAACTAAAGGCAGGACTGGTGTCCACGCTCTTTATTGTAGTGAAGGATTCGCCATAGCTTCAAAAATGTATTTAGCAGTACCCTGTAAAAATAGAAAATTATTACCAAACACTAATTTTTAACTAAAAATCTATTAAACCTTATTGGTGTCTTCGGAATTTGGGTATACTCACTTTATCATTCCATTTGTTATTCATTGAAACATACGTCTGGGACTCTATTGGTTTTTCTTAATGAATGGTGTTTTAAGTGATGAAAGCAAAATTAACTTTAGCATTCTTTTATCTTACATTTATTTATCTTTTTAAAAACGAATTATTTATTTTTATTTATTAATTTATTTTAATTTTATTTATCAATTTCCTTTTTACGTTTTTATAACACAAAAAATAAACGAACAACGCACACAAAAATGCAAAATGAAAATGGCAGTCTGTATTTGTTTTTTTTTTGTTGTTGTTTTCTTTCGATAAATTTTTGTGCAAGTAATTTGCGTTATTGTGCAAGCTACTTGGTTATTTTACATTAAAAATGAATTACGTTACTTTAACGTCGACAAGCATAATATTAGCAAAAATTTGGTAAAAAAATTTTTTTGGTATGAAAAAAGTTTTACCAAGTAGGATTGCTCAATCTTACACAGATTTTTTTTTTGCGTGTAGGCAATTACATTAAATTGATTATTTGATATTTTGATAGAAAAATTCATTATATGTTTTTTTATCAACAGACTAGCCTGACATGAGCTAGTCTGTTGATAAAAAAACATATAATGAATTTTTCTATCAAAATATCAAATAATCAATTTAATGTAATTGCCTACTGATGACGTAGAAGTGGCTACAGAAACCATGGTCTAGGGTAAATCCACATTTAATTTAATCTTTAGAAGACATAATTTTCTTCTTCAATCAGAAAAACACAAACAACAAATTAAATACACTTGGCTTACGCCGAAAAAATATAATAAAATATTTTAAAATTGTTCAAATGAATTTTAAAATTGTCCAAACGAATTTTAAAATTTTCCAAATGTTTTTTTAAAATTGTCCAAATATATTTTAAAATTTTCCAAATTAATTTTAAAATTGTCCAAATGTATTTTAAAATTGTCCAAATATATTTTAAAATTGTACAAATGTATTTTAAAATTATCCAAATGTACAGTCAAACTCGGTTATAACGAACTCGGTTATAACGAATTCTCGGTTATAGCGAACTAATTTCAAAGTCCCGACGTTTTGGCAACAATTTTCACACAAAATACTTCTTTTATAACGAACTCGGTTATAACGAATCCTCGGTTAAAACGAACTACTTATTATGGACCCACGAACAAAATTTCATGTATATTAACCTTTTTATAACGAACTCCCAAAAATATTTTAAAATGTGCGGCAATTATGTTTACTAAACTCACAAAAAGTTAGAAAGTTTTGGTTAATATTATAATTTTAATAATTTCTTCTTAAAAATAATTATTTCTTCTCAAAAAGTAGTTTACTTAAAAAAACGTTAAATAAAATTGGAACTTTTTTTGAAAATTAAACTTGGTTGATATAAAATATACCCCGCTTATAGCGAACTTCGCTTATAACGAACTATTTTTACTAGTCCCTCCGAGTTCGTTATAACCGGGTTCGACTGTATTTTAAAATTGTCCAAATGTACACGCAAAAAAAAAATCTGTGTCAGATTGAGCAATCCTACTTGGTAAAATTTTTTTCATACCAAAAAAAATTTTTACCAAGTTTTTGCTAAAATTATGCTTGTCGATGTTAAAGTAACATAATTAGTTTTTAACAATGATGGGTACCAATACCTTTTCGATACCAATACCCGTTAATACCAATTCAAATTGAAAACCAATACCAATTTAAAACCAATACCTTTATTTGTGCGATACCAATACCGATAAAAAACCAATACCGATTCCCCACTACCAATACCAATTAAAAACCAATACTTTTATTCTTCAAAACCAATACCAATAAAAAACCAATACCAATTCATTTTTTTCTACTTTCGTATCGGTTTTGTTTCGGTTTTTTGTATTCTTATTTTCGTTTGTTTTTATTGTGACGTCAAACATTTTCTTTTCATAACATTATTAGGTTTTACCTGACTAACGAATTGCAAAAGATGTTACATCGATCAGTAATCGTTTGCATGCAATATCACATAACAAAAAGGAGTTAGCTACTTAAATTTTAAAAGCAATAAAAACGTAAAAGAAATATTTTTTGTCATGGTTTTTATGACCCCTAATAAAAGTAGATCTTAAAAAATTTAGACCTTTTCTGTGATGAAATTTTTTCTTTTGCAAACATTGTTAATCTATATATATAAAAGAGTGTGGTGACTGACTGACTTACTGACTGACTGACTGACTGATTGGCAATAATCATCGCCCAGCCCAAACCGCTGAAGCTAGAGACTTGAAATTTGGAACGTAGGTTCGGCTCCCGACAAAACCACCCACTAAGAAGGGATTTTTGGAAATTCCGATTCTAAGGGGGGCAAAAGGGGGAAAATAGGGTCCTTTGGGGGATTTTGTATCTTTTGAACTATTAGTCCTAGAAACTTCAAATTTTAACTCTAGGATCCTCTCGCGGAAATAAAATTTCGAAAAAAATATTTTTGGAAAATTCCGCCTCAAAGGGGGGAAAAAGGGGAAAATAGGGCAAATTGGTACATTTTCTATATTCTAAACAAATGGTCCCAGAAACTTGAAATTTGAAGTCTAGGACCCTCTCGCGGAAATAACATTTTGGAAAAAGTAATATTTTGAAAATTCCGTTTCTAAGGTGGGGGGAGGGGGAAAATAGGGCAAGTTGGTACATTTTGTATCTTCTGAACTAATGGTCCTACATTCTTGAAATTTTGAATATAGGATACTCTCGCAGAAATAAAATTTTGAAAAAAGTACTTTTTTGAAAATTCCGGTTTTAAGGGGGACAAAAAGGGGGAAAATAGGGCAATTTGGTGAATTTTGAACTAATGGTCCTAGAAACTAGATATTTGAACTATAGTATCCTCCCGGGGGAAAAACATTTTTTTACTAAAATTTTTTCACTCAAAATTTTTTTTCACTCAAAATTTTTTTTTTACAATTTTTTTTTTTTACAAACTTTTTTCACTCAAAATTTTTTTTTACTAAAAATTTTTTTTCACTCAAAATTTTTTTTACTCAAAATTTTGTTTTTACTCAAAAATTTTTTTTACAAATTTTTTTTCACTCAAAATTTTTTTTCACTCAAAAATTTTTTTTTTAAAGTTTTTTTTTTAATCAAATTTTTTTTTGACTCAAAATCTTTTTCACTCAATTTTTTTTTACTAAAAATTTTTTTCACTCAATTGTATTTTATTCTTCAGTTTTTTTACTTAATTTTTTTACTTAAATTTTTTACTTAAATTTTTTACTTAGAAGTAGAGTTTTTCACGGGAATTCCCGTAAATTTTCGATCCCGAAGTTCCGGGAAATAGTGCGGGAATTCCCGGGAATTTTCGTTTCTTTGAAATTGTTGATTTTTCGACTTCTATTGATTATTTTGTATGTGATTTTTTAGAGATTTTATTAAAATTCTCGATAATTGACCGCAGAAACGTACGCAGGGACCAGGAGGGCCAAAAAGTATTCTAAGAGAGACTTTCTAACTAAAAAATGTCATAAAATCTGAGATTTACGAAATGAAAAAAGTCTCACAATATCTAAATTTTCGATAGGATATAATTGTCAGAACCTGATATTTTTTTTTCAGAAGCTAAGAAATTAGAAAAATTTGTAGTATTTGTTTCTATAGAAAATATTTATGTCTCTGGACATGATTCTTTTTAAATTGATAAAAAATCTGTGTAAGGAATGACTCTGAAATTAACGGGTCTTTTTTTTGAAGCCACAATTTTTCAATTTTTTTCAATTTTTTAAATAATTTTTTGGGTTCAATTTTTTTATAATTTAATTTTTCTGAAACAGTTACATTCTGTTTCAGAGACATAATTGAGAAATTTTTCTGAATCAGTTTCATTGTGTTTTAAAGTCAACGCGTGGAGAACCAATTGTAAAAATGAACTGAGATGAATTAGAATAAATGATGAATTTGCATTATTAAGACAGATAAAGCGATGTGAAATAACATACATATGCCCTTTAAAATACTTTTAAAAGACTTCGACATACATATTTGGGCCAATTTTTTTTTTTAAAACTGTGGAACAAAAACTGTTGTTTTTTTCTCGAAACTTATTGTTTTTTTGTTTTAAAGGTACTAAATAAAATTTTTATGGTGTTAATAAAAATTATAAATAGCGTAATCGCATTCAGAAAGCTTTTATATATTTTTTGACAAAAAATTTGGGTTTTAAGTTTTAGCGGGAATTCCCGGGATCCCGGGAAATTTAAAAATGAATCCCGCTTTCCCGGGAAATGAAAAAGTCCGGGAAAAGAAAAAATCTACTTAGAAGGTGTTTTCACCCAATTTTTTTTTACTCAAAATATTTTTCGCTTAATTTTTTGACTCAAATTTTTTACTCAATTTTTTTTCTCATTTATTTTTTTTTTATTTTTGAGAATTTATTGATTTAATCATTTTAATTTAGGGGGAAATAGGACAATTTTAAACATTTCGATCTTCTGAACTAATGGCCACAGTAACCTAAAATTTGGACTATAGGATCCTCTCGCGGAAATATTACTCTAAAGAAAGTATTTAAAAAAAAAAAATAAGAAGGGGAAATGGGGAAAAAAGGGCAATTTGGTACATGTTCTATCTTCTGACCTAATGGTCGTAGAAACTTAAAGTTTGGACTATAAGATCCTCTAACGAAAAAAAAAACATTCTGAAACAAAGTTTTTTTTTTTAATTTTGATTCTAGGGGGTTGAAAGGGGGAAAGTAGGATAATTTGGTACATTTTGTATCTTCTGAACTAATGGTCCTAGAAACTTAAAAATTTGGACTATATGATCCTCTCGCGGAAATTATGTTCTGAAGAAAGTATTTTTTGAAAATTTTTCATTCAAATTTGGGGGGGAAATAGGACAATTTTGAACATTTTCAATATTGTGAACTAATGGTCCCAGAAACCTGAAATTTGGACTATAGGATCCTCTCGCGGAAATAATATTCTGAAGAAAGGCCTTTTTAAAAAAGGCACTTCTAAGAACGGGAAAAGAGGAAAAATTGGGCAATTTGGTACATTTTCTTTTTTCTGACCTAATGGTCCTAGAAACTTAAAGTTTGGACTATAATATCCTCTCGCGGAAAAAACACTCCGAAACAAAGTTTTTTTCAATTCCGCTTCTAGAGTGGTAAAAAGGGGGATAATAGGACAATTTGGTACACTTTGTATGTTCTGAACTAACTTTCCCAGAAACTTAAAAATTTTGACTATGGGATCCTTCGCGGAAATAACATTGTGAAGAAAGTTATATTTGGAAAATTTCGCTTCTAAGGGGGAAAAATGGGGAAAGTAGGGCAATTTTGTATCTGATGAACTAATGGTCCTAGATACTTGAAAATTGTTAAAGAAAAACTTTTTTAAAAATTACGCTTCTACGGGGAAAAAGGGGGAAGTAAGGCAATTTTGTATCTGCTGAACTAACATTGTTAAAGAAAAACTTTTTTAAAAATTCAGCTTCTACGGCAAAAAAGGGGAAAGTAGGGCAATTTTGTATATACTGAACTAATGGTCCTAGATACTTAAAATTTGAACTGTACAATCCTATCCCGAAAATAACATTCTAAAAGAAGTACTTTTTTGAAAATTCGTTTTTAAAGGGAGAAAAATAGGTAAAGAAGGGCAAACTTGAAATTTTAACTCTACTCTCGCGGAAAAAACATTTTGTAAAAAGTAATATTTTTAAAAATCCTTTTATAAGGGTGGTGGTGAGGGGTAGAAGGGGTTTAATATGTCAATTTTGTATCTTCTGAACAAACTTGAAATTTTGAATCTGGATACTCTCGCAAAAATTATTTTTTGAAACATATACTTTTTTGAGAATTTTGGTTTTAAGGAGGCCCAAATGGGGGAAAATAAGCAATTTGCTAAACTTTAAATTAATGGTCTTAGAAACATGACATTTGGAATATGGGATCATATCGCGGCAATAACATTCTAAAAGAAGTACTTTTTTGAAAATTTCGCTTTTAAGGGGGAGAAAGGGGAAAGTAGTGCAATTTTGTATATGCTAAAGTAATGGTCCTAGATACTTGAAAATTGGACTGTACGATCCTCCCGCGGAAATAACATTCAGAAAGGAATACTTTTTTAAAAATTCCTCTTTTAAGGGGGAAAATAGAGCAATTTTGAATCTGCTGAACTAATGGTCCTAGATACTTGAAAATTGGACTGTACGATCCTCCCGCGGAAATAACATTCGTAAAGAAATACTTTTTTAAAAATTCTTCTTTTAAGGGGGAAAAAGGGGGAAAGTAGGCCAATTTTGTATCTGCTGAACAAATAGTCCTAGATACTTGTAAATTGGACTGCACAATCCTCTCGCGGAAATAAAATTCGAATGGAGGACTTTTTGGAAAATTCCGCCTCTAAGAGGGAAAAGGGGGAAGTAGCCAATTTTGTATCTGCTGAACTAATGGTCCGGGAGACTTGAAATTTGGACTGTATTTTCGCGAAAATAACATTCTGAAAGAAGTACTTTTTTAAATATTCCGATTTTGAGTGGGAAAAAGGGGAAAAGTAGGGCAATTTTGTATATGCCGAAATAATGGTCCTATATACTTGAAATTTGGACTGTACGATCCTCTCGCGGAAATAGCATTCTCAAGGAAGTACTTTTTTGAAACTCTACTTTTAAGGGGGGAAAAAAGGGGAAGGTAGGGCAATTTTGTATCTGCTGAACTAATGGTCCTCGATACTTAAAATTTAACTGTACAATCCTCTCGCGGATAAAACATTCTAAAAGAAGTATTTTTTTTTTTTAATTCTGCTTCTACGGGGGGAAAAGGGAGAAAGTAGGGCAATTTTGAATCTGCTGAACTAATAGTCCTACATACTTGAAGTTTGAACTGTACGATCCTCTCGCGGAAAGAACATTCTAAAAGAAGTACTTTTTCGAAAGTTCTCCTTCTAAAGAGGGAAAAGGGAAAGGGCAATTCTGTATCTGCTGAACTAATGATCCTAGATACTTAAAATTTTAACTGTACGATCCTCTTGCGGAAAAATTACTTTTTGTGGAAAGTTCCGCTTCTAAGGGGGAAAAGGCGGAAAGTAGGGCAATTTTGTATCTGCTGAACTAATGGTCCTACACTCATAAAAGTTTTACAGTTACTGTTTCACAGTCAAACAAATAGTTTTCGTTTTAGTTAATATTAAAAGAAAATTCGTTTGTTTCACACAAACCTGTAAAAAAGTTGTACTTAAGTATTTTCAAGTAAATATTGAAATACTTATACTTGAAGTTTTCAAGTTCAAATATTTGTTTTATTTACTTAACATTTTTTAAGTAAGTAAAAAAAATATTTGTATTTAAAAAATCAAATACAAGTAATTTCAAATATGTTTATACTTGCTATAAGTAAAATACTTATTATAAGTAAAATACTTATCGTAAGTAAAATATTTGAAGAAAATGTTTACAAATAAAATATTTGAACTCAAATAAAATATTTGGCAACATTTTTTCAAATAAATTTATTTGTCAAAAATATTTTGTTATAAAATTTTATATTATAACTTTTGATAACGAAAATCCACAAGCCAATAATCTAACGTGGAGCGTACTGGAAATGCAGAATTCTTATTTAAACGATCCCATTACTTGTACCTAAGACAAATAATTATATGTGCACTGTATTTTGTTGAGTTATAGGAAAGAAAACAAAATATTTTTTCAAGTTTGGTTAATATTTTGTTATGTTTTTAAGTAAGCTTTAAAATCATAAAAACATTAATTTTAAACTTTATTTTTTAATACAGAAAATAAGGAATAAAAATATACTTCATAGAAAATAATTATATGTGCAAAAAGGAAAATTCATATATTTTCTTTTTGATATACAATATAATTAGGTTATTCATAAAAAAATGGTATGCACTTGAATATTTATACTTGTTTTAGACTACGAGGCGTAAAACCAATCAAGTTTTTTAATGTGCCAATACCATTTTTCCCTCGTTTCGTCAATATCGCAAATTTAATTCCTTAGCGCGTAGTGTACCGCTTTGACTTTGAAACGACCTTGGCAGAAAGGGTCCTAAGGAGGAATTTATTTAGGTTTATGTCAGGACTAATGGCTGGCCATTTCAATACTGGCATGCTGGGCGCATTAAACAAGTTTTTTGTCAAACCAGTGACATGGATTGGAGCGTTGTCTTGATGGAATGTCCAATTATCTCCATACAGTTCGGTAGCAAAGTCTATTAAATGTTCCCCAACAAGTAAAATTATATTTCTACATTGTTTTTAGTATGGGCAAATCATATTCGGAACCGTCCTCCTGATCCAAATGCTTTCCATAGCATAACGGATTCGCAACCGTGATTTTGCAAATAGCACGTTTGGCGCGGCTGTCTTAAATCTCTCCAATATTGGTGTTGACGATCATTGCCATGCAAATTAATTTTTTTTATAACTTAATATGACGAAAAAAAGTTAAATTAAGACGGCGCTGATGGTCACCACTTCTCTTGTAGAGATTTAACACATTTCCGCCAAACGTGCTATTTTGGAAAGCACAGTTTCGAATCCGTCATGGTATAGGATGCATTTGGATCATGAGGAAGGGTTTGAATATGATTTGTTTCCAATAAAAATAATGCAACAATATATTTTTACTTATTGGGGACCATTTAATAGACTTTGCTACCGAACTGTATGGAGATAATTGGACATTCTCACAAGATATCGCTCTAATCCATGTCACTCGCTTGTCAAAAAACTTTCTATATGCGCACTACATACCAGTATTGAAGTGGCCAGCCATTAGTCCCGACCTACAACCAATTGAATTCCTCTTTAGGACCATTTCTGCCAAGGTCAATTCAAAGACAAAGCCATACAAGACCATTAAAAGACTAACTTTAAATGCTGACAAAACGGGGGACAAGGGGTATTGGTACATCAAAAACTTTGGCGGGTTTTATGCCTCATAGGTTTAAAAAAGTTTAAATACACAAAGCGAACACAAATTTTCACAAAATACTTGATTACATTGCAAATCAAAAAGAATATATAGGAATTTTCTTTTATGCACATATAATTATTTTCTATAGAAAATATATGAAGTGCTTCCTTTTTCGTTATTTTCAGTTTTAAAAAATAAGGTATAAAATTAAAATGTTTATGATTTTAATGTTTATATATAAATATAATAAAATATTAACCAAACATGAAAAAATATTTTATATTCTTTCCTATAACTCAATATAAAAAAATGCACATATAATTATTTGTCTTAGGTATTTCTTAATAAAACAAACAAAATTTATTACAAAAAGAAGCACTTACTCACATGTGCAATTTTAACTGCGTCTGCCACAGTAAAAAGGTTATTTTTAGTCGCCCAGGAAACGGATCGCTTAGCGGGGAACACCATGAAATGTTGCAGCAAGCAAAACAGAGCTGGCAGCAAAAAAGAAGTGAGCACTTCTTCTAATTGTTGAGAAAACGTTGCTATTAGCACAACGGTTCTCAAACTTTGGGTCGCGACCCACAAAAGTTATCAAAATATAAAAATATCTGAATTCGTTAGGATCTGGTCCAGGTGTTTTTTACACACACATGTACGCCAATTTTCAGCTTTTTAGCTCATCAATGGACTTTAGAAATCTCTAGATGGAAAAAGTGTTTAAACACAAATAAGGAAATATAACACGCTTATTTTCTTTTCGTTTTTCCATACTTACACCGCATGTTAAAATTCTAGGTTCGTGGGATCTTCTTTATGGTCCGAACTATACTCGTGCCAATTTTAATCTACCTAGGTCATTGGAGGTCTTCAAAATCAGTTAAATTGTAAAAAACGCGATATCGACACGTCTATATTTCATCTTACAATTAGTTCTTCGTCCAAGTCCAAAACATTAACATCGGACTATATCGTAAGTGATATAAGCTTTGCAATTTTCAGCGAAGCCCATTAGGGGCATCGAATTTAGCTAATATATAAAAAATGCTAAAAAGTTAAAAATCTGAATTTAGCCATTCGTCTTTTACGACAAATTGGATAGACAAACAAACTAAGAAAATTGTGTCTTTTGTGTTCCTTATGTTACTATATTTTTAATGTTGGGGGTCGCGAAAAATTTGAAATATTGAAAAGGGGTCGCAAAGCAAAAGTTAGTAAGAAGCAGAAATATCACCACTCTACAAATCTGAGGTTTTGGATGAAAACCAAAAAAAAATACCACATAAATCACACAAATACTATTTTTATTACATTTTATTCATTTATTCGACCAATGGAAATACATTCATATTACATCACAGTTTTATGAAAAACGGTTAAAGTGAACAAAAAGGGCTTATTTACCCACTTTTATGCATTCTATGCAAAAATATGAATTTCTAAAATAACGCGTCTTTCAAATATGTCAATTTAAAACTATATTGCAAATATGCATTTGTGTAAAAATATGTTTTCAAAAAATTGTTTGTTACGGCTTTATTTGCGTTAACTATTCTAATTTCGAATATTTGAAAAATGTGGGCAAGTATAAAAATATTTGAAAAATGTGGACAAGTAAAAAATATTTGAAAAAATGTTCTCAAATATTTTATTTGTAAACATTGTTGACAAATATTTTATTTGTAAACATTTTTTCAAATACAACATTTATTTGAAAATATTTGAACTTGAAAACTTTAAGTAAGTATTTTGTTTTACTTACTTGTAAAAATGTTAAGTAAGTATAAAAATATTTGAATTTGAAATTTTCAAGTACAAATACAAAAAATATTTGAAAATTTTAGAATAAGTAAATAAATTTTCAAGTATTTACAGGTCTGGTTTCACATACAAATATTCTAAACAACTTTTTGAACGTTTATTTAAATACATAACTGTCTTTTAAATAAAATTTTCCGTAACGTTTGTTTTTTTTTCAGTTATTTAAAAAACAAACCACATTATTTTATTTGTCGTCTGTTATTTGTCAGTTATTTAAAAATTTCTAAAATTAGAATTTTTTTTTTGAATTTGAAAATGAAATTTAGCTGCTGAAAATATAAGTAGCTTGTGGCACAGAGGGTAGCGTGCTGGGCTATCAGCCAGAAATTATGAGTTCGATTCTGCTCAGGTTCGAAGTTTTTTAAAATTATTTCTAAAAAAATAAATAAAAATGAATGTAAATTTCCGTTATTTTAACCGTTTTTTCCGTAAAATTTTGTCAGTCATTTTTTACGGATTTTTAAGTTATTTTTACGGATTTCAACAGTTATTAATTAACATTTAAAAATAACTGAGAAATGTTTTTGTTTTAAATGAAATGTAAGTAGTCCGTTTTTTAAATAAAGTTTCATTTGTTTCAAACGTATTTTCTGTTGAATTTACTTACATAATATTTTAAGTGTACACACAAAAAAAAATCGAGGTAATATTACCTAAAATTATAGTATAAAAATACCTTAGCGCCAGGCAAACGGGGCATTTGCTAAGTTAAAAGGTAATGTTACTTAAAAGCTAAGGTAATTCCTATGTTCGAAAATTTATTATGGTTGACAGAAATATACCTTAGCTTTTTAGGTAAAATAGCATTGATAAATAGGTGATATTACGTAAATAATTTGGTAGTATTACCTTGTATTAGTAATGGCTTTTTTACACCATTTCCTTTTAAAATTTAAATAAAAACTACGAAAAGTTTATTATTTTTAATTAATTTATTTTTTTTAATAATTTGAATGTTTACAAACTTTAAAGAAAAATTGATAATAAGAAAAATGTCTCATAATTTTATGAATGATTCAAAATCTGAAAATTTTTCTGTTATTAAACATTTTTTCAATAGAAATACTCTCAGATCTTTAGACTTTTCTACAGAAAATATTCAGTTTCTGGATATTTTTTCTTTTAAAAAATCTGAAATCTCAGAATCTGAAAACTTTTCTATAGAAAAATGTCTCACAATTCAGAATATGAGAACTTTCTATAGAAAATAGTGTCAGAATCTGAGAATTTTTCTATAGAAAAAATGTCTCAGAATCTGATAATTTTTCTATAGAAAATATGTCTCAGGATCTGAGAATTTTTATGTAGAAAACATGTCTCAGAATCTAAGAATTTTTCTATTGAAAAAGAGTTTCAGGATCTGAGAATTTTTCTAAAGAAAAAATTTCTCAAAATCTGAGTATTTTTCTATAGAAAAAAATGTCTCAGAATCCGAGAATTTTTCTATAGAAAAAATGTCTCAGAATCTGTGACATTTTGTATAGAAAAAATGTCTCAGAGTTTGAGAATTTTTCTATAGAAAAAATTTTCAGAATCTAAGAGTTAGAATCTGACAATTTTACTATATAAAAAATTTCGGATTCTGACACATTTTTCAAAAGAAAAAATCTTAGATTCTGAGACATTTTTCTAAAGAAAAAATCTCAGATTACGAGATATTTTTCTATAGAAAAAATCTCAGATTCTAAGACATTTTTGTATAGAAAAAAACTCAGATTCTGAGACATTTTTTTATAGAAAAAATCTGAGATTCTGAGACATATTTGTATAGAAAAAAATCTTAGATTCTGAGACATTTTTGAATAGAAAAACTCTCAGATTCTAAGACATTTTTGTATAGAAAAAAAAAAAAACGCAGATTCTGATAAATTTTTGTATAGAAAAACTCTCAGATTCTGAGAGATTTTTCTATAGAACCATTTAAGATTCCGAGAAATTATAGAAAAAATTTAAGATTCAGATTTTTAGACATTTTTCCTACAGAAAAATGTCTCTGAGAATATGAGATTTTTTCTATAGAAAAAAATTTATCAGAATCTGAGATTTTTTCTATTCAAAAATGTCTCAGAATCTGAGAATTTTTCTACAGAAAAAATGTCTCAGAATCTGAGAATTTTTCTATAGAAAAAATGTCTCAGAATCTGGGAATTTTTCTATAAAAAAAATGTCTCAGAATCTGAGAATTTTTCTATAGAAAAAATGTCTCAGAATCTGAGAATTTTTTTATAGCAAAAATGTCTCAGAATCTGAGAATTTTTCAATAGAAAAAATTTATCGGAATCTGAAAATTTTTCTGTAGAAAAAATGTATCAGAATCTGAGAATTTTTCTTTAGAAAAATTGTTTCAGAATCAAATAATTTTTGCAGAAAACATCTATGGAACTGTGACTGAAAGATTTTAAGATTCTGAGACTTTTTTTACAAAAAAATCGCAGATTTTGAAATATTTTTTATAGAAAAATGTCTTTTTCGCATTTTTTCTATGTGGAAATACGGTTGAGAAATATAGATGATTCTGATATTTTTCTTAATTCTAGTATTCTTGATGAGTTTTTTTTTTTTGTAAATGATGCTTCTTAAAACTGGGTCGCTGGATCCTTAGTTCTTGATGACTTCTTACGTTATCTAAAAAACTGTAAAATACTTGATTTATTTTTACATAATTATTTGCTAATAAAGTTAATTACCTTGCTGGTCTAATTTTTCGCGAATTGTTCATTTTTATGATTTGATTTTTATTGCGTTTAACAACTTCCAATAATTTTTGATGTTTGTATTTTTTATTAATTTTAAAATTATTGTCAAAAAATTTTTCGAAGTTCTACCTAATTTGAATAGTAAAAGTTGCATAGCCAATAGGTATTTAAATTACATATTGCTAAGGTAATAAACCTAATATTTTTGATTTCAAAGAAAAAATAAATACCTATGCCAGCTAAGGTATTGTTACCTCGATTATTTTTTTGTGTGTAGATACTTGAAATTTAGACTGAACGATACTCTCTCTTGGAATTAACATTCTGAAAGAAGTACTTTTTTTGAAAATTCCGATTTCAAGGGGAAAACGGGGAAGGTAGGGCAATTTTGTATCTGCTGAACTAATGGTTCCAGATACTTGAAATTTGGGTGAACGATCCTCTCGCGGAAATAACATTCTTAAGAAAGTACTTTTCAAAATTCTGGGGGAAAAAGGGGAAAATAGGGCAATTTTGAATCTGCTGAACTAATGGTCCTAGATTCTTGAAATTTAAAGAGAACGATCCTTTCGCGAAAATAACATACTTAAAGAACTTTTTTTAAAATTCCACTTCTAAGGGGAAAAAGGGGAAAGGAGGGCCCTTTGGGGGATTGTGTATCTTTTGAACTAATAGTTTTAGAAACTTGAAATTTGGACTCTATAATCCTCTCGCGAAAAAAAAAACTAAAAAAATATTTTTTTGAAAACTCCGCCTCCAAGGTGGGGAAAATAGAGCAAATTGGTACATTTTTTATCTTCTGGACAAATGGTCCCAGAAATTTGGACTCTAGGATCCTCTCGCGGAATTAACGTGCGGAAATTTTTTTTTTTTAAATTCCGCCTCCAAGGGTGGGAAAATAGGGGAAATCGGTGAATTTTTTATCTTCTGAACAAATGGTCCCAGAAACGTGAAGTTTGGTCTTTAGGATCCTCTCGCGGAAACAACATTCCCAAAAAAAATATTGTTTGAAAAATTCCTCCTCTACGGTGGGAAAGGGGGAAAATAGGGAAAATCGATACATTATTTATCTTTTAAACAAATGGTTCCAGAAACTTGAAATTTGAACTCTAGGATCACCTCGCAAAAAAAAACATCTTGAAAAAAGTAGAAGGGGGAAAATAGGGCAATTTTGTATCTTCTGAACTAAAATTTTAAGTTTTGATCCTCTCGCGGAAATAATTTTTTGAAAAATACACTTTTTGAAAATTTTGGTTTTAAGGGGGCCAAGAGGGGGAAAATAGGGCAATTTGGTAAATTTTAAAATAATGGTCTTAAAAAAATGACATTTGCAATATAGGATCATTGCGGAAATAACATATTGAAAGCAGTACTTTTTTGAAAATTACTTTATAAAGGGGGAAAGAAGGGCAATTTTGTATCTGCTGAACTAATGGTCCTAGATATTGAAGTTTGGACTGTAC
This sequence comes from Pegoplata infirma, assembly GCA_963921195.1. Taxonomy (NCBI): domain Eukaryota; kingdom Metazoa; phylum Arthropoda; class Insecta; order Diptera; family Anthomyiidae; genus Pegoplata; species Pegoplata infirma. The sequence continues at coordinate 111,968,270 of OY992538.1, forward strand.
GATCCTCTCGCGGAAATAACATTCTGGAAGAAGTACTTTTTTGGAAAAATCTGCTTCTATGGAGAAAAAGAGGGAAAGTAGGGCAAATTTTAAATTTGAATCCTCTTGCGGAAACAACATTCTAATGGAAGTATTTTTTTGAAAATTTCGCTTCTACTGGCAAAAAGGGGGAAATTAGGGCAATTTTGTATCTGCTGAACTAACGGTCCTAGATACTTGAAATTTGGAGTGTACGATCCTCTCGCGGAAAAAACATTCTGAAAGAAGTACTTTTTTGAAAATTTTGTTTTATAGGTGGAATAGGGGAAAAGTAGGGCAATTTTGTATCTGCTGAACTAATGGTACTAAATACTTGAATTTTGAACTGTTTTGTATCTGCTGAACTAATGATTCTAGATACTTGAAGTTTGGACTGTACGATCCTCTAGCGGAAATAACATTCTGGAGGAAGCACTCTTTTAGAAAAATCTGCTTCTAAGGGGGAAAATGGGGAAAGTAGGGCAATTTTTTATCTGCGGAATTAATGGTCCTAAATACTTGAAATTTGGACTGTACGATCCTTTCGCGGAAATAACATTCTAAAATAAGTACTTTTATGAAAATTCTTCTTCTAATGGGGAAAAAGGGAGAAAGTAGAGATACTTAAAATTGGTACTTTACGATCCACTCGCGGAAATTACATTCTGGGAAAATACATTTTTGAATTTTCACTTCAATTTGGTGCATATTGTTCCTTATGCACTAATGTTCCTTGAAACTTAAAGTTTGAACTTTCGCCAAAATAAAATTTTTTGCTACTTTAAATCTACTCAAAATATAATATTTTAAAGGTCGAAACTAACAATTTTTATGTTTAATTAAAAATTAATAAGAATTTGAAGTAATAAAGTTGTTTTTTACAGCTAACCGGTAACGAAGTACCGGGCGAGTTAGCTAGTATTTGATATATGTACATTGAATGTCACTGCACTCTTCTTTGCGTTGTAAAAAAATACTAATGTTCTTTTTTGGAAATTCCAAAATTTCAATCAAGCAGACGTTACAAAATTTTATGTCACAACACCAGAATCCAGAAAAAAAAATTTATTGTTTTATTAGAGGCACAGTCATATTATATAAGAATTTAAGAACGCATAATGTGCAGTTCACACTATTTTTGAGAGTTTAAGGGCTACGTGTTTAAAAATTTATTTTTTCTGTATCCATTACGTTTTTATTCTGTTACTGTTGTTTTGTTAAACGAGGTCGTAAGTGTGAACCACATATAAGAAAAAAATTGACCCGTGTAATCGCAATTGGCAAAAGATTTAAAATCGAAAAATGCATGGTAACCCATTTCGATCACCTTTTTCAAAAAAATATTTTTGTATGAAAAGGATGAAGTTCAGGTATATTTTGTTATAAATGTTAAGTCTCATCTTTCTGCAATTAAAAAATATTTCCCCTTGACCACCGGAATTTATATGTGCATTAAATGCAATGTGCATCAGCACAGAAATTGTTTCAAGCAAAAACGAAAAATTTGCATTTTTTAGTTTAGGCTTTTAATTTTTTTATTTATTAATTAATATTATTTTTTTTTAGATTTAATTTATTATCAAATTACTCTAATTGAAACATTTTGAAACTATTTATTTTGAAAATAACGAAATAAATTAATAAAATTGCAAATAAATCCAAATATTAAAATTACATAAAAAGTTGAAATACAGGCTTTTCTGGAATAACGGTACATTAATTTTTTTTTACAAGAGTTTTGAGATCATCCGGTGCTAATTTTACTAAATAGGTACCTTTTTCCAAAAAAAAAAATAATCTTTGTCCAAAATGGGTTAAGCACGTACTATTTAGTTTAAAGTTTGACTTAATTCTGAATGCAAATACTGCTAAAAAATATTTTTTTTTAAAGGGGTTTTTCAAAAAAAAAAAAACATCCCATACGCAAAAATTTGACTCACTCTCTAGACCAATGGTTCTCAAACGGTGGGTTGTGACCCCCTAGGGGGCCACGGAAGCATTTCTAGGGGGTCGCGAAAAGTTTAGTAAATATCATGCTAAAATTATTAAAATAAAATATACAGGCAAGGCATATTTTTTGGAAATTGCTGAGTTATCCAAATACAAAAATACATGGCTACGTTAGGATCTGACAATGTATGCATATTTTTAACTTATCAGTGGGCTTCAAAAAAGTCTGGAAAAGATATAATTTATTTTACCCCCTTTTTCCGTTCCTTACACCGAATAATCCATGTCCGTGTGGATCTGATGTTACGTACTACTTATATGTATGCCAAAATCACAATTTTACCATAATTCATATAATTTTTTCGTCCAAAGTTTAAGAATTTTAAATCCGACAACTTTAGAATATGCTCCATCTTCAATACTATTAACTTGGCCATTTTCAGCTTCATAGCTCGTTAGGGCAATGTTTAAAAAGCACAGTTTTTAAATCTGACTACTTCAGAATATGATTGCCAGGACTACATGCTATCAGCATCCTTGCTCAATTGGGGACTTTTAAAACAGCTAAAATGTGAAAAAACTGTGCTGAAAAAAATCGGCCCATGTTAGGATCTAGCCCCCATACAAACGTCCCCTTTAAATTTGGCAAAAACTACTCTTAAAACCGTATTATAATAAGTATGCTTTCGATATTAAGCAGGTAAAAGCGTTTAAAAATAATCATTGCAAATTTGACAGAAAACGGACCCGTTCTACTTGCATTCCCCAGGGATCCAATCAGTCCATATTTGGATTTGAGACCAATTTTTGGGAAAACTTGGTGTAAAGCATAATAAGGTCGGTCTTTACCGACTTTAATTTTCTCACTTGTTAGGGGGTCGCGAGATATTTGAAATATTGAAAAGGGGATATTTGAAATATTGAAAAGTTAGTGAAAAGCCCTGCTCTAGAAACTCACTCAGAATTTTTCAAATCACAATAACGTGATTTAAATGAAAATCACTTTTTTGAGTCACGCAAATCACGGGACCAGCGACCATCTCCAATTCAAATGCATAAACAAGAGACAAGTGTATTTTCATTTGTTTAATCTATAACATCTGTAAATTTTATTTAAAATGAAGTGTCCACACTTGAAAAAGTTTCCTTGTAGGTCTGAATCCAAAAAGTTTCAAGGCACTTATTTATTACCTTAATATAGTCACTTGACTTAAATAAAAATCACTCACGCTCCCGCGTGAATCACGGGACCAGAGACCATCTCCAATTCAAATTATTTATTACCTTAATATAGGCTTATATTCTGAATTTCAAAAAAATCGGTTAACATTTACGACCTGTAGAGACTTTTGGCCAATAAACCTACCATCTCGTCCCAGTGTGCACTGTGGGGCGGACAGAAGGACGACTTACGTTAAATTAATTAATATTAACGACAAAACCTTTTGCATACAAATCCCAAAACCGATATAAGATAAATACCAATACTTATTAAAAACCGATACCGATTCGAGGCTAAAACCAATACCAATACCCAATACCTAAATAATTCAAAACCAATACTGAAACCTATACCAATTCAACAAAAAACGAAAACCAATACCTATACCAATACTAATATAATTTTAAAAACCAATACCAATACCAATACTTTTATCGAATTGGTACCCATCCTTGGTTTTTAATGTAAAAACACCAAGTAGCTTGCACAATAACGCAAATTACTTGCACAAAAATTTATCGAAAGAAAACAACAAAAAAAAAAAAACACAAATACAGACCGCCATATTCATTTTGTATTTTTGTGTGCGTGCTTCGTTTATTTTTTGTGTTATAAAAACGTAAAAAGGAAATTGATAAATAAAATTTAAATAAATTAATAAATAAATATAAATAATTAGTTTATTAAAAGATAAATAAATGTAAGATAAAAAAATCCAAAGTTAATTTTGCTGTCATAACTTAAAACACCATTCATTTAGCAAAACCAATGGAGTCCCAGACGTTTGTTTCAATCAATTACAAATGGAATGATAAAGTGAGTATATCCCTATTCCGAAGACACCAATAAGGTTTAATAGATTTTTAGTTAAAAATTAGTGTTTGGTAATAATTTTCTATTTTTACAGGGTATTGCTAAATAAATTTTTGAAGCTATGGCAAATCTCTCACAACAGTAAAGAGCGTGGGCACCAGTCCTCCCTTTAGTTATAAAATTAAAACCTAAAAACTCATTTATATAGCAAAGCCAAAGGAGTCCAGACCTGTTTTGATGAGTTACAAATGGAATGACAAAGTAAGTGTTCCTCCTAACCAAAAGACCAATGGGGTTTACTAGTTTTTTAAATTAAAAATTTATGTTTTGTAATAATTTTCTATTTTTGCAGGATGCTTTTAAATAAATTCGTGAAGCTATAACGGATCATTCACTTCAAGAAAAAGCGTAGGCAGCAGTCACTGGAGAAAATTGTACATAAAGGGTCAGTTGGTCGGTGGTAAATAAAATTCTACACAACATTTATTATATTAATATGGATTTATTCTGTGAAAATTTTAAATTCAACAAATATACAAATTTTTACAAAAATTTTATAGAAAATTTATTTTAGCATAAATGTGGTAATTTTTTGCATTATTTTTAGTCACCTTTTCTAATAATTTTGGTATATTTCACCATATTTCTTTTGGTATATTTTACCAAGTTTTTGCTTAAATAGCATTAGCATTTTCTTCAAAATTTTTTACATAAGTGTTTTGGCTAAATTACGAAAACTACTTCGTCGGTTGTAGTTTTAGCATATTTTTGGTAAAATTATGCCAGATTTTTGCTCACTCCGACACAAATTTTTTTTTGCGTGTAGTTTAAAATTGTTCAAATGTATTTTAAAATTGTACAAATGTATTTTAAAATTGTCCATACCCACACACAAAAAAATCGAGGTAATATTACCTAAAAACATAGTATAACTTTATCTAAGTGCCAAGATAACATAGAGCCTACAAAGTTTTTAGACAATATTACTTAAAAGCCAAGGTAATTTTTAAAAAAATGATATGTTCGAAAAATTACCCAGGCAGGTATTTTTCTGCCTGGGGGAGAGCGGGAGAGCGCTGGCAAAGTACCTTTTATGGTCGCTTGTGTGCTGGGAAAGCATCACAGTTTAGTACTCTCCCAGCGTCCAAAATGATAACCATGGTAAACGGTATGCCGTTGCTATTTTAAAGCGCCTTTAAAGCGCTTTAAAAACAAAAAATATGGTACTATTATAGCACTTTTAGAACAAAAAAATGGGACGCATCTAAATTGTATAAGTCCCAAAGACACAACTGTTTTTGGTGTTTATTTGAATAATATGCCATTTACATATACCTCGAAATCCAGAAAAAATGGGATTTCAATGAAAATCCAAGTAAATCCCATTACTTTTTTGGATTTCAAATGTCAAATCCCATATAAAAAAAAAATTGGATTTTGGGAAAATCGTAATATGCTATACATATACCCCGAAATCCACATAAATTTGGATTTCAAATCCAATTAAAATCTATACCGTTTACATATGCTTTTTTGACATTTAGCGGGATTTTGTTTGTACTAACTCTGTATTTTCTTTTGATTTGTGTACAGGGTTGTTAGTTGGAAAATTACCCAATTTTATAAATATTTCTAAAAACAATGATTTTTCTTTGCCGGAGCCAATATTTTCAATCCCACTAGTATATATAGCTGCTTCTTTAAATGCAAGAAAATTAACATTTTTGCCAAGTTTATGGCCGCCACCATTGAGTGTTTTTCTTTGTTAGGAAGACCAAATTGGTCAACTAAATTGTGCGTTTACCATTTGCAATGGTAAATTTTAAATGAAACATTGTTAAACATTGTTTTTATTAATCTTTTAATAGTTTTAAAAAAATAAATTTTAATTGTTTTTTTTACTTCATAAAAAACAACAACAGCTGATAAAAAATCGTGTGAAGCGTTGTAAAAAAAGCATTAGGGATGATTATTTTGGGAAAACCCATCGTTGTACAATTAAGTAGTAGAAATTTTTTAGGATTTTAAATTGCGATTTTACGATTTTCCCAAAATCCAAGTTTTTTTTTGTATGGGATTTGACATTTGAAATCCAAAAAAGTAATTGGATTTACTTGGATTTTCATTGAAATCCCATTTTTTTTTTGGATTTCGAGGTATATGTAAATGGCCTATTAAATCGCAATTCAAAATCCCAAAAAATTTCTACTACTTATTTGTACAACTATGGTTTTTCACAAAATAATCATCCCTAATGCCTTTTTGCAACGCTGCACACACAGAAAAAAATATCGTAAAATCAAGAGTAACAAAACAAATTGTTACCAACGAAATACTAGTTCAACAACGTTTTTAATTGTATCAACAATGTGTATTGTTAATGTGACAAAAATTCGGTTTTATTTCCAATTAAACGCATGAATTAAAATCATTGTTAAAGATTCCACAAAATTCACATTAATAAGACAAACAATTTATAAACTCATTTAATCAAGCACAAATATATGCGACGATAGCACGGTGGTAGTGTGCTAAACTCGAATCATGAAGGTTTCGGGTTCGCTGCCAGTTGGCGGAACAGTTTTTTATTTTTGTTTTTTTTTTTTTATTTGAGATTATTTTTTTGTTATCCTATTTTTAAATTTGTGTGATGCCACATTTTTTATTATTGTTAAAAACGCAAAAAGTGCATATTGAAAACACAGACACCTTATGTACGCATTTAGTCAACTTTAAATATACATGAGGAATAGCACGGTGGTAGTGTGCTAGCTTCGAATCATGGAGGTTGCGGGTTCGCCGCCAGTTGGCGGAACTTTTTTTTTTTTTAATTTCCAATATTAGTTTTTTTTTTAATCATTCTAATTGTAGACTGTTTTAAATATGACGTTTAGTCAAATAAAAATATGTATAGGGATAGCACAGTGGTAGTGTGCTAGACGCGTAGCACGAAGGTTGCGGGTTCGATGCCAGATGGCGGTAGAAATTTTTTTTTTTTTTTAATTTTTTTTTCTAATTTTAGATTATTTTTTATTCTATTTTTAGATTTCAGATTATTTTTTATTCTATTTTTAGATTTTACAAATTTTTCAATTAATTTCATTGTTAATGTAACAATGAATGAAGTTGATTTTTTTTTTTAAGTAACAAATGTCATTGTTGTATACAAAATCCAATGTAGGCTCAGTTTCAATTAAATGTTTAATTGTATTAACAATGAAATTAATTGTATTGACAATTTTTTTTTTTCTGTGCACGATTTTTTTTATCAGCTGTTGTTGTTTTTTATAAAGGAAAAAAACAATTAAAATTTATATTTTAAAAACTATTAAAAGATTAATAAAAACAATGTTTAACAATGTTTCATTTAAAATTTACCATTGCAAATGGTAAACGCACAATTTAGTTGACCAATTTGGTCTTCCTAACAAAGAAAAACACTCAATGGTGGCGGCCCCAAACTTGGCAAAAATTTTAATTTTCTTGCATTTAAAGAAGCAGCTCTACATAAAAACACATTTTTTGATATTGTGGTCCCAACATATACTAATGCGATTGAAAATATTGGCTCCGGCAAAGAAAAATCATTCAGCTTTACCACAAGAAAAAAAAATAAATTTAAAATGAGCTTTTAATTTTATTTCCATACAAATTGTTTTTGTTTTTAAAATCGACTTTCAAAAAATGTATTGAAAATTTGAAATTTAAAATAAAACTTTTGTTAAAATAGACTTTTTGTTTTCTTGTGGTAAGGGCCATTGTTTTTAGAAATATTTATAAAATTGGGTAATTTTCCCCCTAACAACCCTGTACACAAATCAAAAGAAAATACAGAGTTAGTACAAACAAAATCCCGCTAAATGTCAAAAAAGCATATGTAAACGGTATAGATTTTAATTGGATTTGAAATCCAAATTTATGTGTATTTCGGGGTATATGTAAATAGCATAAATGGCATATAAATAGCATATAAAGAAATTTATTAAATTATGATAAAAAATTGATAGACTAATTTATTAGGATAAAAAAAATTTGGACATACTTTGAAATATTTTTTAAGTCCCGGAAAAATGTTTAAAAGTTTTTCAAGTCCCAGACACAAATTTTTTGGCTTTATTTTTATACCCTACACCAGCGGTTACCAACCTTTTTGGCTCGCGTACCCCTTATTTTAAATTTTGTCAGCCGCGTACCCCCTAACGAGTTTTTTTGTTTTCGTTAAAAAACTTCTCATATATATATTTGAGTTAATTTTGAAACTTTTGATCTGCGGGTATTATCATTTTTTTTTGGAAGGATTTAGGGGATATCAAATTAATGTTGGTATTTTTTTGGAAAAATTGTCGCTCTTGGGGTGGTTCAATGCATCGGAAAACGCGGATTTTGACCTGATTTTTCTGCAGAGCAAAAACAGCTGAAAATATTGCAAATCTGATTTCACCAGTCATTTCTACACCAAAAATTTAAACAACGGACGTTTTTAAACTCTTAAAAAAAGTTCCAAAAACACAGTGGGCGAAAATATAATGTTTTTTTAATTTTGCAATGAAAAAGAGTTTATTCTGATTAGAGGCCTTTTCATGTTCCCCATTATGAATTAACATAACAAGTACTTATGATAACTCTACTTTCTTTATTAGGATATTCTCCCATTAATTACTCATAGAGTTTCTTGCTTTCAAAAATTTTGGCAATTTTCAGGAATGAATTGACGATGGTTTCGGAGGTGTTCCAATTCCCCCATCATCAGAATTCTTTAGAAAATTAGGTAATACTGTTAGCATGCAAACATCAAATATTCATACTCTAAATAATCTCAACTTAGTGAGAAAGCAAATAATAAAGAAAGTAGAGTTATCATAAGTACTTGTTATGTTAATTCATAATGGGGAACATGAAAAGGCCTCGAATCAGAATAAACTTTTTTTCATTGCACAATTAAAAGGTCGAATAAATAACTAATTTTTATTATTTAATAAAAATTAAAACACATTTGGTTTTTTTAATTTTTTTAAATGTTTTTTTAATACAAGGGCAGATCAACAATTCCGTGATTTTTCGAATGAAATACCCTCGTATATACAATGAAAGAGCATTTTGAGCCAAGGATGGGTACCAATTCGATAAAAGTATTGGTATTGGTATTGGTTTTTAAAATTATATTAGTATTGGTATAGGTATTGGTTTTCATTTTTTGTTGAATTGGTATAGGTTTCGGTATTGGTTTTGAGTTATTTAGGTATTGGGTATTGGTATTGGTTTTAGCCTCGAATCGGTATCGGTTTTTAATAAGTATTGGTATTTATCTTATATCGGTTTTGGTATTTGTATGCAAAAGGTTTTGTCGTTAATAATAACACTGTGTCACAAATTTTCAACAAAGTCGTGACCAAATGAATCTGACACCTAATCTTTATGTAAATCCAAACGCTGAATACGAATATGAAGTCAGAATGGTCAAAAGTAGAGCAGTTTTCGAGATATTTACGAGAAAATCTAGAAAATTACCGTTATTTGCTCTTTTCAACTTATTTTTTTAAAACCAAACAATAAATTTTCTTAAAATTTTATCACTTAGAAAGTTAGTTTATTTCAATACGAACATTTTGTGCCCAATAGGATCCAGATCGGTGCAAAAATGACAAAGTTACAGTACATTAATTGAATTATCTCACTTTTCGATTTTTTTTTTTTAAAACACAAGTAAATATACAAAGCTAAATGTTAGTAATGAAAAGTGGGTTAATTCACTAAATCTTCTGTAGCTTTGCCATTTTTGCACCAATATGGGTCTTGTTGGGCGCAAAATATTCGTATTGAAATAAAATAATGTCCTATGTACTAAAACATTATAGTTTTTAATTGTTTGGTCTAAAAAAATAACTTGAAAAGAGCAAAATTGCAAAAAATCATCAAATTTTTCATGAAGTTTGAACTTTTGTCCACTGTAACTCTGTCATTTCTTGCCTAATCTTCACAAGCGACCCATGGTTATTTTAGTAATTTTATTATCTTTCATTAAAAAAAAAAGAAATACATAAATCGACGAATAGTTTTGAAGATATCTGCATTTAAGTGACATCATATTTTTAAAAACACAAATAACGCGTATTTTCGAATATCTCGAAAACTGTTCTACTTTTGACCGTTATGACTTCATATTCGGATTCAGCGGACAATTGTACATAAAAATTAGGTGTCAGATACATTTGGTCAAAAAACTGTCACGCAGTGTAATTAATTTAATGTAAGTCGTCCTTCTGTCCGCCCCACAGTGCACACTGGGGCGAGATAGTAGGTTTTTGGCCAAAAGTCTCAGGTCGTAAATGTTAACCGATTTTTTTGAAATTCAGAATATAAGCCTATATTAAGGTAATAAATAAGTGCCTTAAAAGTTTTTGAAATTGGACCTACATGGAAACTATTTCAGGGTGGACACTTCATTTTTAATAAAATTTACAGATGTTATAGATGAAACAAATGAAGAGAAACTTGTCTTTTGTTTATGTATTTGAATTAGAGATGGTCTGTGGTCCCGTAATTTGCGTGACTCAAAAAACAATGTGATTCAGGCGTGAGCGATTTTTATTTAAATCATGTGATTTTAGAGTGATTTTCATTTAAATTAAGTACTATATTAGGGTAATAAATAAGTGAATTGAAACTTATTGATATCGGACCTACAAGGAAACTATTTCAGGGTGGACACTTCATGTTTAACAAAATTTACAGATGTTATAGATGAATCAAATAAAGAGACACTTGCCTTTTGTTCAAGTATTTGAATTGGAGATGGTCTCTGGTCCCGTGATTCACGCGTGAGCTTGAGTGAAAATTTAAATCATTTGGTTATAGAGTGATTTTCATTTAAGTCAAGTGACTTCAACAACATGCTTAACCCATTGTGGACAAAGACTCATTTTTTTTTTGGAAAAAGGTACCTATTTAGTAAAATTAGCACCGGCTGATCTCAAAACTCTTGTAAAAAAAATTGTAATGTTCCGTTATTCCAGAAAAGCCTGTATATCAACTTTTTATGCAATTTTAATATTTGGATTTATTTGCTATTTTATTAATTTATTTTGTTATTTTCAAAATAAATAGTTTCAAAATGTTTCAATTAGTGGAATTTGATAATAAATTAAATCTAAAAAAAATAATATTAATAAATAAAAAAATAAAAAGCCTAAACTAAAAAAATGCAAATTTTTCGTTTTTGCTTGAAACAATTTCTGTGCTGATGCACATTGCATTTAATGCACATATAATTTCCGGTGGTCGAGGGGAGATATTTTTTAATTGCAGAAAGATGAGACTTAACATTTGTAACAAAATATACCTGAACTTCATCCTTTTCATATTTTTTTAAAAAGTTGATCGAAATGGGTTATCATGCAGGGGCCCCTTTTTCGATTGTAGATCTTTTGCCAATTGCGATTACACGGGTAAATTTTTTTCTTATATGGGGTTCACACTAACGACCTTAAACAAGTTGTTTAACAAAACTCTCAAAAATAGCAAGTGTGAACTGCACATTATGCGTTCTTAAATTCTTATATAACATGACTGTGCCTCTAATAAAACAATAAAATTTTTTTCTGGATTCTGGTGTTGTGACAAAAAATTTTGTAACGTCTGCTTGATTAAAATTTTGGAATTTCCAAAAAAGGACATTAGTATTTTTTTTACAACGCAAAGAAGAGTGCAGTGACATTCAATGTACATATATCAAATATTAGCAATGTTTGCAAAAGAAAAAATTTCATCACAGAAAAGGTTTAAATTTTTTAAGATCTACTTTTATTAGGGGTCATAAAAACCGTGACAAAAATATTTATTTTATGTTTTTATGGCTTTTAAAATTCAAGTAGCTAACTCGTTTTTGTTATGTGACATTGCATGCAAACGATTACTGATCGATGTAACATCTTTTGCATTTCGTTAGTCAGGTAAAACCTAATAATGTGATGGAAAAAAAATGTTTGACGTCACAATTAAAACAAACGAAAATAAGAATACAAAAAACCGAAACAAAACCGATACGAAAGTAGAAAAAGATGAATTGGTATTGGTTTTTTATTGGTATTGGTTTTGAAGAATAAAAGTATTGGTTTTTAATTGGTATTGGTAGTGGGGAATCGGTATTGGTTTTTTATCGGTATTGGTATCGCACAAATAAAGGTATTGGTTTTTAATTGGTATTGGTTTTCAATTTGAATTGGTATTAACGGGTATTGGTATCGAAAAGGTATTGGTACCCATCATTGTTTTGAGCTTAACAAAATGGTATCAAAATTTCCACTCTATCACAACTCGTCTCAAAAATGCACAAAAACACGTTTTTTTCTCAAAAACCTCACATCATAGAAAAACCATATTCGGAATCAGCATCGAAAGGTTAATCGAAAATAAGTGGTCAGATCTCAAAATATCGCAAATAATTGCTCTCTAAATTGCACAAAAATAAGTTTTTTGTGAACTTTGACCTCAACCGTCTTAAAAACCTGACGTTATGGAAAACTTTGGATGCCAGGTTAATCTAAAACGAATGTCCAAATTACTAAAATTATGCGTACCCCCGCGGACAGTTTCGCGTACCCCCTAGTGGTACGCGTACCATAGGTTGGTAACCGCTGCCCTACACCACTCTGTGGTACAGGATATAATGAGTTTATGCTTATGTTTGAAACTACCCGAAATAATAGTCCTAGATTAACCTTTTAACAAAAGTCCCGAAAAAAAAGTGGTGTACTGAACCGAAACGTGTTGTGTTCAAAAGGGATAGACCCAGTGACATATCACATGTGATGTATCCGGAGTTTATATTAAGACTTAAGACTCTTCCTCACAAAAGAAACGTGCTTTTATATAAAAGGTGTCAAGTTTGTGATAGGCATTGTGTCTAAGTGACATATCACGAGAACTATCAAGGACAATAACTTATCCTGCAGGGAAATGAAAAATATTCCAATTGTTATGAAAATCAATAAATTTTAATTACAAATTATACTTTGAAGGGATTAAATAGAAAACATTGGCAAAGCGCTTGCAAAGCACTTTTTTTCATACTACCTTATACAAGTGCTTTGCCGAGACTTTTTCTGTGGAACGGTTGGCAGTTTCTGCCTGGGTAACTATGTTTTTAGAAAATATTCCAAAAAAACTTTGTAAACTTTAGAAAGTTCAGCCGAGTAAGAATTTATATATAAACTTTGGTAATTTATCTAATTTTTTTTGTTGATAAGCAACCTTTAAATACTTCCACCCATTAATAAATTAATAAAATTAAAAAATTAATAGAATTTATTATGCTTTATAATTTTTTTATTGTAAATTACAATTGTTGATTCTGAAACATTTTCTCAGAATCTCAGAATCTGAGAATTTTTCTATAGAAAAAATTTCTCAGAATCTAAGAATTTTTCTATAGAAAAAATTTCTCAGAATCTGAGAATTTTTCTATAGAAAAAATGTCTCAGAATCTGAAAATGTCTCAGAATCTGAGAATTTTTTCTATAGAAAAATTCTCAGATTCTGAGAATTTTTTTCTATAGAAAAATTCTCAGATTCTGAGAAATTTTTTCTATAGAAAAATTCTCAGATTCTGAGAAATTTTTTCTATAGAAAAATTCTCAGATTCTGAGAAATTTTTTCTATAGAAAAATTCTCAGATTCTGAGAAATTTTTTCTATAGAAAAATTCTCAGATTCTGAGAAATTTTTTCTATAGAAAAATTCTCAGATTCTGAGAAATTTTTTTTATAGAAAAATTATCAGATTCTGAGAAATTTTTTCTATAGAAAAATTCTCAGATTCTGAGAAATTTTTTCTATAGAAAAATTCTCAGATTCTGAGAAATTTTTTTTATAGAAAAATTATCAGATTCTGAGAAATTTTTTCTATAGAAAAATTCTCAGATTCTGAGAAATTTTTTCTATAGAAAATTCTCAGATTCTGAGACATTTTTTCTATAGAAAAATTCTCAAATTCTGAGACATTTTTTCTATAGAAAAATTCTCAGATTCTGAGACATTTTTTCTATAGAAAAATTCTCAGATTCTGAGACATTTTTTCTAAAGAAAAATTCTCAGATTCTGAGACATTTTTTCTATAGAAAAATTCTCAGATTCTGAAACATTTTTTCTATAGAAAAATTCTCAGATTCTGAGACATTTTTTCTATAGAAAAATTCTCAGATTCTGAGACATTTTTTCTATAGAAAAATTCTCAGATTCTGAGACATTTTTTCTATAGAAAAATTCTCAGATTCTGAGACATTTTTTCTATAGAAAAATTCTCAGATTCTGAGACATTTTTTCTATAGAAAAATTCTCAGATTCTGAGACATTTTTTCTATAGAAAAATTCTCAGATTCTGAGACATTTTTTCTATAGAAAAATTCTCAGATTCTGAGACATTTTTTCTATAGAAAAATTCTCAGATTCTGAGACATTTTTTCTATAGAAAAATTCTCAGATTCTGAGACATTTTTTCTATAGAAAAATTCTCAGATTCTGAGACATTTTTTCTATAGAAAAATTCTCAGATTCTGAGACATTTTCTACTATCGTTCTACCGATAGCGAAAACGATATCACTTTTTCATTGGAAAACGATGTCATAAGGAAGGGTACACTTTAGAACGAAAACACTATCGTTTTCGTATCACTTATAATAATCACTTATGATAATGAATATCACCTACCCAATAAACCAAACGATACCGTTATGATATCGAGGCAATATCACCTAATTATCACGTATTTACGAAAACGATAGTGATTTCGTTCTTAATGTACCTTTCCTTAGAAAGTCCTCAGCGATTACTAAATTTGACCCATATCTGGTTTTGACCTCTGAGGTCATCTTCGTGTTTTGAGTGTTAGTTTCTCAGCTTTCTACCCACTTAAATGATTTTTATTTTTCCATTAAATTATAGCACTAAGAAAATCATAAAATCCTTTCCTTAGAAGTATCCAGTTAAATTAATTAACAAAAAGTTACATTTGATTTAAGATTTTCATATACAATATAAAGAAAATTAGAAAAAAAACACTTGTTATTATGCCTTTAAACCAGCGGTTACCAACCTATGGTACGCGTACCACTAGGGGTACGCGAAAATGTCCGCGGGGGTACGCAAAATTTTAGTAATTTGGCCATTTAGATTAACATTTTAATGCTGGTTCCGCATCTGGCTTGTAAAGTTTTCCATAACGTCAGTTTTTAAAGAAAGTTGACGTCAAAGTACACAAAAATCGTATTTTTGTGCAATTTAGAGAGCATTTTTTGCAATATTTTTGGATGATATTTGGAGATTTGAGCACTTGTTTCGATTAACCTTTCGATGCTGATTCCGAATATGGTTCCCAAATTTTTCTATGATGTCAGGTTTTTTTGAAAATTTATGTCAAAGTTCTCAAAACACGTGCTTTTGGGCATTTTTAAGACGGGTTGTGATAGAGTGAACATTTTGGTACCATTTTGTTAAGCTCAAAATGCCCTTTCATTGTTTATACGAGGGTGTTTTATTCGAAAAGTCACGGAATTATTTATCTGCCCTCGTAATAAAAAAAACATTTAAAAAACATTAAAAACATTATATTTCCGCCTTCTGTGATGGGTATTTGGAACTTTTTCAAGAGCTCAAAAAACGTCCGTTGTTTTAACTTTTTATGTAGAATCGACTGGTGAAATCCGCTTTGCAATATTTTCAGCCGTTTTTGCTCTGCAGAAAAGTCAGATTAAAATCCACGTTTTCAGATGCATTGAACCACCCCAAAGAGCGAAAATTTTTCCAAAAAAATACCACCATTGTTTTGATCTCGCCTAAATCCTTCAAAAAAATGATAATACCGGTAGATCCAAAATTTCAAAATTAACTCTTATATTTATATGTGAACATTTTTAACGAAAAAGAAAACTAGTTAGGGGTACGCGGCTGATGAGATTTCAAATTAGGGGTACGCAAGCCAAAAAGGTTGGTAACCGCTGCTTTAAACTATATTTAAATTTTTTAGTTTGTATTTAAATAAATACGAACAAGTGTTTCGAATCTTTTTCTATGGAAAATTAAAATCGAATGTAACTTTTTTGTTAATTAACTTACGAGGGTACTTCTAAGGGAAGAATTTCATGAATTTTTTAGTGCTATAATTCAATGGAAAAATAAAAATCATTTGGGTGGGTAGAAAGCTGAGAAACTAACACTCATAACACGAAGATGACCTCAGAGGTCCAAACCGGATATGGGTCAAATTTAGTACTCGCTGAGGACTTTCTAACAAATTTTTTTTTATAACGATCGGACATCAAATGAAAATGCTATGAACAAATAACGATTTCGGCGGTACCAAATCGCGACCTAAAAATCTAATATTTTGGCTATGGAACTTTTTCGAGGTAAGCTTTAAAATTAAGCAAGGGTAGATCAACGGAAACAGCTCTTCATGAGTGGTGGCCTTTCTTGATATAGAGGGGGCTTTTAATAATGTTATCCCACACCGGATAATTTTGGCATTGTCTGGTCTGGGAGTAAAGCGTGGGATCGTTTTAATGGTGGAAAACCTACTTGCCAATAGACGTATAACGTCTGAATTGGGAGCGTCCGTCATATCTCGATTTGTCAATAGAGGCACACCACAAGGAGGTGTTCTTTCGCCGCTTCTTTGGACCATGGCACTGAATTCAATGCTGCTATCTCTAGAAGCACGTGGTTATCATGTTGTCGCATATGCTGACGATGTCGCGATAGCGGTAAAGGGGAAGTATCTGCCAACATTGAGGGACATTCTTCAGGGTTCTCTGAAAGATCTGTCTAAATGGGCAAGAGACTGTGGTCTAGGAGTTAATCCAAGTAAAACAGAGCTTGTTTTGTTTACAAGGAAAAATAAGATTCCTGCTTTTGATCCTATTTCTCTGGACGGCACTGAAATCACCTTCTCAGATGGAGCCAAGTATCTTGGAGTATGTCTAGATAGGAAGTTGAATTTCAGGCGTAATATTGAGGAACGGGTAAGAAAAGCAACGATTGCTTTATATTCCTGTAAAAGGGCAATTGGAAAACGATGGGGTTTTAGCCCTCAAGTCGTTCATTGGATCATACAGAAGTGGTGCGTCCAATTTTGCTGCATGGAATCATTGTCTGGTGGCCTACTTTGGAAACAAGAGCGAACTGTGTCTTTATCACGAAGGTACAGAGAATGGCGTCGATATTTAATAGCACGCTGCAATGGAGGAGCAGCGATTGTGGCCATAGCGCGATCTTGGAGAAGATAACAATACCACAAAATGTGGACTGTGCTCCCTCTTTGAGCGCCACTTTACCACTATGATACCATCTAGGGAGTCTTGGATGGGGGACATTCCGGGTAGTGGAGCCACCATAAATTTTTACACAGATGGATCGAGGCTGCACGAACAAGTGGTCTTTGGAGTCTATTCGGAAGAGCTTGGATTGAGCCTGGCTCGAAGATTGCCAGATCATTGCAGTGTTTACCAGGCAGAGATGCTGGCAATAAAGGAAGTGGCTGAATGGTTGAGCTGCAATGTCTTGTCTACAACCGCAGTCAACATCTATACTGACAGTCAAGTCGCGGTAAAGTCCCTGGATTCAATGTTTCTGAAAACAAGATCTGCTCTTAACTGCCGCACGTCTTTAAATGAGATGGCCAAGCAGTTTAACATACGACTCATATGGGTCCCAGGGCACATTCGCACAAGTGAGCTGATATCGCTTCCAAGAAGAGAGTTTTCGACGGTGGTTTCTATAATTACCGGACACTGTCTTATAGGGAAGCACGCAGAGCGGTTAAATGTGCCGTCGAATGACTTTTTTGGAAACCTATTACGGTCCCGTGGTATCACAATGGACCTCAGAGTCTACGTGTGTTGACGTAAAACGTCAGCAGCCACTTACAACCTAACCTAACCTGTAATAATAAATTGAAAAGAAAAACAAAAGCATTTTGCTTGCGTGGCGATAGCATTGCTGTCACCCGCTCATTTATTAGTCCACCTTTTTATTTCTTTTCTATTAACATTTACTAAAAAACAATTAAGAAAACTATTGTCGGTTGAGACCACCCATATAATACCCTACATCATTGTTTTTCGGAAAATGGGTCCCAAGTCCAAACATGGACCGATTGGATCTATCTTTTGTCAAATCATTAATGCAACTCTGATATGTTAAGCGCTTTATATTTTACTCATTCTTTTGTAATACGCATTTTATTGAATTGTCTTAATGTCAACTTTCAATTGCATTTGATTTCATACCATTCCAAATCGGAAAGTTCGATTTTGTATCACTGTGTAGTGGAACAGGGATTCAACAATCTGAAAAGAGAACAGAAGCAATTAGAAATTTACCACAACCAAAGAATCTTGTTGAGCTTCAGTATTTCTAAGGGAAAGTTAATTATTATTGTTCTTAACCTTTATGTGCTCGGTAGTCTACATTTGTAGCATTTTTGCAGAAAAAGTTGAATAAAAAAAATCTGTCCACAACAACAGGGTCCGATATTTTCAGTAGCTTCCTAAAAATCAATTCTAAGCAGTTTTAGCCACTAAGACTTTAAAAAAATAATGTACAGCACCCCCCAGACCCTACTTTTCAAAATGACCATCTCCTGGCGGGTAGTCTACAAATGTAGACATCATATAAAATGTATGGAAATTTACATCACTTTGAGATTTTATTTTTCGCAGGTGTTAATAAATCAAACGATGAAGATACACATGTATTGTGGAGTACGGAAGCAGTTTGTTATTACCGTTCAGTAATGCCGAAATCTCGGTTCAAGGAAATTTTGGGGTTTTTTCGGTTTGATAGTGAGCGTACTAGACCTGCTGGACTGGTTAACAAAAATGCTCCAATTTCTGCATTATGGGCTATAATGAGCAACAATTTTCGCCGGTACTATCAACCATCGGGAGAAATTTCAGTTGACGAACAATTATTTGCATATCGCGGAAGAACTAGATTTACGCAGTACATCCAAGCCTGCAAAGTATCCTAAAAGTCTGGTTCGCATGAGATGCAAAGTCATTCTTTTTTCTAAACAGCGAGATTCCTGTTGAAAGGAAAGAAGGCCTCAAATACAAGCCGTGCAACCAATGTAGGAGAGAGTGTCGTGCAAAGACTAGTCTACCCTTGACAAAACAACTGAAGAACCATAGTATGTGACAATTTTTTCATATCATTTAATCTGGGTAGGCATTTGATGTCAAAAAATCAAACTTTCAAAAAATCAAAACTGGCCTTTGGCAATATTTTTTAACATGCTAGATATATGCGCTATATCTTGCCGCATTCATTATATATTCGGAAAACAAAGACCATATCCACCAAACAGTCAATCGACGAAAGTTCCTGCAAAGCTTTGCAAAACAGCCTTTCATGCCAGCAATCGAACATCGCTCTGAAAATGCAAGGGTATTAGGCTATGCTCCAACACGCCTGGCTATTGAAATGGCGCTAGGTAGTTCTCCTACTTCTGGCACTTGTATGAACCACTCGCCTTATATTTCTAACAAAATACAGCCCATGCATCCTGATCGTTGTCCATATTGTAAAGTTAAAATTAAAACATTCTCACCTTATCTTTTTATCTAAAAATCATATATTTCTTAATAATTATGTATTTAAGTAGAACACTCTGCGTGCTAGTGTTTTTTTATATGTTTTCCACACAAAAACATATTTGCTACAACCCAGTTGGCTCTGTCTTCAAGACATCTTAGACGACGGGTGCACGACCCTTGTAAATCGTTGAAGACAGATGGAGGACAGTCCACACAAGTCGTGAACGACACGCTCACACAAAAGATCCAAAAATCATACAAGACGAGATGAGCGACACTGTCGCTCAGAGTGTCATGAATTTTTACGACGACGATGTTAGCGATTATGCCCTCAAATTATCGTGTACGACCT
The DNA here is from genome assembly GCA_963921195.1 of Pegoplata infirma. Taxonomy (NCBI): domain Eukaryota; kingdom Metazoa; phylum Arthropoda; class Insecta; order Diptera; family Anthomyiidae; genus Pegoplata; species Pegoplata infirma. The sequence continues at coordinate 111,988,211 of OY992538.1, forward strand.
TTTGATCGACTGTGTCCTTCACTTTATCGTTGACGACCATATAGGTGACCTTATCTTCTATATAATCGTTGACGACCGTCCAGGCTAAACATTACCTCATAGGGTCATCGACGACTACTTGAGCGACACTTGCGCCCATACAGTCGTACACGACCGTATAAGAGACATTTTCTTCAACTAAAAAAGATTATACATATTTTTTTTATTAATTTTTATTTAAATTCATTTATTTAATTTTTAAGAACATTATTTTTTATAATTAAATTTAACTTTTTTATACCCTCCAACCACAGTATGGGGGTATACTCACTTTGTCATTCCGTGTGTAACGCATCGAAATATCGGTCTAGGACCCCATAAAGTATATATATTATTGATCAGTGATCCATTCTAAGACATTCTAGCGATGTCCGTCTGTCCGTCCGTCCGTCCGTCCGTCCGTCCGTCCGTCCGTCCGTCTGTGGAAGACACGATACAGTCCAAAGTAAAAGAGCTAGACTCCTGAAATTTGGCACGAATATGACTTATGGTATTGGGCTGGTTAAGTTCGAACATGGGCACAATCGGTTCAGGGGGAAAAAAGTTCCCCTCTTAAGAACTAAAAAAACCTCTAAAAAAAATCCATTTTTTATAGGTTTTTCGTACTTTTGCTTAGCAAACGAAACATTGTTATGTCAAAAGAAGTTCAAAGTCTTGCAGTTGGATCCAGGAATGTTGTCTCCAACCGACTTTACCCCCCCCCCCCCCCCCAAAAAAAAAAAAAAAGACGCCCCTGTTTTTTTTTTTTTTTTTTTAAGTGTTGGAGGGTATAAAAGATTCGGCACAGCCGAATTTAACACTCTCACTTGTTTATGTTAAAAATGACGTAAAGTAATAAGAGAATATTATTATTAAAATAATGAAAAAATACATACATAAATATGTTAATACATAATTTTCCAAATTAATTTTTAAAAAAAGCAATAAAAAAGTTGAAGATTCCATTTACAATTTGATGATCCATGTAAAATTTTGTATGTTCTACTTAAAACTTTTTTAACATATTATTTTAAGATCACGACTCACCTTTTTCGATTAATTTTTATGAACAACTAACTATTTTACTTATATACATTTTATATTTTTTATTGCCGCTATTATGGTCCCGTTATTTGGTTTGTTTCTCGCAAAACAGAGTTAAGGCAAGTAAGCACACGACAAATATTAAATATCGTCGACCAGTATGTCGTAAACAAAGAGCATTAAATAACAATATAACAAAATTGTCGCCTATATTGTCGTCAACGGAGAGTGCGATTGACGATAGTCCTTATATATTGTCGGTCAGCCTGTCGTAAACCAAGAGCAATAGATGACAACTAAAAGAAGTTGTCGTTCATATTGTCATCAACATAGTTTGGCTGACGACGCCATTAAGATATTGTCGCTCATATTGTCTTCAATCGGCATCAACTGACGACATATTTAAGACATAATCGCTCATCTTGTCGTTAACGGAATTTAAATACACGACACATAAGAGAGATTGTCGCTTGTTTTGTCGTGAACCAAATTTGGCCGAAGACAACTTAAAGACATTTTCGGTCATCTTGTCTTCAATATATTTTCTATACACGACAAGTACTAGATTTTGTCGCTTAACTTGTCTTCAACTGGATGTTACACAAGACCAGTTGAGTATTTTGTCATGCAGCTAGTCGTTAGCGAATATTTCCGTTGCATTGTCGTTAGAGAAAATTCAATCGACACATGTCTTGAACGACAAATTCTTAACTATCACTTACGAAATCGTTTAAGACAGCGTCGTCTACGACTTTTTGGCCAACTGGGAAATGTAGACTTCCGACCGCCAACGCACTGTGGTTCCGATTCCAAAACTAGGTGGACAAAAGTATTTAACCATGATATTTTATGTTTTTGGGGTCGCTGATTTCAAAAAAATGCTTTAAAAAATTGTAGCTTCAATATTTTTGAAAATACAGTGGGTTTCACTAAAATAGCTTCAACTTAATTGGACTTTTCGCTACAACTGGAAAAAGTTAATTACTTTTTGCTACTTTATGGCACTATATTTAAAGGAAGTATTTAAAAATGATATAAAAAGCTTTTCTGAGCATTACAGTAAAGCCCAGCTATGTCGAATTACTTTTAATGTGTAGTTTTTTTAGAATGTTCGAATTAAATCCTTTTAGCGCTTCTAGAGTTGCGGGAAAAGAAAAATATGTGATATAACAATTATAGAAAATACTGTAGAGGTATTTGTTGCAAAAATATGTGCAGAATATCCTGAATATTATAAGCATTTTCTTGAGAGTTATAAATATTGCAGAAAAAATGACTTTTTTAAAAACGCTATAAAAAATGCAGCTGGACGCCGCTGGATGAGATGAAAGATGAAACATACTCTCTGATAGTTACTTTAAGAGATGTATATAGTGGCTTGCCCGCAACTTGGAGCGGTTTTTTTTGGCAAGCTTTGAAATATTGATAATCTAATTTTTTTTTTTTTACTTATGACTCTAACTTCAAAAACCAATATTAAGAAATCGCGAAAAAATTTCGAACCCATGAAAATTTTTTTGATAAGTATATACCCATGGCTATATAAAAAACAATTCACGGCAATCTCCTGCAAATAATTCACTTGGTATAAACCAAACCTGTAAAATACTTAAGTATTTATTTACTTATATTAATTTTTTTCAAGTATTTTTGTATTTATACTTGAACATTTCAAGTATAAGTATTTTTAACTTACTTGAAAATTTATTTAAGTAAGTAAAAAAATACTTGTACTTGAAATGTTCAAGTACAAATATTTTGTATTTACTTGACGAAAAGTTCAAGTAAGTAAGTATATTTTTACTTGCAACAATATTTGTTGAAATAAAATACTTAAACAAAAATTTGTTTAAGTAAAATAAAAAGAAAATTTTCTTAAAGTGAAAAATAACTACAAAATGTTTTTAAATTAATTTTGTAAACAAAAATGTTTCCAAATTAAATATTTAAGCAACATGTTTACAAACAACACTTTTTTGAAATTTAGAAATATGTTTCGTTTGTTCATCAACCACTAGTTAGGCGGCAATAAAATGACACTATAACCAAAGGATTTTTCATTAAAGGATCTCATGAAAAGTCATTTTGTACAAACAGAAAATGAAAGATTCCGCAGCAGAATTAACATCCCCGCTAACCCCATCAAAAATTTACCCATTTTCGGGCCAAACATCAACTTAATCCCACTGGGAAAAAAACGCACTCCCCGATGAGCCTATAAAAGCTGATGTAGATGATCAATCATTTTAGTAGTTAGACCATGCGTATATTTTTATTAACGCTCTTTTTTAGACGTGGCAGTAAAAATTGTAAAAAATCATATTAGTGAAAATTTTGAGCAAGGAATTGGGGTGGGTATGCTTTAGAAAAAAGTTGGTGGCAAAAATTAATGAAGGTATTACATTTTACCTCTCTAAAAGGCACCATGGAAGCGGTAGGAGCAGATCTAATAAGTTTACAAAAAACCAAAAAATTGTACGGCGACCGCCTTAAGTATTGAAGATAGAGGGTTGGTTTGTTGTGACCAACCTTTAAGAAATTGGGGATCGGTCATACAATCGTTTCGTCTGGGGTATCCTTGAGACAGAGCGATGGAAGTAAATTTCATATTTTTGTTTGTTTTGGGAAACCTCTTAGGGAGTGGATATAGGGAGTAGGTTTGTTTAGTAAAAATGCTTTGATGTAACAAATAATGGAGGTTGGTCTTGCATTTCTCCCCTCTAGGAGCCATTCTGTGACAATTGAGGTGTCATATTCACACATAAAATGCAATAATTTGCAAATGTAAAATGTATTAGTATTAGTGTAGTATGTAAATAGAAAATGAAATGAAAGTAATAAAAGTCAGTCGTATTAAAGCAACAGACAAATAAACGTCTAATTATTACAGATTTTGGCGACGAGATAGAGAAACACGTGTGTGTAATTTTTATGTTTTTTTTTTTTTGGCAGAAAAGTGGTAAACTTTTTACAGTACAAGAATTATCGTCTGTAAAGAAAAATAAATATAAAAATGGTTAATAACGTGGGTGCTTCTCCAAAGCAAGTTTCCTTTTTCAACTTTGAGCCTTTTGATGCAACAAGTACAACATGGTCGCGTTGGGTAAAACGTTTCAAAACAGCATTGGACCTGTATGAATGTGAGGCTGCTAAACATCAACGTTTGCTTCTTCATTTTGTGGGAACACAAACATATAACATGTTAAGTGACAAAATACTTCCAAAAGTGCCTGAAGATTTGACTTTCAATGAAATTGTCAATACACTGGAAGAGCACTACGATCCAAAACCTAATGAGTTAATGGAAAATTTTCGATTCAATTTGCGTAAGCAAAAACCAGAGGAATCAGTGGCAGATTTTGTTGTGGCATTGCGTAGGTTGGCTGTTGGTTGTAATTTTGGTGAGTACTTAAATGTGGCTTTGAGGAATCAATTGGTGTTTGGGCTGCTGGACAAAAAAATTCAGCATAGGCTGTTAGAAAAAAAAACGTTAACGATAGATGAAGCAACTAAAATGGCGACCGCATATGAATTAGCTGAAAAAGGAGGGGAGGAGCTACATCAAAGAAACACAGAAAGAGTAAATGTTAATAAAATGTTCGAGAAGAACAAAAGAAATACTAAGAAAACTAAAACTCATGTTGGTGAAAATAGCAATAACAAAAACAAATCAAAATGTTTTCGATGTGGCAATACTACTCATTTGGCAGATCAATGTCAATATAAAGGGGCTAAATGTCATTTTTGCAAAAAAGTTGGACACCTTCGTAGTATGTGTTTTAAAGAAAAAAAACAATTACATCAAATTGAAGAAAATTCTTGTGGTACCGTAGAAGATCTTCTTAAAATAGAAGAGCGTGGGGTATTAAATATACGATCAAAGTGGTTATACGAATTTTTGGTAAATGGAAAAAGTATAGAGTTTGAAATAGACACGGGATCACCGGTTTCAATAATAAATGTGTCTGATGCTAAAAAGTACGTGCCAAAGTTAAAAGTTTACAAACCTGAAATGGAATTGGTAAGCTACTGTGGAACTGCAATCGAATGCGTGGGGTACGTGTGTGTGAACGTAAAAATTAATGACACAAGTGCAAATTTGAAGCTTTATGTGGTAAAATCTGACCGTAGACCACTCTGTGGCAGGGAGTGGCTACAACAAATACGAATCGATTGGAACACAATTTTTAATAAAGCAAATCAAAATTGCTGTGTAAATAAAATTGAACCATTTCGTGTGGAAGATTTAAAAGAAAAATATCCCGTAGTATTTTCATCATCCGTGGGAAAGATTAAAGATTTACAAGCTCGAATATATGTGAAACAAAATGCTACACCAAAATTTTTTAAATCACGAAGAGTGCCATTTCCTTTGATGGAGGCTGTTGAAAAGCAGCTTGAGAAGCAGGTAGCTGAAGGGTTGCTCGTAAAGGTGGACACCAGCGAATGGGCGACGCCAATTGTGGTGGTGCCAAAAAAGTGTGGTGATGTTCGTATCTGTGGTGACTACAAGGTCACATTAAATCCAGCACTACTTGTAGACGAACATCCTTTGCCAACCATCGATGAATTGTTCAGCAAAATGGCTGGTGGTACAAAATTTTCTAAAATCGATCTCTCGAAGGCCTATTTACAATTAGAAGTGCATCCAAGTGATAGGCACCTGTTAACGTTAAGTACCCATAAGGGACTTTACCAACCGACTCGTTTAATGTTCGGAGTAGCCAGTGCACCAGCGAAGTGGCAGCGTTTAATGGAACAGTTATTGAGTGATATACCAGGAGTTTCGGTCTTTTTAGACGACATAAAAATCACAGCACCTGATGATGCAAGCCATTTACGTAGAATCGATGAAGTGTTAAAACGATTAGAAAAATACAACATGAGGGTGAATCTGGAGAAATCCGAATTTTTAAAAGAGTGCATTACTTACTGTGGGTATGTAATTAACAAACATGGCATCCAACGGATGCAAAGCAAAATCGATGCGATTCAGAAGATGAAAACACCTGCCAGCAAAGAGGACATTCGTGCATTCATGGGTCTGGTAAATTATTATGGCCGATTTGTTAAAAACCTAAGTGATATTGTTTATCCTTTAAACCGTTTATTACAAAACGATGTGCCGTTTGAATTCGACGTAAATTGTAATAAAGCTTTTAATGAAATTAAAAACCAAATGCAGTCGGAAACCATCCTTGTCCATTACGATCCGAAACGACCTGTGGTATTAGCTGTAGATGCGAGCCCTATTGGTGTGGGGGCCGTTTTGAGCCATGTTTTTGATGATGGTTCTGAAAAGCCGGTACAGTTTGCATCACAGACGCTTAATAGGGTACAACAACGTTATTCGCAAATTGATAAAGAGGCGTATGCAGTCATTTTTGGTATACGTAAGTTTTATCAATATTTATATGGGAGAAAATTTATTCTCGTTACAGATAATCGTGCGATATCTCAAATATTTTCTCCAAGTAAGGGGTTGTCAACTCTTTCGTCTACGCGCATGCAGCATTACGCTCTGTTTTTGGAACAATTTGATTATGAAATCAAATGTAAGAAATCAAAAGAAAATGGTAACGCTGATGCTATGTCCCGGTTACCAAATATTGAAACGTACAAATTTACTGAAGAGGTTTATGTCGTAGAAGAGGAGGCTATAAATAATTTACCTGTTACAGCAAATGAACTTAAATTGGGTACCAAATCTGATGTGGATGTAAAAAACTTATTAGAATGTTTAAAGTATGGTCGTGAATGCGATGGTAAAGATCGTTTCGGTATTCCACAAACGGAATTCAGTTTGCATGATGGTTGTCTACTACGAGGGTTACGTGTTTATATACCGAGGGCCTTACGAGGAAAAGTATTAGATGAGTTACATACTGCTCATTTTGGTATATCTAGAATGAAGAGTCTCGCTAGAGCATATGTATGGTGGAACCATATTGATAAAGATATCGAAAATTTGGTGTCTAATTGTTTTGCTTGTCAATCAACTCGACCTGATCCTAAAAAAGTGATGCCAATACGTGAATGGGGAAGGCCAAGTAAACCTTTTGAAAGAGTACATGCGGATTATGCCGGTCCTGTCATGGGTAAATATTTATTTGTGCTTGTCGACGCCTACACTAAATGGCCGGAAGTACATGTAGTATCGAATATGACAACAGAAACGACCATTCAAAAATGCAGGGAAATATTTTCTACATTTGGCATCCCGAACGTGTTTGTGAGTGATCACGGCCGACAATTCGACTCAGCTGATTTTAAACAATTTCTTACAGTAAATGGTGTCATACACAAGCAGGGTGCACCGTATCACCCCGCTACCAACGGCCAAGCCGAACGTTACGTACAAACAATTAAAAATAAAATAATCAATGGCGATGTTTGGTCGTCAAATAAATTCTCGTTTAGATCTTCTTTTACCACAAAATAATAACTACAATTATGTTTCATCAACAATAAAAACATTTTCTGTGGGTGAAAGGGTGGCTGTGCGTGATTATATTTATAAAATCAAATGGCGTTTTGGCGTAATAGATGAAAAGTTAGGAGAACTACATTACAACATAAAGCTAGATGACGGAAGAATATGGAAGAGGCATATAGACCAAATCCGTAAAGTGGGAGAATTGCTTGAAGATTCGCAAGTTCCGGAAAACATAAATTTGCCCAATACTACAAGCGATACACCACACAGAGATATACCTGTTCCGAATATTTCAAATACTAATACTCATCAATCAACCGTAATGCAAGAACCAGTACAACAACCAACGGTGGTAATCAACGATCCACCATCCGAAAACACGGAAAGTGTACCTAATGAATCATCGGCTACACCAGAAGCTAATAATGTGCCAGTGTCTCCTGCTACTATGCAAAATGAAGTTGTAGGTGAATCTTTACGTCGATCTAATAGAAATAGAAAGAAACCAGCGAAGCTATTGGATTAAATATTCTATAATAGTATTTTTATTCTTTTGAATTTAATGTTAATTGCAAAATTTTGATTTTTAAAGTAATTATCAATGGTATAATTGAATGAAATGTTTATTAATTAATATAAATACTTTTAGAATCAAATACCCTTTATTTTTATAAAATAAATAACTTGAATTAAACTTATATTTAGAGGGGAGAGAAGTGTCATATTCACACATAAAATGCAATAATTTGCAAATGTAAAATGTATTAGTATTAGTGTAGTATGTAAATAGAAAATGAAATGAAAGTAATAAAAGTCAGTCGTATTAAAGCAACAGACAAATAAACGTCTAATTATTACATGAGGGATACATTTTCGTGTTTTTTTCCTTCTCCTTATTCTCCAATTAGATGTCAAATGCATAATATATGCAGTAGTTGCAGGCTCTTTTAAAAACGCGATCGGAAATTAAAAAAAATTAAGAAAAACACACAGAAAACTAAAAAATTGAATTTAAAATTATTTTTTTTTTGACAATCTCATAAAAGCAATATTTATGTTTATTATTTCCAAAAATTGTTGCTCAATTTTTTTATTTGAACAAAATGTTTATCAAGTATTTTACTTGATGAAATTTTGTTTCAAATAAAAAATACTTGAAAATACTTGTACTTGAAAATTTCAAGTACAAGTATATTTTTACTTACTTGAAAAATTATTCAAGTAAGTAAAAAATATTTATACTTGAATATTTCAAGTACAAGTATTTGCGTACTTACTTGAAAATACTTTTATTTAAGTTTTTTACAGGTTTGGTATAAACTACTTAGTTTTGTATTGATTTCCTTAGTTTTTAATTACAAACATTTTCGTGAACAAACATTGATGTTCTAGTGCTGCGGGGACAAAGTTAAACTTATTTAATCAAAATATTTTGCGTCTAGTCTAGGCATGTTGTTAGCTATTTAAAACACCTACCGTTTTTTAATTTAGAGGTTCAAACTTTTTAGACTTTTGTCCACCTAGATTTGGATTTGGAACCACAGTGCAACGTAAGTTTACAATCCCGAGCACATAAAGGTTAAATTTACTTCGAAAGAACAATCAACAGTTTTATTAAGGCGAAGAACAAAATAAATCTTTTCAAGAGCTCAAATGTCATTTATAGTACGTTCAGATTGTCCTCGAAAATGTTGTTAAGAACGAAAATTAATTCGACACGTATTTTTTTTTTTAGCGTAGGTAACATGACTAGGTTTCTTTGCATAATATAGGAGATAAACGAAAAAAACTGAAAAATGGCCTTGTCTTCCCCCCTCCTTTTTACCCCCTAAATATGAATTTGGGCCGCTAAAAAAAATTCGTGTCCCTTTATTTTTTCTGCTCTACAAAATAAAACCAATTCCATAAAGATCCGCGGGTGACATTAGGGAGACTTCCATTGTCAGTTGGCTCACTTTGAATAAAAATTACCAATAATTTTACCAACAGATGCTTCGTCGTATGGTATTGGTGTCGTTATATCTTACGTTTTTTCAGATGGCTCGGAACGTCCTATTTCTTAGGCCTTCGGACGTTCCAAGTAAATTTGTAAAACTGCATCATGCAGATTCCCACGAAACAAAAATCGTGGATGGGCAAGAAATATTTCGTGAGATATATCGCTCTAAAGTTTAAAACGAAATTGCTTATATCTTCGCTTATAATAATCCGATCAGGATAAATTTAATACCTGTTTATGCAAATTTACCAACGCTACGGAATTTATCTCGATCGGATCATTATAAGCGGAAATATAGGCCATTTCGATTCAGACATTTAAAAAAAATGTTAATAACATTTCAAATCTTTTTTTTTTCAGTTCTTTAACATGTTTAGCAGCTGGTCTCTCTGATGGCTCTGTACGTTTATTTGACATTAGTTCAGAGAGAGGTCTATACATAACGGCACCACGTTCAAGGAATTTTCAAACCCTTCTTAGTATTTGTGGCGTTCGATTTCTGGATGAATCCCCGAATCACCTATTGGTGGGAACCACTAATGGTCTAATACGTCTTATAGATTTACGAACACAGAGTGAAGTAGCACGTTTTGAATATCTTCCAAGACATCCCGTGGATATAGCATCGTTTGATCGTAATTCCAATAGTCGTCTATTGTGTGTAGGCACCGATGCTCATAAAGACGAAGCTTTTATGTTATTTTATGATATACGGGCACAAACTAAAATCAATGTTTATTCAGAGTGTCATACAGGTGATGTGACCACATTAAAATTTCATCCACAAAACCCAGACCTTTTGTGTTCAGGTTCTATAGATGGGCTGATAAATATTTTTGATTTAAAGGAAAAGTATGAAGATGATGCTTTGTTGACGACCATTAATACAGAAAGTAGTGTGCAAAAAGTTAATTGGTAAGCTTTTGAATATAATCGGGTATTCACTTCAGAAATGTTTAACCTTTCAACTGTGCAAGATTTTTTTTTGTACAAAAAAGGAATCAACTTGTGCACTTTCCTTTAACTTTTGGTTGCAAAAAAAAAATTACTAATATAGTGTGATCCATTTAAACCTTTTTTAAAATTGAAATAAAACAGTTAAAAATGAGAACCTATTTTATTACCCGAAAGAACACTCTTTAGCATTTACTTCTTAAAGATTACTTAATTTAAATGTTGGCCGCGACTACGCGGAAAGTAAAATTTTGGATTACTCTTTCTAGCATTGCTACTGGCGATTTACGCGACAGATGTTCATTCAGCGGCCGAAAACCACACTAAATAGTTACTTTTTGTGGATGTAACGGTAGTTCGAGAATCTTTGCAGGTACATTAGAAAAAAGTTATATTTTAAAAAGTTAATGCCACTATTCTTTAGGGTTATAATTAAGGTTCCGACATCAAACTCTTTTTTTATTTGTTTTATTTCAAATTAAAAAAAGAAAGTTTAACTGGATCACCCTGTAATAGTGCAAATTGTTAAATATATAATAGTGCAAATCTTTAAATTTTATTAAATATAAATTAATTTAATATTTTAGGCATGAAAATGATTTCGCCAATGATGTCATATCCTGCATTACAAACGCTAATGATTGTAAATTTTACGAATTTGACGGTGATTTGATATCTGAATTTGATAGAGCTGAAATAACTAAAACAATTAAGCGTAAATCAGTTGAAAATATTCATTTGATTGATTGTCATAATACTGCAGATGGCAGTATTTTCCTTCTTACCGAGTCCTATTTTAACAAAGGGTAATTTTAATTTGAATTTTTATAGCCACATTTTTATAAACATATACATTTTTTTTTTAGAGAAATATTGCGTTCCTTGCGTTTTAAAAATAAAGAATTATTGCCTCTTACCAATTTTGAAGGTAACAAACAAATTGTACGCGAAAGTTTATTAGATATTAAGTCAAATGTGTTGGTGACTGGTGGGGAAAAGGGGATTGTTACACTTTGGACGCCACAAACTTCACAGTTATCCAATCCAACTAACTCAGACTCGAGTAAGTTTAAGGACAAAAGGAAAACATCCCATAAAGTTACGCCATATTAAAATAAATTTGCTAGTTAATTTTTTTTTTATATTAAATATACATATTTGGCAATCAATTTTTATATTCAATAACTAAAAATGGTGATTAAGATACCTACATACGAAGCAATATTATGTACAATGTGTACAAAATATTGCGTCGTCAGTAGGTACCTTTAAGTGCGAATTAGACTTTTAGTCGTAAGGGAGAAAAAGAGTTCCCATTTCCCGCTCTTAATTTTAAAGCTTACCTCAAAAAAGTTCAACAGCCAAAATATTTTTTTTTTTAGTTTCCGAATTAAACTTGCAAATTAAACAAAACTAAGGTATTTTTTCTTTTTATAAAAATAAAAAATGTAATCTGATTTTAGACAGTAAAAACATATTTAAACTAAAATCGATCCTAAATCTCCTATCCCGTTTTGAAATAAAGAATTTCACTTAAAATTTTTCATAAGGGCCGCTGTTCCAAAAAAAGTAATTCACATAAAAAATGTGAAAATGAAAAAACAGATGATGATGTTTCTCAATTCAAAACCATATATAAGAAAATTTCCGAATTTTTTTGGTGTTCTAGATTTCACATCTGAATTTCTTTTTCGTTTTGTTCACATAAATAAAATTTGGTGAAAGTAAAACGAATGCACTTTTTTCCTTATAATTTTTTAAGTTTTAATTATTCGATTTCAACTTCGAATAAAAACGTGATCAACAAAACACTAAACTTCATTTCATGTGATTCGGAAATTTTCATGTGAATTGAAAAGTTGTGAAAGACAGAACCTTTTATGGGTTAATATTTTTTTTTTTTACCAAAATGAAAGATATTTCAATTACCTTTCGAATGGCAACAATATTTTTGAAATCGAACAATTAACCCCCCAATTTTGTAAAACGCGACGCCCCGCGTTGTTAATTTTTTTGTGTAAATTGTTTTTGTTACAACAATAAACTGTATTGAAATCTTGACAACGCGTTGCGTTTTACAAAATTGGAGCATAAATAACGAAGATATAAGCAAAAAACTATAAGTCGAGATAACTCGCTAAATACGTGTCGCCGACAATTTTTTTTATTTTTTTCGAAATCATCGCTAAAAGGGCTATTTTCATTTTTTTTTGACCAATGCCAGTAAACTCAACTTGTTCCATATTTTTTTCTTCGGAATTAAATCACTTTTAAAAACCAAATTGAATTGAAATATTCGCTTTGCGTTTTACGAGTATATTCCACTTCCAAACGGAATTGAGTCTGCGACACACAGTGTTGTGTCCTTGGCCATAAATGGTCAAACTAAATGTCTTAAAATTTCAGGTTTTATGAATTTTATTTTAAGAAAACATTCTAAATAAAACAAATCCAAAACAGTTTATAGATATCTTTAATAGTTTTTAAGTTACATTTCTCTAAAGTTGAACCACAGACTAATACAGACTCGACATAAGTGACAGGTGTCAAAAAAGTATTCGTGAACCATATGGTTAATTTTTTCAAATTATTCTACGAATTAGGTTAGAAAGAGAAAACTGATATAACGCGCCATAAGAAAAATGGATGCCAGATCGGTCGTTGTTGTTTCACTCACTCCTAAGTCGTAGAAAGTGTTGCCATGTTAGCGTAAAACGGACTAAAAACCGCTGTGTTTTCTCCTAAAATCGCTTAGTTTTTCCCCATTTTTTCTTATAAAACTCTACTGTCGAGTCTGTATTTAGTCTGTGGTTGAACTTTTTGAAATATATCATATTTTGTTTTTATTACAATACACTCAAAAAAGTATGTCGGTAAAATCTACTACAAAAGACAGTTGTTTTGACTACATTTTGTCGTTGAAAAGGCGTCCACTACATAAACGGTAAAAACAACTGAACATGTTGTTGTTTTTAACTATTGATTTTCAACTACAAAATGTAGTAAAAACTACTACAAAACTGTTTAATACAGTTGTTTTTTCTACAATTGCCTGAAATTTTATTTAAAAAATTTCTTAAACGTTTAAATGATTGATATTTATTTATTTAAAAAGCAATACATTTCAGTTGGTTGTATAGAATTTCGACATGATGACAATTTTTTGATGTATTTATCTGGAATTATAGAAGAAAAAAATTATATTAATAAAATGTTAAACAAAATAAATTGATTGTATTTACCTTTGTTTTTTTAATAGTTCATTTCAAATTTTCACCGCTACACGCAAAAAAAAAATCTGTGTCAGATTGAGCAATCCTACTTGGTAAAAATTTTTTCATACCAAAAAAAAATTTTTACCAAGTTTTTGCTAAAATTATGCTTGTCGATGTTAAAGTAACATAATTCATTTTTTATGTAAAATAACCAAGTAGCTTGCACAATAACGCAAATTACTTGCACAAAAATTTATCGAAAGAAAACAACAAAAAACAAATACAGACCGCCATTTTCATTTTGTATTTTTGTGTGCGTGGGTTGTTTATTTTTTGTGTTATAAAAACGTAAAAGGAAATTGATAAATAAAATTAAAATAAATTAATAAATAAAAATAAATAATTAGTTTTTAAAAGATAAATAAATGTAATATAAAAAAATGCTAAAGTTAATTTTGCTGCCATAACTTAAAACACCATTCATTTAGCAAAACCAATGGAGTCCCAGACGTTTGTTTCAATGAATTACAAATGGAATGATAAAGTACACTCAGAAAATTATTGCAGTTACTACATGACGGTCGTTTATGTAGTAAGTAGTAGCTGTTGTTTTTAACTACAATTTTGGTCGTTTTTTAATGAAAAAATTTCAAACAACTTTTTTTTGTAGTAGTTTCAAAAAATAACTACAAAAAATATACTACACTGTAGCAATAGTTGATTTATGTAGTTGTTTTTAGTTTTTTTCTAAAAACTCGTTTTTTTCTAGAAATTTTTATTCCAAACGAATGTGTCGAACGAGTTGGTCGTGCGGGATGCGGAAGGAATTATTTTTATACCAAATAAAAAATATCTAAATAAATTAAATTACAATTTATTAAATTTAATTATAACAAAAAATATGTTTTTGGAAAAATATTCTTGAGCGAAAGAAAATAAGTGGATAAATGAGATAGCAAGTGTGTATAATATAGCGCTCACATAAGCGTGCGTAAAAACCAATCGGAAAAAAACAAAAAAATTCTTGTCGGCTTGGTTGCCTGCGTGCCATCTTTCTTTTCTTTGTATACACAACAGAACAGGTACATACCTTTTTAAACATTGCAAATTAATTTTTTTTTTCTATAAATCAATTCTACCAAAGCATTTCTTTTTTTTTTTTTTATTCCAGACAAATTTTGATCAGAAGCGGTGGAAATTTGAAACAAACTATTAAAAAAAACAAAGGTAAATACAATCAATTTATTTTGTTTAACATTTTATTAATATATATTTTTCTTCTATAATTCCAGATAAATACACCAAAAAATTGTCATCATGTCGAAATTCTATACAACCAACTGAATTGTATTGCTTTTTAAATAAATAAATATCAATCATTTAAACGTTTAAGAAATTTTTTAAATAAAATTTCAGGCAATTGTTGTAAAAACAACTGTATTAAACAGTTTTGTAGTAGTTTTTACTACATTTTGTAGTTGAAAATCAATAGTTAAAAACAACAACATGTTCAGTTGTTTTTACCGTAATATGTAGTGGACGCCTTTTCAACAACAAAATGTAGTCAAAACAACTGTCTTTTGTAGTTGATTTTACCGACATACTTTTTTGAGTGTGAGTACACCCCTATTCCGAAGACACCAATAAGGTTTAATAGATTTTTAGTTAAAAATTCGTGTTTGGTAATAATTTTCTATTTTTACAGGGTACATACTGCTAAATAAATTTTTGAAGCTATGGCAAATCCTTCACTACAATAAAAAGCGTGGGCACCATTCCTCCCTTTAGTCATAAAATTAAAACCTAAAAACTAATTTATATAGCAAAGCCAATGGAGTCCAGACCTGTTTTGATGAGTTACAAATGGAATCACAAAGTAAGTGTTCCTCCTAACCAAAAGACCAATGGGATTTACTAGTTTTTTAAATTAAAAATTTATGTTTTGTAATAATTTTCTATTTTTACAGAATGCTTTTAAATAAATTCGTGAAGCTATAGCGGATCCTTCACTTCAAGAAAAAGCGTAGGCAGCAGTCACTGGAGAAAATTGTACATAAAGGGTCAGTTGGTCGGTGGTAAATAAAATCCTACACAACATTTATTATATTAATATGGATTTATTCTGTGAAAATTTTAAATTCAACAAATATACAAATTTTTACAAAAATTTTATAGAAAAATTATTTTAGCATAAATGTGGTAATTTTTAGCATTATTGTTAGTCACCTTTCCTAATAATTTTGGTATATTTCACCACATTTCTTTTGGTATATTTTACCAAGTTTTTGCTTAAATAGCATTAGCATTTTCTTCAAAATCTTTTACATAAGTGTTTTGGCTAAATTAGGAAAACTACTTCGTCGGTTGTAGTTTTAGCATTTTCTTGGTAAAATTATGCCAGATTTTTGCTCACTCCGACACAAGTTTTTTTTTGCGTGTACTGATCAAAATTTGTCTGGAATAAAAAAAAAAACGAAATGCTTTGGCAAAATTGATTTATAAAAAAAAAAAGAATTAATTTGAAATGTTTCAAAAAAGTATGTACCTGCTATGTTGTGTATACAAAGAAAAGAAAGATGGCGCGCTCATAAGAAAACAAAACACTGCACACATTTTATTTTGTTTTTTTCCGATTGGTTTTTACGCACGCTTATGTGAGCGCTATATTATACACACTTGTTATCTCATTTATCCACTTATTTTCTTTCGCTCAAGAATATTTTTCCAAAAACATATTTTTTGTTATAATTAAATTTAATAAATTGTAATTTAATTTATTTGGATATTATTTATTTGGTATAAAAATAATTCCTTCCGCATCCCGCACGACCAACTCGCTCGACACATTCGTTTGCAATAAAAATTTCTAGAAAAAAACGAGTTTTAGAAAAAAAACTAAAAACAACTACATAAATCAACTATTGCTACAGTGTAGTATATTTTTTGTAGTTATTTTTTGAAACTACTACAAAAAAAGTTGTTTGAGATTTTTTCATATAAAAACGACCGAAATTGTAGTTAAAAACAACAGCTACTACTTACTACACAAACGACCGTCATGTAGTAACTGCAATAATTTTCTGAGTGTATGGATTAATAAATAAATAAATAAAATCTTTGAAATCCACATGTACTTGTAACGGTTAAATAATTATATTGCATTTAAAATTCGATCTTATTGGTAATAAAGTTTTAAGTTAGATATGTTGCTTGTATGATAATGCTGTTTTGGTGTTGACATAAGTTAATCATATGGCAAGTAACGCTGTTATAAAGTGAGTACCAAAGAAAATACAAATTTATTTTGCAAGTTTCATATTTGATAGTCAGCCACTTTTGTGGCCCTCATTGGCGCGCTTAGTTCTTTGCAGAAAATATTGCTATAAGTATGTAGATTAAAAATAACACAAGAACTCGTCCACGTTTTTCCACTTTTTTTTTTAATCAATTTTTTTTTGTGGGAGCCCAAATATAAATTTGAAATTTTTTTTAACGAACGGCTTAAAGTAATACACCAAGATGCAGCAGTTGTTCTTGATAATTTGAAATGTTTTGCGAAAAATAGTTATGGAACACATATAATAAATCGGAATGCAAAATGAACTGGTCGGTTAAATTTTATTTAAATTGGTCCAAGATCCATTATTTGTCATCCAGGTCTAATACAAATTAGATGCTTGGCTACACGCAAAAAAAAACTTGTGTCGGAGTGAGCAAAAATCTGGCATAATTTTACCAAAAATATGCTAAAACTACAACCGACGAAGTAGTTTTCGTAATTTAGCCAAAACACTTATGTAAAAAATTTTGAAGAAAATGCTAATGCTATTTAAGCAAAAACTTGGTAAAATATACCAAAAGAAATATGGTGAAATATACCAAAATTTTTTGAAAAGCTGACTAAAAATAATGCTAAAAATTACCACATTTATGCTAAAATAAATTTTCAATAAATTTTTGTAAAAATTTGTATATTTATTGAATTTAAAATTTTCACAGAATAAATCCATATTAATATAATAAATGTTGTGTAGGATTTAATTTACCACCGACCAACTGACCCTTTTTGTACAATTTTCTCGAGTGACTGCTGCCTACGCTTCTTCTTGAAGTAAAGGATCCGCTATAGCTTCACGAATTTATTTAAAAGCATCCTGTAAAAATAAAAAAATTATTACAAAACATAAATTTTTAATTTAAAAAATTGGTTAACCCCATTGGTCTCTTGGTAAGGAGGAACACTTACTCTGTCATTCCATTTGTAACTCATCAAAACAGGTATGGACTCCCTTGGCTTTGGGTTTTTAGGTTTTAATTTTATAACTAAAGGCAGGATTGGTGTCCACGCTCTTTATTGTAGTGAAGGATTCTCCATAGCTTCAAAAATTTATTTAGCAGTACCCTGTAAAAATATAAAATTATTACCAAACACTAATTTTTAACTAAAAATCTATTAAACCTTATTGGTGTCTTCGGAATGCGGGTATACTCACTTTATCATTACATTTGTTATTCATCGAAACATACGTCTGGGACTCCATTGGTTTTTCTTATTGAATGGTGTTTTAAGTGATGAAAGCAAAATTAACTTTAACATTCTTTTATCTTACATCTATTTATCTTTTAGAAAACTAATTATTTATTTTTATTTATGTATTAATTTATTTTTATTTTATATATCAATTTCCTTTTTACGTTTTTATAACACAAAAAATAAACGAAAAACGCTCGCACACAAAAATACAAAATGAAAATGGCGGTCTGCATTTGTTTTGTTTTTTTGTTGTTTTCTTTCGATAAATTTTTGTGCAGGTAATTTGCGTTATTGAGCAAGCTACTTGGTTATTTTACATAAAAAATGAATTATGTTACTTTAACATCGACAAGCATAATATTAGCAAAAATTTGGTAAAAATTTTTTTTTGGTATGAAAAAAGTTTTACCAAGTAGGATTGCTCAATCTTACACAGATTTTTTTTTTGCGTGTAGACACAAGGAGGAAGTACGTTGTTTAATATTTTTACTTGCTTATTTTATAAAGACATTTTTGAGATAGGCATATCCCTGCTCAAACCTAAAGCAATATTAAACGTATTGTAAATACTACGTGCAAAAAGTGTTGTGAATTAGTGATAGTTTTAAGGTCAAAGGATTTCCCTGAATTTTCTCAAGTCTTTAAAAAAGGAAATTTATTCGCTAAGAAAATCCTAAGGATAGATTAAGGAAAAATCCTTGCTTCAATTATACTAAAATAATGTATTTTCAACATTATCAGAAAAGAATTTCATGAAGTATGAAGGATTTTTAAAATTTTTTTTTAAATTTTTTAAGGACATTTTTAATTTGTGTATTACATTCTTGCTTGAATTTTTTTCATTTGATTTAGATTTTAGGTATATTCTAAGTGTTGCGGATGCAAAAATTCATGAAGGGATTTGAATTTTACACTTTTTCTTGACTTTTTTAAAAAAGGACATATTCGAGGAAGGTGTATCCTTGTCCCGATTTGCACAAATTTTGGTAAATACATTGGGCATAGAATAACTGTTGGATTTTCAAAATTTTATGAAATAACTTAAATTTTTACCCTTTTTCTGAACATTATTTTAAAAAGGACATTTTTGAGCTAGGCTTATGCTCCGAATTGGACAAAATTTAATAGAACAATTAATGGCATTATAGGTAATAACTACAATAAATAACATGAAGATTGAAGTGTTAGTTTTCATTTTATGCCATATTTTAATATCAAGATATATGGAAAGGATACGAATCCTTGGGCGGATATTAACCAAATTCAAAATTTTTCTTGATCTTATCGATCTTAACAAGTGTTCGAAATTGTAACGCTCTAACTTAAATCCTTCTATTTTTGACTACTCTTTACATGAAGACGCAACACTGTGCGACATACCCCGCAGTTGTATTCCCCATTTTGGGGACATATCACGTTCTCTGGCAAGCCTAATCGTGCACGCAAAAAAAATCTGTGTAAGATTGAGCAATCCTACTTGGTAAAACTTTTTTCATACCAAAAAAAATTTTTTACCAAATTTTTGCTCAAACTATGCTTGTCGATGTTAAAGTAACATAATTCATTTTTTATGTAAAATAACCAAGTAGCTTGCACAATAACGCAAATTACTTGCACAAAAATTTATCGAAAGAAAACAACAAAAAAAAAAACAAATACAGACCGCCATTTTCAATTTGTAATTTTTGTGTGCGTTGTTCGTTTATTTTTTGTGTTATAAAAACGTAAAAAGGAAATTGATAAATAAAATTAAAATAAATTAATAAATAAAAATAAATAATTAGTTTTTTAAAAGATAAATAAATGTAAGATAAAAGAATGCTAAAGTTAATTTTGCTTTCATCACTTAAAACACCATTCATTAAGAAAAACCAATGGAGTCCCAGACGTATGTTTCGATGAATAACAAATGGAATGATAAAGTGAGTATACCCGAATTCCGAAGACACCAATAAGGTTTAATAGATTTTTAGTTAAAAATTAGTGTTTGGTAATAATTTTCTATTTTTATAGGGTACTGCTAAATAAATTTTTGAAGCTATGGCGAATCCTTCACTACAATAAAGAGCGTGGACACCAGTCCTGCCTTTAGTTATAAAATTAAAACATAAAAACGCAAAGCTAAGGGAGTCCAGACCTGTTTTGATGTGTTACAAATGGAATGACAAAGTAAGTGTTCCTCCTTACCAAGAGACCAATGGCACAGACTAATTCAGACTCCACATAAGTGACATATGTCAAAAAAGTAGTCTTGAACCATATGGTTAATGTTTTCAAATTATTCTACGAATTAGGTTAGAAAGAGAAAGCTAATATAATGCGCCATTAGAAAAATGGATGCCAGATCGGTTTTTGTTGTTTCATTCACTCCTAAGTCGTAGAAAGTGTTGCCATGTTTGCGTAAAACGGACTAAAAACCGCTGTGTTTTCTCCTAAAATCGCTTAGTTTTTCCCCATTTTTTCTTATAAAACTCTACTGTCGAGTCTGTATTTAGTCTGTGCCAATGGGGTTTACACTTTTTTAAATTAAAAATTTATGTTTTGTAATAATTTTCTATTTTTACAGGATGCTTTTAAATAAATTCGTGAAGCTATAGCGGATCCTTTACTTCAAGAAGAAGTGTAGGCATCAGTCACTCGAGAAAATTGTTCAAAAAGGGTCAGTTGGTCGGTGGTAAATTAAATCCTACACAACATTTATTATATTAATATGGATTTATTCTGTGAAAATTTTAAATTCAACAAATATACAAATTTTTACAAAAATTTATTAAAAATTTATTTTAGCATAAATGTCGTCAGCTTATTATTGTTTTGCTCCATACGCCAACAACTCTGTTTCGAGAAAAACAATAAAATAGGTTTACCACAAATTTTCTCGAAAAGTTATCGATGGATTTTGTTTTAATGTTTACCACTTATTGCTACATATATTGTTAACAAAGCTTCTAGTTTTCAGACTTTTACATACAATAGATCAAAAGATTTTAAGCTTTTAAGAAAATAAGATTTTATGGTATTATGCTCCATATCCAATTTTGCTTACACATTTGGGACTTTTGTGTGATATGGAGCAAATGAGTTTTCAACGCCAAACAAAATAACAATGAAACAAAAAGAGCTAGATCGACAAAACTGGGTATTTAGAACACTTATATAGTCGGGTTGCATGGTATTAAAAATGGGGATGATCGGTCAATGGACACGCCTACCTCCCACACAACCTAAATGGCAAATATGACATTACTTGAAATGTTTCGAAGTTACGGTATTTAAATTTGTTACGAAGAATAGTACCAACATAATTAATCTTGATTCCAAAAATATGCAAGATCCGTTAATTTTTAAATAATCTAGAGCCTTTTCTATAACGCAAATTTTCAAAAAACGTCAAAATGGTGTGTTTTTTCTTAGAAAATGCTGGATATCTCAAATTTGAAAAGATGTTTAAAAAAACGGACTTCGGAATAAGAAAGAGGATATTTATATTATATATATTCCATTCCTAACTCATTTTTTTCAAAAATGGCGTATGGAGCAAAACAATAATAATGTGACGATGTGATAATTTTTAGCATTATTTTTAGTCATCTTTTCTAACAATTTTGGTATATTTCACCATATCTCTTTTGGTATATTTTACCAAGTTTTTACTTAAATAGCATTAGCATTTTCTTCAAAATTTTTTACATAAGCGTTTTGGCTAAATTACGAAAACTACTTCGTCGGTTGTAGTTTTAGCATATTTTTGGTAAAATTATGCCAGATTTTTGCTCACTCCGACACAGATTTTTTTTTGCGTGTGTATACCCTCTTTATAAATATATCGATACAATTTATCGATGTCAAAAAGTTTCAATAGTGACATCGCACGTGGTGCATTTGTTATTGTTTTTAACAGCATTAACTGCATTTTGTAAAAGAATTTTTTAAAAATGACAAAAACTAAAAATGAATTTAATGGTAAGCTAACATTAACCCATATTAAAAAATAAAATATAATTTTTTTTTTTAATAAATAGATGCAGATAATGTACCCTTACCTAGTAGTGATGAAGAATCAAATGATGATATTCCCATAGAAGATGACGATACATGTACACCCTTTGAGTTGGAACAGTATTTTCCATACAAGTATAAAATTCATGATGAAACTGCAGTAACTTTAAAGAAAAACTATATACTAAGTTTAGCTAAAGATCAGTAAGTTTAAAAACAAATAATGCTGGACAAAAATATTTTTAAATTTTATCTTGTAGATCAATGACACGTTTAGCAGCTGGTTTATCAGATGGTTCTGTACGTTTATTTGATATTAGTTCAGAACGAGGTCTTAGTTATTCGACACCCGATTGTATAGCATCACCACCATCTACAGACCCGAATAATTCTGTTAGTATTTGTGGAGTACGTTTTCAGGACGATTCTCCAAATCTATTATTGGTGGGCACCACTAACGGGCTAGTACGACTCTTTGATATACGCTCACAATGTGAAGCGGCACGCTTTGAATATATACCAGAAAATAATGCAGCTGCTGCTGCAGCTCCCAAAAATATTGTATGTTTTGATCGTAATTCAAATAGTCGAGTATTATGTGTGGGCACTGAACAACTTTATAGCAGTGTTTATCTATTATTTTACGATTTAAGGGAACGTAAACAAATGGGTGGTTATTATGATAGTCATCAAGATGATGTGACTACTGTACGTTTCCATCCACAAAATCCAGATCTTTTATGTTCCGGTTCAACAGATGGTTTAATCAATATTTTTGATTTAAAAGAGTCCAATGAAGATGATGCGTTGTTGACAACTCTAAACACGGAAAGTAGTGTACATAAAATTAATTGGTAAGTTTTTTTTGAATATTAAACTAACTAACAAACTTTGGACCAGTCCAAAAAAGGCTTCTTAAGGGTGGAACCAGAATCAAATTGCGTCGGGCCAGACGTAAAAAAACAAACACATCAAATTTAAAATTTTTACGTTTTTGCCAACTAAAATGATTTTGAAAGAAAATTGTTTTCATTTACGTCACTAAAATATTACCTTATATAAATCTACCTTGCAAAAAACCATATAAACATTATGCTGAAAATCGGCATTTGACTGCAAATTTCGAAGGTCGATAAAAAAAAATTCGAACTATGTCATGTTTCAGCCCCAATAGGGGTTGCCATGTCCGCTCCTTGCCACACTGGTAACTAACAATGACTGCGCGGCTATGGCTCGTCGGGCTTGGGCGGGTGTTCGTTGCAAGGATGCGAAAATGGTCACAGCTAAACTGTACCAGTGCTTCAAAATAAAAAAACATCAATTATAAAAGGGCCTCGAACTTGCAGTCCGTCATTTGCGTCTAAAGGATAATGGTGGTATTTATCCTATTGCTCCCTCCCTCAGAACTCTCATGAATTCCATACCGTGGTATCTCAATAGCAAAAGTTCAAAAGATACCCCTAACGTACACTTCATCACCAAATACCTACCTTACATTCCAACTTTCTATTCAGCCATCTTCAGATAAAACACCAAGAACCGAAATTTAATATTAATATTTTCAATAAAATTCATATATTTTTCAAAAAACATGGGCTATACTATTCATCTAATTGATGTAAAATTGCTTAAAATAACTTAGACAATCTAGTCTTAGAAATAAGCAAACGAAATTATTTCTAAATTTGGGTCGAAATCTTAGCTCAGAATTAAACTCTATAATAAGGAGTCAAGGTGCTCCTAGGTGTAGGGACCAAAAATCAAAAACCTTATATAGCGCTATATTGGGTAATGGTCATATCAAACGAAAGAACTTAACGAGTTTGGGCTAAAATTCCGAGGCATAATATTTATAAATCTAATAAAAACTTAGCTTTAGCCTCAAAAGTATATAATAACACTAAATAATTCATATGTAAAATTTCAGAAAGCTGGTATAATTAATGTTAATATAATGTACAAGCTAAAATAACCACGTATTATAACTTTTATTAGTACGAATTGTGAGTATCTTTCTTAAAAACCGGTGCATTATAATTTAGCCTACCAAGATGCTCATTCAATTGGTCAAAACGTCATTTGCTAGGCAACTTGACTAGATGTTAAACAAAATCATTGATTCGGTCACTGCCCATCGTAGGGTGTAGTCTTAAAGACAAAATTTTAAACTATATGACCACTCGTCTGTTTCCACGACTAACAATTCGGATTAATAACGGTTATAAGATTAGGTTCTTTTATATAAAATTTTAAAATATGAGTAACGATTTTAAATCAAATTAAAGTTAGTTTTAATTATAAACATATTTATTTTTAATTACCCTAAAAATATGAAATCGTTTCGCTTTATTGCTAATGAATACAACTGATGATATTTCATGACAATTTCCGTAAATCCTTAAGATTTTGTAAGTAAAACCAGTGTTTACTATACCGAGGTACGCTTGTAAACACCAAAAAAAAATTATTCGCGAAAAGTATTTAAAAATTTCATATAACGATAATTACCATTAAATCTGTTCACTAAAGAAGAGGTGCGCTTGTAAATACGAAAATATTTACGAGAGTCTGTAACTTACAGTCTGAATTAATGTTTATGAACTTTGGTTCACTGTAAAGGGGTGCGCTTGTAAGTACGAAAATATTTACGAGAGTCTGTAACTTACAGTCTGAATTAATGTTTATGAACTTTGGTTCACTGTAAAGGGGTGCGCTTGTAAGTACGAAAATATTTACGAGAGTCTGTAACTTACAGTCTGAATTAATGTTTATGAACTTTGGTTCACTGTAAAGGGGTGCGCTTGTGAACACAAAACGATTTACGAACCTGTTTTTACTCTAATCAGATTTTTGTATGATAAAATTTTGTTCACCGTAAAGCGGTGCACTTGTAAAAACAAAAAAAAATAATTTTAAATGCGGATTTTATTATGGAAACCCTTTAAGAACCGCGCTTGTAACTACTAAAATAATTTTAGTACCGATTTTATCAGGTATACTCGTAAAGATGTGCGCTTGTTAACACGAAGTATTGACGAAAGGGTTCCAACTAAATCAACATTTTTTTTTTTTTTTTTTTGTAATTAAATGGTGTTCAACGTAAAGTAGTGCGCTTGTAAAAAGGAAAATATTTTGAATACAAATTTTATCATTAGAAAGGTTTGTTAGAGTGCGCCCTTGTAAATACAAAAGAATTCACGAAAAAATCTCAACTACAATCAGAATAAATAATAAAAATAATTTAGGCTACTTCGCCGGCCTTTCCTGTAAGGGTGGCGCTCGTAAATACCACAATATTTTCGAAAATACGTTAATTAACATTAATTTTAATATTTATGACGTTTGGTTCACTACCAAGGGTTACGCTTGTACGAATATAAAGATATTTACAAAAATACGTTTACAAAAATCCGATGTAATTAATATGAGGATAATTTGTAAAGATGTGCGTTTCGGAACGCGGCAATATTCAATTCAATTATAATCAGATTACCTGCTTTTCAAATGTGGTGTTATAAACGATTTACTAGCCTGTAGTCCAATAAGGTTTTTTTCCATTCCATCCCCTTTTCTGATGTTGTTTTGCTGCTTCAGTTGTGTTGACTAAATTATGTTGCTTACTGGGCAAATGTTGCTAAACCTTCTGCTGGCAGATTTGTCGATGTTTTTGTTGTCTTCTTTTTCTCGGCACACACACTTAACGATGGCAAACTTCTCTGTTGGTGACTTGTGTAATATGAAGTTTGTTGCTGCTTCTGTACAACACGGAACAATGTGCATGTGTTGTACAATACGGATTTTGCCACAAATGTTGAACGAAAAGTAAATATGAATGTTGCAAATAATTTTTTCTGTCAGCAAATTCACAAATGTTCTGGCTGCGTTTTGTTTTCGAGACACACACACACTACACGCCGACAAAACCTCTGTTGTATGATGTTGGAATAGATGAGGGTTGGTTGGTTTGCACAAACTGATGATTTGTATATGATTTTGTACAATATTATAAATGTATAAATGGTTTTGTACTACAAACATTTTGTAGCTGATATTATACAATAGGGGGTGTATGGACGATGTTGTACCACACAAAATTTGTAGATGATTTTCGACCATAGAAAATTTACGATTTTTATATACAATAAAATTTACCACAAAAGCTGAATGATGGTGTTTTTATTATTTTTGTGTGTCTGCCTGGCCCTCGCAAAAACGAAACCATGGATGTTGCGAATAATTCTTTTGTTACGGAGACGTTAACAAAGGGTTAAACTCATGAGACTTCTGGTGGTTGTTATATAATGTGCAAATTTTTTACCGATGTTGGTGCTGGTGGTTTTTAATATTTTTGTTGTGCCTCCATGCCACTCACAAAATTGTCACAATTGATGTTGCGGATATCATTTTTTTATTACGGAGGAGTTGCTAATGGGTGATCTGATGGGATTTTCGATATTTTAAGTGTGCGCTCACTTTAATTTTTTATTTTTTTTTTATTAACGATTTCCCGTAAAACAAATATAACTTTTAAGCCGGGTAAAACGAAATACGGCCACTGATGTTGTTGATGTCGTTTTATTTGCACAATCTTTGAATTTGCTGACGTTGTTTGATGGAGTTTTAAAAGGTGCTCCGATCAATTTTACGCCATCCACCAGAAAAAATTAACTTTTCCGCAGATCTTCAAAATTTGCTGTTTCTGTGCAACCTCCCACGTAATTTATTCATCGGATGGTGTTGAATTTTTCAGATTAATTTTGTAACTTCAAATTGGACGTCTTACCCCATCAGAAACTCACCGGAAAAAAAAAATCTACTCCATTTGCGAAAACTAGTATTGCCAATTTTGGCTGGGTTCTACCGCCAACTGCAACAAACTTCACTTTGGTTTGAAAAGTGCAGCCAATTTTCTCAAAAAAACGCAGTGTCGTATTTCTGAATTGCAATTTGCTAACAGGGTTACCATATGGTCAAAATTTAAAACTCGGATATACAATGCACTTAGGTAACGTAAAACTTGGTAAAATTATTCAGATCATTACAACTAACATAAACAAAGGACGCGTTGCGGGTCGTCTGATTTAGCCTCTATTTTCACCTTTCACTCTCAGAATCGACCTAACTTTTGCTAACCTGAATTTGTTCTACAGTGTTATTCATTGTTTCCCAGCAAAATTTTTTGGAACCTATTCTTACTACAATAGATTCTTGAATAAATTCTATGGTAATCACAACAAAATTTTCTATGCAACCGATTCTACTTAACGTTCCAGAATCAATGATTTTTGTTTGAAATTGTCCCGAAAGCAACCGATTTTTAAAGCAAGTAGTTTTTTTTGAAAAATAATTTAAAATTTTTACTTGCTTTAAAAATCGGTTGCTTTCGGGACAATTTCAAACAAAAATCATTGATTCTGGAACGTTAAGTAGAATCGGTTGCAGGGTAGTATGATGCGTTCTGGAATCGATTATTTGGAACAGAAAATTTTGCTGGGTTCTTGGAGTTTATTTTTTACATTCAAATTTTGATTGGTTGTTTTATTATTTTTGTTTTCCTTTATTTTTATTATGTCTGTTCGTTTACCTTAGACCGAATTTACATTGGGCAATTTTAATTGCGGCAATTCTGATTTTTTAGTGTATCAGAGAGAGAGATAAGATTCTTCCCTCTCTCTCCGATACACTATAAAATCAGAATTGCGGCAATTAAAATTGCCCTGTCTAAATTTGGACTTACTACAATCTACACTTTTTTTCCTAATTTTACTACAGCTGGAAATTTTCAATACAAAAAGTTAACAAAACTTTCCAGTTGGTACATACATACCTATTTACTTTACATACCTATTTACTTTGTTCTAATTGGGTATTCAAAAACAACGTTTTTCAAAAATTTAATTTTATGGTGTTTTCTTTTCTGGCAAAAAATGTGCCTTTTTTTTTGCATTTCGCCCAAAAAATTATGTTTTTGTGTTCTTTTCTAAAAAATGTCAACCCTTATAAAGAATATCGTGTTCTTTTCTAAAAATGTCTGCCCTATAAAGTGCAATAAAGTTGCACTTTTTACCCCGTAAAAAATCACGGGGTTGAAATTGCCTTATACAACAGCTGACTTTTTCTGTGTTGTTTTCTCAAAACAGCTGTTAAAAAATACAGGGCAGAGTATTTCTGGATGTTGTGTTCTATTCCAGTCAAATAAAATGCAAGTTTTTGAAGGTGTGAGTTAAACATTTTAAAAATGCATACCCTAAAAAGGCAAACATTTTTTTTTTCAGAAAAGAAATCACCATTAAATATTATGCCTGTTTGTTTACCTTACTACAAGCTACTCATTTTTACTACTTTTACTACAGCTGGAAATTTTCAGTACAAAAAGTAAACAAAAATTTCCAGTTGTAGTAAAAATAGTAAGAAGTTTAAGTAAACAAACAGACCTATTATGTCTGTTCGTTTACCTTGCTACAATCTACTCATTTTTACTACTTTTACTACCATTGGCGTAGGAATCCAATATTTCTGGGGGGGGGGCTAAAGCCCCACCTAGATTTTTTTTAATTTTTTGGTATTTTTTTTTTTAATAGAAAAACCTAGACCTATTCCTGAAGCGTTCCCTTTAACATGCGTCTAGGTGTCCTAGAAACGAATGCCCACCGAAAGCGGTTAAAAATTCATATTTTTTTTTTAATTTTGATTCTGTAGATTTTTCGGAAATTTAGAACTCCTAGATATGTTTTGAGAATGAAAGATTTTTCATGTTTTTCCTAGAGTAAAATCATTAGATTACTAGGATTTTTTTAAGAAAAAGTTCTGATGATTGCAAAAGTGATGATTATTAGTCAAAATTCTCAGATTCTTTCTTTCAATAACTTTTGTCTATAAAAAAACCCGTTAGAATTTAGAAACTTTTTTAAATCAAAGAAATTAAAATGTTTTCCTGAAGGTAAAACCCTAAGATTCGGTAAAGTTTTTATTACTGACAAAAACATCTGATTCATATAAAAACTTTTTTCAATAATTCAGACTATTTTTCAATGGGAAAAACTATTAGATCTTATATAATAATCATTACGAGTCCTTAAGACTCATTGAATAATCATAACGAGTCCTAAAGACTCATTACATATTATTATTTTTTATTGTTGCAAAAATTAATGAAATCATTAAATTATTAAAAAAAAAAAAAATTGTGAATTATTAAAATTCTTGGGGGGCTAAAATTATTCTGGGGGCTAAGCCCCCCCAGACAGGGCTATCTACGCCTATGTTTACTACAGCTGGAAATTTTCAATACAAGGTCTATTCGATTACCCAAATTTCTTACTATTTTTACTACAACTGGAAAGTCTGTTTACTTTTTGTATTGAAAATTTCCAGCTATAGTAAAATGAGTAAAAAATAGTAGATTGTAGTAAGGTAATCGAATAGACCTACAAAAAGTAAACAAAACTTTCCAATTGTAGTAAAAATAGTAAGAAATTTGGGTAAACAAACAGTCCTATTATCAGTGTTGCCATTTTGACGCTTTTCGGGTATTTTATGGTGCTTTTTTTGTCTTTTTACCCGGAGTTTTTTTCGAATACCCTTTTAAAAAAAAAAACGGGTATTCATGGCGCTTTTTTATTTTTTCGTAACGCTTTTGGTGCTTTTTATAAAAACTTTGTGATATTGTTATCATTTATTTTTGTTAATTATTTTTATGTCAAGGTCTTTCAGAAAATATAGCTTTTGTACGTTTTTCTGATCTGTTGTTTATTGAAACAATTCTGAAATTCGCTGGCAAAATTATGAACTGCCTTCAAGTGTTTACAGTTAAATTTTTTAAAATCAAAGCTATCAAATATCATTCACAAAAGAGGTATTTTATAAAAAAAAAATATTTTGTGGCGTGATGAGTGCGACAATGGAACAGATTTATTTGAAAATTGTTTATTTTTCTATAAAGACAAATATTTTTATTTAAAATTTTGTGTTAATTGTTATCTTAATATTATTTAAGTAATTTGAATTGCAATTTTCATTAAAGTTTTGTATCAAAAAATTTTGTAAATTTACGAACAAAAATCATATATATTTTTTTAATTTTATGTTTGTGGAGCTTTTTACCCTTTTTATATGCCAGTTTTACCCCTTTTTACCCTTTTTTAAATGTTCTTTTCGAAGTGAAAAAGTACATTTTGAAAATAAATTTTTAAATTTTGACTTTTTCCTCTTGGCGCTTTTTTACCCTTTTTTTTGTAAATTTGTACCCTTTTTACCCGTTTTTCCAAAATTTTGGCCTATTATTTTTATGGTACGGATAAAATAAAGTTTTATTTATTAATTTTCTAGTCAAGACTTTTATCAATTTTTTCTTACGTTAAAAAAATTACAATCCTTAAAAATTCTTGTTTGTGGATTCGCCCAAGTCGAATTTAAATTGTTTTACTTGTTTCTTACTACACTGAAAGTAATTATGTAATGTGATAATTTATAATCGTTATATCAAGCTTTTATTAACATGTAGTCTTATGCCATATTCGCATTCATATGTATTTTTAAACTAGTTTAAGCACTTAAACATGTTTATGTACCTTAAAAAGTTTTAATTTAAACATGTTTAAGTGGTTAAACATGTTTAAAAAAAATAAATGCGAAGATGGCATTATAGAGCAAAAAGCGCCATCGTTGGCTTTGATTTTTGCCCTACTCACAAAATGTATGGAAACAAGCAAAATTCAAAGCCGAAGCCTTGGATGTACTTCTAACCAAGTAACTAAACTATTTTATTTCCAAATTCAAATTTTCAGGCATAAAAATGTATATGATAAAGATATAATTTCGTGTATTACGCACACCAATGATTTTATATCATACGAATGTGAGGAAGGCGATCTTGTATCTAAATTTGAGAGAGCTAAAATAACGGAAACTATTAAGCGAACAACGGTGGCGAATTGTAATTTAATTGATTGCCACAATACGGCTGATGGTAGAATTTTTCTTTTAACAGGTTCAAATTTAAATAAGGGGTAATTTTAAAGCAGTTTTCTATCAAAACTTTAATAACTTATTTTTTCTTTTTTTTAGAGAAATTCTGCGTTCGCTTTTGATCCAAAATAAGCAGCTATTACCTTTTGCTGATTTGCAAGGCAACAAACAAATCGTACGTGAAAGTATATTAGATACCAATTCAAATGTTTTAATAACTGCTGGTGAAAGTGGTATTGTTACCATCTGGTCGCCACAAGCTTTGGACTCCTCGTCTGCTATTGCTTCAGGAACAAGTAAATTAAAAGCTAAAAGTAAGAAATCTAATAAAAAGACACCGTACTAGGATAAATTTAAGTTAAAATAAAGTAAAAGTTCGAGCTCATTTTAAAGTAAAGATTAATTAATTTTTTATCTCAATAAAAAGCATATAATATTTTTGCATATAGAAATAATAATCTAAATCATAATACAATTGTCAGTGGCTAAAATAAATTCTAAGTAAAAATTATTGTATACGACAATTGTAATTTTGTGAATTTTGTTGTTTTTATTAAAACTTTTGGAATAATACCAAAATACCGAAATTGCTCCCAGCATAAAACTTTTTGTATCGTCTTTTTTTTTTAAGTCGCGTGAATTTTTTACTTTGGAGGGGGTATGTCCTCTTTCGAGCGGAACTTCAAAGAAAAACGTTTTCTTAAATATCTTTAAAGCTGAATTCACAATGACGAAGTACTCTGTGCAAGAGAGTTATAATAAAAAACAAGTAGAAAAGTTAAATTCGACTTTGCCGAATCTATGAATACCCTCCACAATGCATTTTTTTTAAAGGGTAGTACATTTTTTAACGTGAAAAAATTAACAATTTTAATTAGAAATATTTTATTTTGAGTAAAAAAATAATTTTTTGTCATTTAAAAAAAAAAAAAAAAAAAAATTACTAATTTATTTTTTGAGTGTACAATTTTTTTCTAGTGTAATTTTTTTTTACTGTAAAAATATTTCTGAGTGAATGCACGTAAGTATGTTCACAAAATATTGTAATTTTTGTAAAAAAAAACTAAATTTTTTTTTTTATAAATTTTTTTTAGAGTGTAAAATTTTTTTTGAGTGTAAAAATTTTTTGAGTATAAATTTTTTTTCGAGAGTAATTTTTAAGTTACCAATGCTTTTAAAACTATTCAAGTTTAAAAAGCATTGCTTTAAAATCAAACAAGTTTGAAAAGCATTGTTTAGTTACCACCAATGCTTTTAAAACTTGTTAAAACACGTGGCATTTTAGATGAAACTAATCTAAAATTCAGGGTTTCGCTTATAACTTTTGAACCACTGGACCGATTGAGCTGAAATTTAAAACCAAACAGAACCGGGGAACGGCAAAGATACATGCCAAGCTTCAGTAGTCTCATTATTGTCTTTCGAAAGTAATCGTGTTTTTTATCTCGTAAATTCCTGAAACACCCTTGCCGAAATTTACTCTTTTGCTCATAACTTTTGAACCACTGGACCGATTTGGCTGGATTGCAATACCAACCTGACCAGGTAAATGACAAACATATATGCCAAACTTCAGTAGCCTCTGTAAAGTCTTTCAAAAGTTAGCGTGTTTTCTACGGACGGACAGACAGACAGACGGACGGACGGACGGACGGACATCGCTAGATCGACTTAAAATCGATCGAGGATCATAAATATATATACTTTATGGGGTCCTACACCAATATTTCGATGTGTTACAAACGGAATGACAAACTTATATATACCCTCTATCACTAGAGTGGAGGGTATAAAAAAACGAACGTACAGGGTTGTTTTTTCTTTTTTGTTTTATCTATTGAATTCTGTAGACGCCATTGTAATAGTTGAACCAACTATAATGATTATTCAACGATATCAACATTAATTTTTGTTGAATACGGCATTATTCTGTAAAACTTGATCTGCAATGGTTTTACTAATTTTTCTACTAAGATATTTCTATGAGTGTAGTTAAAAACATCAACAGAAACTCACTCGCGGAGTGGTCCAGGGTATTACCATTTTTAGTGTATATTTCTCATGACGATTTTTTGACGACTTTTTTTTTTTAACTTGACGATTTTGAAGATTTTTTTTTTTTTAAATTGACGATTTCTCAAAAAAATAGTTGGTAGCACTGCCTTTAATCATAAAAGTTATCGATTACATATCGAGTTTAAATGCATGCTCCCATCACTACGAAACGAAATGGTCTGGCAACTCTTATAAATAAAATTAACATCTTGTGGAAATTCTGTGTGTGCGCCAAAATAATTTTGTTTTGTTAAAAAAGAATGAAAAATAATATATAAAATAAAAAAATAATTATTAAAATTAATAGTATCAGTTAATTCACGTAATATATCTAATTACAAAATGTCATTTTTTGGTCCAAATAACTCGCTGGGTGCTACCAGCACTCCGGCAAAACGTGAGTGATCCGCTTTTAATTCATTTGTAGATTTTGCTTCACATTATGAAATTGCTAAAAAAAAAATCATAAATATTCATCACAATATTTTAGCAACTGGATTATTTTCATCATTTGGTACAGGAGCTGCAGGAAATACACCTGGATTTGGAGCATCAAACGCATCGACAGCGCAAGCGACAGGCTTTGGAGCAGCACCTCAATTTGGTACGGGCGCTTTTGGTTCAACTACAGCGGCACCTACATCTGCACCTTCTTTAGGAGGTTTTGGTGGTTTTGGTTCAACAAATACCAGCACAACCAGTGCTCCAACTTTAGGTGGTTTTGGTACATTCGGTGGTAACACCCAAACTTCTCAAGCCTCTGGATTATTTGCTACAGGGACGGGAACTTCGACTGGTTTTGGAGGATTTGGAGGAGCAGTAGCAACTTCAACAGCCCCTAGTTTTGGGGGCTTTGGAACAACAGCAACTAGCAATGCGGGTAGTGGATTTGGGGGTTTTGGAACTACTTCAACTACATCAACTGCTCCAGCCTTTGGAGGTTTTGGTACACAAGCTACAACAGGAGGATTCGGTTCATTTGGTACAAGTAAGTAAACATTTGTTTTAGCATTAACAAGCAAAATTATTAAATTTGGCCCTGCCGAATAAATGTATAGATACCTTTACCACATGCTAAAGAGCAAGACAGTTTCGACGTATCGTATCGTTGTTCAGTACTGGAAAGTATTGAGTACAGTTAAATTTAAGGTATTTTGGTGCCTACAATAAATAAAATTGTAGGCACCAATGGCCCTTACCACAAGAAAACAAAAAGTCTATTTTAACAAAAGTTTTATTTTAAATTTCAAATTTTCAATACATTTTTTGAAAGTCGATTTTAAAAACAAAAACAATTTGTATGGAAATAAAATAAAAAACTCATTTTAAATTTATTTTATTTTCTTGTAGTAAAGCTGAGTGTTTTTAACATTGCACAGTGGGGTGGGCCTAGTACATTTAGCGGCATCATATAAACCTCTTAGTTTTTATACAAGTTATGCACATTATATAGGAAGATGAAAGAAGAGACAAACCTGAATGGTGCCAAATCTCTAGTGTTAAAAGTTTGAATTAGAAAACTTTTACCAGATTTTTCTGATAAAATGGAAATTTTAACTAAATTTTAGAGAAATATGTAGTTGTCCTGTTTTAAGAAATTTTTCTTGAAAATTTTTTTTAAAAAATTTTACTAAAAAAAAAAATTGTTACTTTAAAAAAAAATCAAAAATTTTATTTTTTAAAATTATATTGTTGCTAATTTTTTGTGATCCAGTTTTTTCCCAGAACTGCGGCTTTCCCCTTCTTCTCCTTCCTTTCGGAAATGTCCCAGTCAATATTTGTGTTTTCTTTTGTTAAATGTTGGTGGATATAACACTCTTACTAGTTCTTTATCGCTTCCTTTGAAACATTTTTTTTTTTTAATAAGTCTTTTCTACTTAAATAAAATATAATTCCGATGTTCGGCTATTTATCTGAAATCAGCTGATTTTTCTGCTTGACAGATTTTTTCACAGACTCTACTTAGTTTATCCAGACAGAAATTTAGCAAACCGCGTCAGCTAAAATCAGCATATTTCCCAAATAGCTCAAAATGCAGATTTTTCTCATGGCTAAAATGCAGATTTTTCTGCTGGTTGCGCAGAACATTTCATAAACACGTAAAAACCAAAAAATAATTTATTGAATTACAATATTGGGTGAAATTTGTTTGTCGTTACCGAAATAATCGAAAATACCGTTACCTTTACCGTTACGGAAAATATGTAATACCAATACCAATACCGTTACCAATACCGTTATTCGTTTCGGTAGCCAACCCTGTTTTTGTTTTGAAAAAAAGCTATAAAATCATAAAATTTAGCAGATTTTGCTAAAACACTGCAGTCGGTTTTTCAAAAGGAGTTTTTAATGATCTTATTTCCGTTCTATGTATGTATAGTTCACAAGAGGATCACTTTTAGATATCAGAGACGCAAAAAAAAATATATGTGTGCAAATCGCAAAAAACCAAAATTGCAACCGTTAAGATTTTATATAAGTTCTGCACATGGCTGAAAACAGGATCACTTATACATAGATATTAGAAACGTGAAAAATATTTTTGTGTAGTGCTAACATTTTTCGCAAATTGCGAAAATCAAATTTGCATACTCAGCCACTAAGTTTTTATTTAAGATATACACATAGTTCAAAAGAGAAACACTTTAAAATATATATGAATAACTGCGCTTTATTGGAAATAAAAATAAATTGAGATTTTGGCAGTGCAGCCTCTTTTATGTCACACCATAGCGTATCCAAAGGCGCTTTTGAGGATGCAGTAAAAGTAAGGAAAACAATTTTAGTTTTTTGCTCAGATTTATATTCCTTTCCAAAAGTTACTTCTGGGAAACAGCATTTGAAATTGCTAAATATTTTTTTTTTAAGTATTATTATTTGTTAGTTACCAAGTTTCGATCTTATATATCTGCCGCCCCGCTGTTTCACTTCGTTTGAGAAAACTGTATGGAGTGATTTTAAAAGTGATCTCGATGTGGAATTGGCGGGATGTCCTATACCATTAGACAGATCCTTGGATGATTCGGAAATTGACACCTTTATTGAAAATTTTACAAATTGTGTTAATCGTACGGTAGAAGCCCACTCAGAATCAATTGAATTAGGAAACAGGAAATTTTGTGTTCCAGATGATATTCAAAATCTTTTTAGGATAAAACGATGTTGGCAAAGAAGATTGAAAAAGATCTTTCACAGAAATCTGAATAGAAGGAATTCTGAATATATGACACTGTCAACGCAGATTAACTTGCTGAAGACAATTATAAAACAAAAAGTTGAAATACATCAAACAAATATGTTTAACGAACGATTACAAAACATTAGGCCTGGGACGTCCGCTTACAGACAAATCTATAACGCAATTGGGAATAAGAGGAAAGAACAGTTTCCTAAACTTATTGTTGACAATAATACTTATGTAGAGGATTCGGATAAGGTTCAACAATTCAGGCACCATTTTTCGCAGATTTATTCACGTCAGTTACCATGCGGTCCTCATATTCCTGATATTGTGTCAACTATCGATTCATGCATTTCCCCGTGTGCTTCGAGAATTTATTCTTTTAGTGAGGATTTTCAATCACTCGAAAATACCGATACATCGCATTTTACGAACTCAGTTGAAGTTGTATCCACCATTGGTTTGCTTAATGCCAAGAAATCTGCGGGTGTGGATAAAATTTCTAATTTTCTTATTAAAAAGTTTTCTTTGTATGCCGTTGATTATTTAGCAGTTATTTTTAATAATTGCATAAACAATGGTTACTTTCCGAATTCCTGGAAAGTGGCGAAAATTTATCCGTTGCAAAAGAAGGCAGATTCATATGAGATAAATAATGCTAGGCCTATTTCTATGTTGTCCAATTTGGGGAAGCTGTTTGAAAGAATAATAAGGAAGAAAATGGATTTAAATGTTAACGTCGAATATATTCAGCAAAATCAATTTGGATTTAAGATAAATCATTCTTCAGCACATGCTTTGCTCAAGTTTCACGATGATGTATTGCAGAATCTCAGACAGGAGCGTTGCACAGTTGCAGTTTCGTTAGATATAGAGAAAGCTTTCGACCGTGCCTATCAGGATGGTATAATATTTAAGCTTATACAAATAGGATTTGACCCTTTTATTGTAAAGCTGCTTAAAAGTTTTTTTGAGAGCAGAACTTTTTTTGTTCAAATGAATCTGACGTGTTCTCAACGAGCTCCTGTGTACAGTGGGGTACCTCAGGGCTCAATTTTAGCTCCCCTTCTCTATAGTATATTAATCTACGATTTTCCGCACTACCTCAATGATTCCCAGAGCATTCTTTACGCTGATGATTCACTTGTATATGCCCATGATGCATCACCAAATATTGCATTAGAGCGAGTTTATGCTCATCTAATAGTTATTAATGATTATTATATAAAATGGGGGGTAAAGATAAATCCGAATAAGTCTGAGGCCATATGCCTAAGGAATCCTTCGGGCAAGTGTCCATATTATGTGGTCCCGCAGAGTAAGCGTTTGAAATTGACATTGAATGGCATTAATATTCCTTTCCGTGATAACATCAAATATCTTGGCGTAACGTTCAGTAAACTAGTTAAATTTAATGGTCATGCCCGAAGTGCCAAAACAAGGGCCTACAAGGTGAAGTCAATGTTTTCTAAACTTTTAATGAATCGTTACTTGAGTAGGGAATCAAAGCTTCTAATTTATAAGGTGAGTATCAGACCTGTTATATTGTATGGGTTTACGATTTGGTTTACCATTTCACCTACGGTTGCTAAAGAGCTCGAAATTATGGAGAGAAGCGTGTTAAGAATGTGTGTTAATCGTAATTTCCAGTCATACAATAAAAGATTTTCGAATAGATTTATTTATGAAGAGTCAAATGTCACTCCCTTATTCAACTATGCCCTGACTCTTATGAGAACCTTTGTACAAAGAACCCAATTCCATGATAATACGTTGATTTCGGACATTTATAGCCGTGAAATAGCTTTTAGTTGGTCAGACAACTTTTATATATCCCCTATTGGGGTGCTTAACGAGGACGCTGGAGCGCTAAGCGATGTTCCACTCCTACCTGAATTTTACAGACAAAACGACCGCACTTGTCATCGTGGCTGATGGCAATATTACAACCTAACACATCTTATAAAAAGTCTGCTATGTTCGTAGGGAGTGTGGGAGCTTAGGATCTAACCTATCATTCGAATTTCCGAGGGAAGTCCGTTTTGAGTGGTCGGTAATTGGGCTCACATTGTTCTACGAACATGGCGGGTTTTTTATAATAGTTTTAAGTAGTTTTAAGTATATTATGTTTAGTTCTTAGTTTTAAGTTTTTTTATTTTTCTGCTTTTGGGTCCGTGGCCACCCTAATACCGTAGTGCCGGGAGCAAGCACTTTCTTAAACATATATTTATCCGCTATATCATATACCACACTCTTACGTTAAGCTAGCAAGACGCGTACTCTTTCCACTTCATTAGAATAATACACATAGTTCTAAGTACACTCTAATTTAACGTTAAAAAATAATCCTGCTGTTATTTATTATGAAGTCTCAATAAAATCTTTACTTACTTACTTGTTAGTACAATTTACAAAATATTTCATCTATTTTACGAAAAAATTTGTTTCTTTTACGACATTCTTTAGTTGTGCAAAAGTAAATAATGTTTTCGTATATTATACAAAAGGATGCGTGCATAGTTTGCATCCATTACTTGTATATTACGTTGTGTGATTCCCCTTTTTTTGTTCTACTTTAATTTTTATTTATTTAAGGTTTCGCAAAGCCTGCAAATATGACGGTTACTCCAGGATTTGGTGGTTTTGGTGGTAATACCGGATTTATGATGGGACAACCACAACAACAGCCTCCACCTATATCTGCCGACGAAGCTTTCGCTCAATCAATTTTTAATGTTTCTATATACGGCGATGAACGTGATACATTAATTGCTAAATGGAATTATTTACAAGCTATGTGGGGCACTGGTAAATCTTTTTATTCTCAAAATGCAGCTCCTGTCGAAATAACACCACAAAACTATTTGTGCCGTTTCAAGGCAATGGGTTATAGTCGTCTACCGGGAAAGGATAACAAAATGGGTTTAGTTGCTTTGAATTTTAATAAACCTCTGGCGGAAGTTAAAAATCAACAACAACAAATTATAAATACATTAAATGCAGCTTTTGGCAATAAACCAAATTTGTTTGTAAATGTAGAATCAAGTAAACAGAATGAGGAAAAGAAAAGCCAACTTGTAATATACGTAGAAGAAAGGTCTCAATTATCACCAAATGATACAAAACGTATATTAGCTACTGATTTGGCTAGTTATCTAAATCAACCCAATATTAGGGGACAATTAAATAATATGGGTATTTCTGAAATATTGGCACTAGTCTTACCCGATGAGGATCAACTTAAGGAATATTTAGAAAATCCACCGAAAGGCATAGACCCTCGGATGTGGCGGCAAGCTAAATTAGATAACCCAGATCCAACAAAATTTATACCTGTACCCATGATAGGGTTCAATGATCTTAAATACCGTATTAAGTGTCAGGAACATGAAACTGAAACACACGCTTTATATTTACGTAAAGTGGAAAATGATTTGTCTGAATTAAGGCAAAGACATACTGCTGCTACAGCTAAAATAATGGAATATAAACGAAAATTGGCCGAATTAAGTCACAAAATCTTAAAGGTATTTTTTATATACTTACAAAATATAAAAAAAAATATTTAAGTCTGTTTTTTTTTTAATAGATTATTGTAAAACAAGAATGTACACGTAAAGTTGGTTTAGCTTTAACACCCGAAGAAGAAGCTTTACGCACAAAACTGGAAAATATGCAAGCCTTAGTTTCAGCTCCCACACAATTTAAAGTAAGCGAGTTTTGTAGGTATTATTAATATAGTTTTTTATATTTATTGCTTTTTTCTTCTTTAACAGGGTCGCCTTAGTGAACTTTTATCACAAATGCGTATGCAACGTAATCAATATGCTTTAACGGGCGGCAGTGAATACACACTTGACAAAGATTGTGAAGAAGAAATGAAAACATTTTTGGCTATGCAACAACGAGCTATGGAAGTTCTAACCGATACTGTGACAAGAGATATAAAGGCCTTACAAATAATTAT
The DNA here is from genome assembly GCA_963921195.1 of Pegoplata infirma. Taxonomy (NCBI): domain Eukaryota; kingdom Metazoa; phylum Arthropoda; class Insecta; order Diptera; family Anthomyiidae; genus Pegoplata; species Pegoplata infirma. The sequence continues at coordinate 112,028,580 of OY992538.1, forward strand.
CGATGGCATGCCTGAACTGGTAAGAGGTTGATTTTCGTATGTAGTTAAGTTTTTTAGTTATATTTTTTGTGTCATTTTGTAAAATTTTTGAAAACTGAATATTATTCATCTTTAATTTCTTAATATGTGAATATTATCCCTATAAAAAAAGAAAACAAAAAATATTAATAGAGTACTAAAAGGGGCTTTTTTAAATTGCTCCTGTAATATATTTTTGTTCTCAATAAAAAAAACGCTTTAAAAAGTATTTTAAACAACAGGTATGTTTAGTCAAGTGCAGTTATGTATGATACTATGAACTACTGCTATAATTTTTGTTATATATAATAACACATAATATAATTAAAAGTTGCACTAGTTTCCTGTTGAAATATTGGTTTGAATGTGATGCAAAACAATCCTAGCTCTCCAAATAACTTTGAACTTGTCTTTAAAAAAATAAACAATAATAGGAAAGAAACAGGTTCACATCCTTAACATGCGATCTCATAATACACGCAAAAAAAAAATCTGTGTAAGATTGAGCAATCCTACTTGGTAAAACTTTTTTCATACCAAAAAAAAAATTTTACCAAATTTTTGCTAATATTATGCTTGTCGATGTTAAAGTAACATAATTCATTTTTTATGTAAAATAACCAAGTAGCTTGCACAATAACGCAAATTACCTGCACAAAAATTTATCGAAAGAAAACAACAAAAAAACAAATACAGACCGCCATTTTCATTTTTTTTGTGTGCGTTGTTTGTTTATTTTTTGTGTTATAAAAACGTAAAAAGGAAATTGATAAATAAAATAAAAATAAATTAATAAATAAAAATAAATAATTAGTTTTCTAAAAGATAAATAAATGCAAGATAAAAGAATGTTAAAGTTAATTTTGCTTTCATCACTTAAAACACCATTCATTAAGAAAAACCAATGGACTCCCAGACGTATGTTTCGATGAATAACAAATGGAATGATAAAGTGAGTATACCCGCATTCCGAAGACACCAATAAGGTTTAATAGATTTTTAGTGTTTGAAACCGGTATGGGAAATACCAGAAATGTCTATAATCTTTAGAAATTCAATTTTTCTTCTGCATTTTTTCAACTTGAACCCTTATAAAAATTAGTGTTTGGTAATAATTTTCTATTTTTACAGGGTACTGCTAAATAAATTTTTGAAGCTATGGCGAATCCTTCACTACAATAAAGAGCGTGGACACCAATCCTGCCTTTAGGTATAAAATTAAAACCTAAAAACCCAAAGCCAAGGGAGTCCATACCTGTTTTGAGTTACAAATGGAATGACAAAGTAAGTGTTCCTTCTTACCAAGAGACCAATGGGGTTTACCAATTTTTTAAATTAAAAATATATGTTTTGTAATAATTTTCTATTTTTACAGGATGCTTTTAAATAAATTCGCGAAGCTATAGCGGATCCTTTACTTCAAGAAGAAGCGTAGGCAGCAGTCACTCGAGAAAATTGTACAAAAAGGGTCAGTTGGTCGGTGGTAAATTAAATCCTACACAACATTTATTACATTAATATGGATTTATTCTGTGAAAATTTTAAATTCAACAAATATACAAATTTTTACAAAAATTTATTGAAAATTTATTTTAGCATAAATGTGGTAATTTTTAGCATTATTTTTAGTCATCTTTTCTAATAATTTTGGAATATTTCACCATATCTCTTTTGGTATATTTTACCAAGTTTTTACTTAAATAGCATTAGCATTTTCTTCAAAATTTTTTACATAAGTGTTTTGGCTAAATTACGAAAACTACTTCGTCGGTTGTAGTTTTAGCATATTTTTGGTAAAATTATGCCAGATTTTTGCTCACTCCGACACAAGTTTTTTTTTGCGTGTAGATGTCATTCAACTTTTGAGTAAAGATAAAAGCAAAAATTAAATTCGCTTTTCATTGAGTACATGTCTCAACGACAGTTTTCCACAATTTTCCACACAATTAGTTTTGTAATAGTAATTGAACTCATTACACATATACGATTGAACATGTATTTGAGAAAAAAAAACGGGTTACATATGCGCCATAGAAAAAAATAGAAATGAAACAGAGTCGTATTTCGCTTGAATAAGTATTAGTGACAGCACATTATGTAACTTTTGACGTTTAATAAAAACAATGCAACATTAAGGAGAACAACAACAAAGCAAATAACAAAAGAGAAATAAAAAGTTTTTAAACTATCAATAGTGCGTATTATCTTAAAAAAAAAAACGTTGAATAAAGCAAAATTAATAATAAATTTAATTAAATGAAAGACAAATTCCATTTTTTATAAACAAAGAATCTAATTTAATATTAAATACGTGTGAGATGAGGAAGAACAAGCATTTTGCCACCATATTTGAAAATACATCAAATACAACACTGCGTACCTTCTAATCTTTTCTATGATATGCGCCTACGTCTTAACACAAATACTGAGGTTGATATGATTTTTTTATGCATCATTATATTGTTGCGAATTGCAAACCGTTAAAGCTGTTGTTACATTAACATGATTACTGTTGATGTGTTTTATACGCAACTTACAGCATTCAAATGGTTTTTTGCTAACATTGAAAGTATACTGATGTTGTTTTTTTCTTTCTCAGAAAATGTGAAAATCTCTAAAGAAAAACGGGTTACTTTTTTTGTTTGAAACTAGTTTTCTGAGATGACTCTTTTTTGCTTTTCATTTTCTTTGTGCAAAAGTTTCCCTGTGTTTTAAATCATACTTATACGATGTTATATGTTGTTTGCAGAGACTTCCGAGCTTCCGTTTAAAACATAGCAAAGCAAAAATATTTCTGGTATAAATGTAACTGACGATTACATCAAGATCTACTTTAGTTGTTGCAAGCCATACAAGTGGATTACATAAAAGTTGAAGTGTTATAAAGAAAAAGAAAGCTTAAATTATTTTTAACAAATAATAATAAAAAAATGTTTAAAAAAGTGATAACTGTGAGTTTTGTAAATACAAAAATTAAAGATTTTCAAAAAATTATTAAAGAACAAAAATTGTTAATTATTGTGAATTTTTTCCATATTGAAGTTACAATTTATCTCTTCATTAGATTTTGATTTTCCTATTTGTGGGTGTTATACATGGCTTACCACCACCACCGGGAAGTAAAATAACAGATTCACAAAAACAGGGAGATTCATCCTTACTACATCCACATGTTATAACAATCGAACGTTTAGAAGCTTTACTAAGAAGAGCTAGTGAAATATTTAAGCCTTCTAGTGTACAACGCTCTGATACTCCTACGGCGGAGGTGCAGCAAGTAGCAGTACCAATACAATTTATGCAACCACCAGCAAATCAACCTTATAATTTCTATTTGCCGCTTTTTGAATATGATGAAAGTGATGCTCAACGTACAAAGCTCGATGAAAAAAGTCGTAAAATGGAAAATTTTACGCCTCCTCCAGTTCCTAAGGAGGGACAAATTCAAGAAAATTTCTATGATATTAAACCAAAGAAGGCATTACATAAAAAGTTTAAGGCTGATGCAAAACATATTAACATAAAATGGTTAAATTCTTATGAAAAGCAATTAACTTCGCCCAATAACAAACAATCAGTAGATATACCAAAAGATGTTTTTTTGGTAAATGATGAACGCAATCGCATTAATTTTGATGATACCTTTTTTGCTGTCGATATGAAAGTTCCCGAGCGAACGAATAATTTGGAAAAGTCTGCAAGTGAGGCAGAAAATCCAAATGAAGATTATACCAATCAAGGTGAAGAGGATTTAATTGCAGCAGCTGCATTGCAAATACCCCTAATAACGCAATTTACAAATTTAAGAAGAAATTAAATTAAAGTCAATAATTTATCACTGTATTATATAAAAAGTAAAATGTACAATATTAAGTCCAAACAAATTTAAATAAAAATTATATTGATAAAAAAATATTTATTTTACACTGATTTTTAAATGCATTTACTATTAATTTAACGATATATTTTTTAATAAGCTGCTGCTGGATTGGTTTGTACTTCCTGTCCCACCAAACCTTTACGAACTACTTTTTCAATATCATCTAGTAAACCGGAGGCACCAAAACGGAATAGTGATGGTTGTAACCATTGCATACCTAATGTTTCTTTGACCAACGTCATCCATGTAATGGCTTCGCGAACAGTACGAACTCCACCAGCTGGTTTTAAACCTACAATTTGACCAGTTTTGCGCACAAATTCTTGTATGGCCCATATCATAACCAATCCAACGGGTATAGTAGCATTTACCGACTCTTTGCCAGTTGAAGTCTTGATAAAATCAGCACCAGCCATCATACAAACCATGGAAGCTTTATAGACCTAAATGAAATAAATTTTAGTAGATTTTTTTTGAAACATTCAGGATCTTAAACTTTAGGATTCTCAGACTCTTAAAATATTTTCTCTACAGAAAAATTATTAGATTCTGAGATATTTTTTCTTTAGAAAAGTTCTCAGATTCTGAATATTTTTTCTATAGAAAAATTTTGAGATTGTTTTTCTTACAAAAATTCTAAAGTTGTAAAATATTTTTTTTACAGAAAAATTCTCCGATTCTGAGATATTTTTTTTTATAGAAAAATTCTCAGATTTTTAGATAATTTTTCTATAGAAAAATTCTCAGATTCTTAGATATTTTTTCTATAGAAAAATTCTCAGATTCTTAGATATTTTTCTATAGAAAAATTCTCAGATTCTGAAATATTTTTTCAATAGAAAAATACTCAGATTCTGAGATATTTTTCTATAGAAAAATTCTCAGATTCTGAAATATTTTTTCTATAGACAAAATTTTTTCTATAGAAAAAATATTTCAGAATCTGAGAATTTTTCTATAGACAAAATATCTCAGAACATTATATTCTGAGATATGTTTTTAAATAGAAAAATTCTCAGATTCTGAGATATTTTTCTATAGAAAAATTCTCAGATTCTGAGATCGTTTTTCTATAGAAAAATTTTCAGATTCTAAGATATTTTTTCTATAGACAAATTTTCAGATTCTGAGATACTTTTTCTATAGAAAAATTTTCAGATTCTGAGATATTTTTTTTATAGAAAAATTTTCAGATTCTAACATATTTTTTTTCTATAGAAAAATTTTCAGATTCTGACACATTTTTTCCATAGAAAAATTCTCAGATTATAAGATATTTTTTCTATAGAAAAATTATCAGATTTTGACATATTTTTTTTATAGAAAAATTCTCAGATTCTGAGATATTTTTTCTATAGAAAATTTCTGAGATTTTAAGATATTTTGTCCATATAAAAACTCGTAAGATTCTTAGATATTTTTCTATAAAAAGTTCTCAGATTCATACATCTATAAAAAGATCTCAATTTTTAATTGGCATTGAATTTTCATTAGTTTGAACTAATGCCAAAAAGTATTAGCATTTATTGCTATTTATATTTTTTCATAGAAAAATTCTAAGATTCTGCGATATTTTTTCTATAGAAAAATTCTCAGATTCTAAGATATTTTTTCTATAAAAATTCGTAAGATTCTGAGATATTTTTCTATAAAAAGTTCGCCGATACATACATGAGATTTTTAATTGGCATTGAATTTTTATTGGCATTAGTTGGAACTGATGCCAAAAAAGCATAAGCATTTATTGCCAATGAAATTGTTTGGCATTGGCATTATTTGTACTAATTCCAATGATGGCGATATCTCAAAAACTAAGCAAATGTGAGCAAAACGTAGAACATTTTGGGTTCTTTCACATGTGTGGATCCCAATGACTCCTAACTAGAGATGCGCGCTGACACGATTTTCTCGTGATTCACGCGTGATCGTGAGTGATATTTATTTTTACTCACGTGATCGTGAGTGCGCGTAATTAGAAAAAATGCTGCCTGAAACAGAAAACAAGTAAGAAAATCGTCATCACATTAAATTTAGAGGGTAATTAATAGAGATGGGATCGTAAGTGACTTTTCAATCACGATCACGAAAAAAAATTTTAATCACGCACGAACATTTTTTTTCTGCTCACGCTCACGTGAGTAGAAAAAAATTTAATCACGCTCACGACGTAATCACGATCACGAAATACTCACGAATTAAAATATGTAAAAAAAAAGTATGTCATATTTTTTTATGCATTACTTAGTTGGGAAGGTCCTTGAGCCATCCGTGGGGATGGCTCGCTGTCAGAGTCAAATCTGACATCCCCATGACATCTCTATCAAGAACTACCTATTATATGTCAGAATTTGAAGACATTTCCTCATGGAAGCACTGTGCAAATTCCCCAACGACACATTTAAAAAACTTGTTTAATTATAATTTTTTTGAAAGACCATGAAAAAATCAAGAAAACGTAACCAAACAAAAAAAAAATCTGGGAAACAATTAAAATCACGAAAAATTCACGCAAGAATTTTACTCACACACGATCACGCACGAACTTTTTTTGTTACTCACGCTCACGCACGCTAACGTGAGTAGAAAAATATTCACGTGATTCATGCGTGATTCATGTGAGTTACGTTAATCACGTGATTGGTGCCCATCTCGAGTAATTAATACCAAATTATGATTTAAATATATTTTTATGATTATTTTTAGGAATTTAAATTCTTTTTGTGCAAGGAATCGAAAAAAGTAAAATAAAAATTTGTTTATTTTAATTTCGTGAATCTCCGTGAGCGTGATTATTTTGTGAGCGTGAGAAAAATTTTAGTTACTCCCGTGAGCGTGCATGAACGTGAGCAGAAAAAATAAATTTCGTGCGTGATCGTGCGTGAGCAATATTTTTATTTCTTGAGCGTGAGCGTGCGTGAGTCAAAATTCACTCACGCGCCCATCTCTATTCCTAACTATAAATCTGAAAAAGTGGACATTCCTGAAAATTTAAAAATATGCATATATCGCTAAATATTCAAAATTATGACCCGTTTGGGATCACACATTCGCCCCCCCTTTTGGTGTCGTGGTAATAGACATTTTTTAAAAAATAACTATAAAAATTTATTATTTAAGCGTAAATATCACAAACGAACAATTTTTAAACATTTATAGCGGGGGGAAAAGTGTACCCCACCAACTCCGCCGACCCCCTCCCAAAAAAGCGCCCCTGCCACTATTTTTTTAATTTTTTAACGCGTTGAAGGGAATGAAACTTGTTAAAATTAACATTGCTAACTTTAGGTAAAATTTACTTACATTTTCCATTGATCCCAATTCGCCAATAGCTAAAATAGTTTTCATGTGGGCCTTGTCTCCACATGCCTTTCTCATTTCACATACTTCATCATATAATGCTTGCCATTGTTCAGTTAATGCTAATTGACGATTTATAACAATATCGATTTCTCGAGCTCCTGATTCAATAGCGAAAGCTATTTCATCTATACGTGTCTTGAGACTATATTGTCCAGTTGGAAACCCAGTGGCCACAGCTGCAATTGGAATCTCATTAAAACATTTTAACTGCTCAAATGTTTTACGAGCATCTGCAACACGTGCTGGATAAACACAAACAGCTCCGGTGTGAATTTCCTTATGTAAATCTGCTTCTATGGCTGTTTCTAGCAAATGCAATGGAAACGGATAAGCAGCTCTATGACATAAGCGTGATACATTGGCCTCAGTATCATCTCCGGCCAAAGTAGTAAGATCGGTTAGTGTTAGAGCCTTTAAGGCCCAGATGACTTCATTTAAACTTGTTACTTGGCCACGCTCAGAAATTTCTTTAGAAATTTCATTCAATTGCCTTAATGATATCGTAACATTTAAAAAACTGTTGTCTGTAATATGTACATTTGGGTTGAAATTTATGAAACTATTTGTAAAATATTGCATTAATTTTGACTTACCAAATGGTAAAATTGCATTAACTTTCATATTTTCTTAAAAAATTTAGATATATTTTTGAAATTTGTATGTTTTTATTAAATATATATACATACATATGTATATATATTTAAATGAGAGTGTTTAATTAATTCCTAAAATGTTTATGTGATCTTATCATTATTTTTATTTTTTTTAATTTAAATACCCACTTGGAAATTTCAAATTTATATTTATATTAAATTTATATAAACTCTAAACCCTTTAATATTTCGAAAATTGCCTTTTAAGGTACCTACAGACGACGCAATATTATGTACAATATTCAATTATATTGATGGTGTGTGGGTAAGATTGACCATTGTACAATCGTCAATATTACCCACACACCATCAATATAATTGAATATTGTACATAATATTGCGTCGCACTGTGGCGCCTTTTCCCTAAAAGCGTTGCAAAAATCCAAAAATTTACAGAAGAATTTGATAAAATGAATGATTACATCTGATTGGAAACTCCTCACTGATTAAGAATCCAAAAACATTTTTGAAATCGGATGAAAATTATGAATTATAGAGCCACCCAAAGCTGGCAATTTTTCAGTCTGTCGAAAAAAGTTAAAACTTAAAAAAAATATGTATATCATCTTTTAAATTGAATTTCGGGCAAACTATGCAACCGATCATTATTTTTTTGATGTCGTTTTAAAGGTATTTTAATTCAAATGAAACGATATAAAAAACGGGTTATTTGGTCGAATACTTTGTTTTTATGCGCAGTTTTGCAAACACACCATATTTCGGTCTTTTTTTATATTTGATAGAATAGAACTAAAAAAGTGACGGTTTGTGACGGGAACTATTAAACAGAGGATGTGTAGTATTTAATACTCTAACTTATTCAATAAAAATTGGGTGCCCGTACTTGCCCGTGTACATGAAAAAACAAAGAAACTGTAACAACTTTTACTACGAAAAGGAGATATTTTTTAGATATCCTAACAGATTTTGGGCAATTTTGAGATCCACTGGAATTTTTTACCAAGCTTAGTAGATGTATTGGTCTTTAATTTATAATTTTGTTTTTTGGCTTTTTTATTTGCTTATAACGCGCCCTAGCGGAATTTTTTTTCAATAAGTAACCACTTTGACGAGCTGTAACTCCTGAACGAATTAAGATATTTTAAAAGTTAAAATTTTGTATTTTTAATAAAACAAAGTCAAACATAAAAATTGTGAAAAACTTATGTTTCATCTCGGAATTTTTAAGAATTTTTTAAATAGACAAAGGTTTGTGTACAAAGAAAAAAAGTTATCTAACAAGATTTTAAATAAGTTTTTAATAAGAAAAGTCTTAAATTTTTTAACCCTAGTGAATGCTCTGTTAAAATTGAACCTACAGCTAATTACAAACAAATAAAATTAGTGTTTTGAATTCTCATTGAGTTAATAGTTCTTTTTTTATATATTTGAAAGTTTACAATCAACTTTTTAAAATTTGCCTATGTCTTTAAGACATAAATATACTTGGTTAGTTTAAAAGGTGAAACTTTTTTTAAATATATAAGTTTTAATAAACTTTTACTTGACACAATTAAAAAATTACTTTAAAAAAAACAAAAAAAAAAAATTCAAGTAAAATTTTACTTTTATAAATTGAAAATTTACTCAAATTTGTTGATAAACATTTATTAAATTTTAAATATCAAATGGTTTTCTGGTGCAAAATTGAGTAATATTTTACTCAATACCGTTAAAAATTTCCTAATTTTTTTATTATTTTTTCTCTGTCATATAAGAGTGGTATTTTTTCGAGACTTTTAATATGTATTCACGAGAATATCAGCGTGCGGACTGACCTAATTTGACACACAAGAAGTTATATTTTAAATGATTTTTAGATTTACAAATATCATTACTTTAAAAGATAGGATTTTTGCAACAAAATAGGTCAAAAGGTGTCACTGGTCACAGTGCCGAAGCGGGCCTATTACAATGCGGATGCGCTTTTCTTGAAGCTTAAGGAGATAAAATTCAAGTGCGTTTTAAACATTAAAAATGCCTTGAAAACTTCAAAACTTGTGATTTTTGCAACGAAAAAAAGTCAAAACGAGGCACTGTGCTGCAGAGGACCAATGACCATGTGGGCTTCTTATTTTTAAGCTGAAGGGGTTTCTTTCAAATGCTTTATAAATCTTAATAATACATTTATTACTTTAAAATTTATAATGCTTACAACGAAAAAAGTCATAATACGACACTGTGCACAGTGCCGCGGCTGGCCTATTACCTTGCGGCTCATATATTTTGAAGCTAGGGGAGTCTTCTTTCAAATGCTCTTTAAATTTTTAAAATATCTTCATTAGTTCAAAAGTTATGATTTTTGCAACGAAAAAAGTCAAAAGGCGCCACTGTGCGTCGTCTGTAGGTACCTTTACATATACCAGAGACTTTATAATATAGAGATAAGACAAATTTATTTCTTCTACTACCTCCTAGGGGGCGCATGTCTAAATAATAGCTCAAGAATATTCTTGAGCTAATACTAAAACTTAGTAAGGGCTCAAATAACTCAGGAAATACTGCTCAGATAACTATGTAATTTTCCATACACTCGTAGCAACTACCCAATATCTTACATATAAAATAAAAATTTTGCACGCAAAAGTTAGTAACAGAGTTTTTAAAATTTAGTGTGCTACTAAAGTCTCACTAGCAGGTGCTTCCATCGAGACAAAAGTAGACAACTTTTTTTCCGGTATTGCCATTGAAGCAATGCCCTGACATATACAGTTTGTCAATAAATTCTTTGCACATTGATTTTTTTTAAATATTTCAATTCATAAGCGAATAACAGGAACAAATCAATTTTTTTTATTTTTTTTTTATTATTTCTGTTTTTTAACTTAACAGAAAAAAATTAGGGAAAAACCTTTTAATTAAACATTAAAAAAAAAATCATTTTAGTTTTTAATAATTTTTTTTAATTGATATAATTATTTTTGTAATTGATTTCGCAAATTTCATATCAATTAAAAAAATTATTAAAAACATAATTGAACTTTTTAAAATTTTTAATTAACATATTTTGTGTTTAGTATTTGTGCAGATTTTTGTCCCAATACTTTCTTGTAAGTTTCTTAAATTTTCTAGAGGGGTTTAAATAATATAAAAATCATTTGATTAAAAAACAAAAGGAGACAAATATATGTGATATGAATGAGCACCAGTTATTGATAAGAAACCAAATCAGCTGTCTAAAGATGAGAAGACATTAACAGTAGTGGAAATCTCTCTTGTGACGGAATAGAAAATATTTGAGAGGACTGCACTATGGGTAGAAATCCATATTTTTTTTGCAGAAAATAAAAAAAACTAATTAAAATATTTTCAAAAACTTGCACGTTTTGGTCCACAAAAATAAAAATGTCTATATCTCGACATGGCGACTCAATACAATTTTTCTGATGATAGATTCATGTTTATTAGGCCAAAATACTTTAGAAAATGTATATTAAATTTTGTTTTTATTATATATTTTGTATTTTCAGTGATTCCGTTTTAAATCTACAAATACACAGTGCAACAACTAAAATCGGAATGGGATGCAACCAAAAGAAAGTGAAAGTTGACATTTTTCATAACTAGGAATGAGATTTTCATGCAAATCCATGTTTTTTGTCGATAGTCTAAAAACGATATCGACCAATTATCTTTCCGAATCAAGAAATTTGCGTTGAAATGGCATCGATTTGTTTTTGCATATTTTGGTGAAAGTGCATATTTTTGCATATTTTGGTTTTAAATGCATATTTTGTGCATATTTCCAACTTTTAAGTGCATATTTTTGCATAAATTAGCAAAAACCCAAATTGAAATTTATTTGTTTCAAAAACTATTTTAAATTTAAAAAAATTATTTTGGAAATAAGAAAAATTATTTTTTTTCATTAATTTTTTTTATAGATTGTCTTAAGTTCTAAAAAATCTTGCTTATATGAAGTTTTAAATGTTACTATTTAAACCCGGCGTTACTTTTAGCTTTTTAAGAAGTTTTTCCTATGAAAACAAGATTTTTATTGCGCGCATTTTATTTTTAGTGCATATTTTTAGGTTTTTTAGTGCATATTTTGAGTTTTTTAGTGCATATTTTGAGTTTTTTAGCGCATATTTTCGATTTTTTAGTGCATGAAAATCTCAATCCTATTCATAACAAAACCCCTTTTTGTATTCTTTTTTGTTTAGTGCGAAATTGTTTTACATGCATTTGAAGTTATAATTATATTACTATTATTATAATTACACTAGCTTACAAATTAAAAAAAAAAAAAAAAAACAGTTTTCAGGGTATCGCTGTTTGAAATTTGCAAAATTTACGAGTTTTTTCTACATTAAAGAAAAAAAAAACAAAAATTTCTTTCCCTTGTCCCTTTCATAGAGCTTATAAAAAACATTAGTCCTTTTTTGTATTGAATTAAGATTAGAATTAACTTTAATGGAATTCACGTCAGAACTTCTAGTCTTGCAAAATTGCGCAATGTTAAAATTGAAACTTTATTTGCTTGTTTCTGTGTGAACATAAGAAATTGTATTACTATTAAAATAAATTGCAAATCTTTTCTTAAAAAATCTTCTTAAAAATAAAAAAATAACGCCGGGTTTAAATAGTAACATTTCGATATAGTTTTTAGACTATCGACAAAAAAAATGCATTTGCATGAAAATCACATCCCTAGTTACAACATTTTCCACAGATTCAACATTGCGAATGCGGTTTTAATTTTTAATTTCAGTATATGCTTTTCAAATCACACCTAAAATTTATATTAGAGTTTCTCCAAAAAGTTAAACTTTAGAATTTCAATGAAACCGTTTCCTTTTTTAATTTCTTATAAACTTTTTTTTGTACAAATTATTTAGCTTTATGCAGTTATTAAATATTATTTATTTTATTATAAATAAATTGCATCTAGAAAAAAATAGTCAAAAAATAAAAATTCTATGGAACATAATTCAAATACTATTGGTCTAAATAGGTAACAATTAAATAAGAAATATATGATTTAGAAATTGTACATGGGATCGTTTTTTGAAGGCGGCCGTTAGGATTCAACAGATAAATTAAAATTTAAGCTACATATTTTAAGTACAAATAAAAAGATTTTGTGACAAATTTGTGAACTAAATTAGATTTTTGTTTTTGAAATTCTAAAAGTAACCAATCAACAGATTAGCGATGCTTGGCCCACTGTTCCCAATATTCTTTCTTTTGCATTTCGTATAAACGAGAAATGGTCCGATCGTAGGCAAACATTTCTTCCTCGCCTGTAAAAACACTTGCCGCTGTATCTTTCTGCAATTTTGGAATAAAAATATTAAAATAAAAATTTTTGTTTTTTTTTTTAATGAAAAAAAAAATTACCAATTTTAAATCATCCATTAGCATACGTTGATCATCAGCAATATCCGAAGGTTTATCACTAAAATTAAATAATTGATCTAACGGTACTTCAGCAGATAATACTACACGTACACGATTATCATAGAGCGTATCGATTAAAGTAATAAAACGTCTCATTTGAGATTTCATTAACAGTGTTAATTGTGGTACATTGTGAATTAGAACCGTGTGAAAGAACTGGCCAATTTGTATATAATCGCTACCTCCTAAAGGCTAAAAAATCAAAGAAGAAAAATTAATAAAAAAAAGTATTTTAAAGGTAATTTCATTTTATATTTACACGATCACATAGTTCGGTAAAGTTACTATCTAAAACTTGACCGCAGGTACGTTGAAAAGTTAAATCACGACCGAAATGTGTAATGGTACGTGGTCTAATGATATCATTCTCCTGTGAACACAATATTTTAAACATACGTTCCATTTGGGCTTTAGCATCTGTTTGGGATATTCTAAAATTTAAGAACAAATGTTAAATTAATTATATAATTATATCGAGGACTTATATTCAAAACTTGCTATCTGCAATGTTAAAAATATTTTAAGTAGGTTAATTTTAGCTCGAGGTCATTACACTGTTGAACAAACTAATAGAACTTCGCACTCCCATGAATCAGAATTCATGAATTAAATAGATTTTGACCTCCTGATTTCAAATCTGCCTTCCAAATGTTTCTATCACCTAAGGTATTAAAGATATTCCTGTTTGAATATTGAAAAATCGCTTATTTAGCACTTTTCGGGTCTTCCCTATAACGTATTCTTAAGTTGATCACACAAAATACGACCAGATTTAGTATAAATGAGACCTCTTGAGTCCAAATCTGGCAACCAAATTTTTCTAGCGCTTGTCGTTTTTGAAATATGGGCGTTTGAAAAACTCAAACTCCACTGTTATGCACTATATTATTTAAAAATTACACTAAAATTTTCAAACGCTAATATCTAGAAAACGGAACATGATAGAAAAATTTGGATTGCAGTTTTTGAATCAGGAGGACCATTTTATTTAAAATCAAGTCCTATTTTATGGAAGCAACGTAAAAATACGTTAAGTGGAAAAAGTGCTAAAATATTGACTTTTTGACAGCGAATGTCTCAAAAACGGTACGTGCTAGACAAATTAGGGTATACATCTTGTATAGTACACTTTTTTACAAAAACATTTCGCGACCTTAGGTGAACAAGGTTCTATTTGTGCCTATTTCTTTAAGCTAATAGCATTTTGTTGTCCAAAGGTATCGATTTCCAAATTTTATTGCTATAAGTAGAAAAAAATCGTTAAGTAATTTAAAATTATGAAATAATGAAATCTCTTTCATGAGGAAATCATGAAATCTTTTCAAGAAAGCCACATTATAGTTGATGATAGACTCAATGCTATTGTGGTCAATAAGTCTAAGACGCCAGTCAATCATAATTGTTACGAGTGTAACATGATATTAAGTAACCTCAGGTTCAAATCCCACAGCGGATTCAAAATATTGGTCCTAGATCTACTTTCAAGAATCAATTTTTGAGTTGATTTAGCGATATCCGTCCGTCTGTCCATGTAAACCTTGTACGCACGATACATGTAGCAATTTTTATTCGATTGGTCTGAAAATCGAAATTTAAGCTTCTCTTGACTTAAATCGGTCCATGTTTAGACCTAGCTTCCATACAAACGTCCTCTTTGAATTTTGCTCATATGGCTCTAATAACCGCATTAAAATAGGTAGCCATTCGAAATTTGGTAGGCAAACATATTCCAGGAAACACTGGTGTATGGTATTATATGGTCGTTCGTGACTGACTATAATTTTCTTACTTGTTTTTTTAATACATTTTGTTTAACTTACACAAAATAGTTTGTATCTCCCGATTGTGCAATACGTCTATAATCCACACCACTATCCATTGCAGATAATTCGCATCGTTTTAGCAAAACTCCAATAAATGGCAAAAAATTACTACGTTGCAGACCATTTTTATACAAATCATTTGGATGACGATTACTAGTGGCTACGCATACAATACCCTCATTGAAGAGATGTGTAAAGAGACTTTTCAATATCATTGCATCAGCTATATCAGTAACTTGAAATTCATCAAAACATATTAACCAAGATTCAGCAGCAATCATTTCAGCCACTGGTAATGTAGGATCAAATGGCATAGGTTTTTCTGAATTAAAGGCACGATCTTGAGGACCACGTTCCTGTTTTACCTGATGTATTCGAGCGTGAACATTAGACATAAACGAATTGAAATGGACACGCTGTTTTTTGGGAATCTAAAAATAAAAAGAGAAAAAGGTAAGTGAGTCTTAACGTTTCTACAATTTTAATTAAAAAAAAAAGCAAATTAAGATCCAAGTTGCCAATAAAGCAAAATTGAAATTAAGGGGCCGATTCACAGAAAATAGTCACAACTCAATCACAATTGAAAATTTGAAATCGCAATTGAAAATTAGAAACGCGCAATCTAAAACCCACCTTAAAAAAAGCCAACTAAAATTAAGAAATCTCAATTGATATTTAGAAAATCGCAGTTTAGAAAAGCAATATTTGAATTTAGCAGTCACAATTGAAATTAAAAAAAAAAACACTTAAAATTCACTGTACATTATAAGTCAATTTAAATTCCGAAATCCCAATTGAAATTTAGAAAAGCCTAATTAAAATTCAGAAATATTCGTTTTTAAATTTCAACTCTTTCGATTTTTTAATTAACGTTGAATACTAAAAATTAAATTTTACTTCAAATACTTTTATTTTTTATTACTTCACTTTTGAAAATCGTTTACTTAAATGCAAAATAAAAAATATTAAGTTTTTGTTATTTTTTACCATAAATTGTCAATTTTTCCGATTAATCGACCGGAATTATCGTCATTTTTCGAATAATGGCTAAACGGGCAGGGTCAAATAGTTGGAAACACTAAAAATATCCATTATTAGCAAAATATGCACTAACTAATCGATGCCATTTTAAATCAAATTCTTTGATTTGCAAAGATATTTGCATTATGCTATTCTAAGACTAACGGGTGAAAAACATGCATTTACATGAATGTCCTCTCCTTGGTAATAACTAGGGAAGTGATTTCCATGCAAATGCATGTTTTTTGTCCTAAAAACGATATCGACCAATTATCTTTCCGAATCAAGAAATTTGCTTAAAAATGGCATCGATTTCTTTTTGCATATTTTTGCATATTTTGGTGATACTGCATATTTTTGCATATTTTGATTTTAAATGCATATTTTGTGCATATTTTTTACTTTTAAGTGCATATTTTGGCATAAAGTAGCAAAAACCCAAATTGAAATTTTTTTGTTTCAAAAACTATTTTAAATTTTAAAAATTTGTTTTTAAAATAAGAAAAATATTTTTTTTTCTTTTTAATTTTTTTTATAGATTTTCTTAATTTCTAAAATTTTAATTTCTAGATTTTAAAATGTTACTATTTAAACCCGGCGTTATTTTTTGTTTTTTAACAAGTGTTTTCTATAAAATCACGATTTTTATTGCACGCATTTTATTTTTTAGTGCATATTTTTAGGTTTTTAGTTCATATTTTTATTTTTTTAGCGCATATTTTAAGCGCATATTTTCGATTTTTTAGTCATATTGTCAGGGCCGGATTAACCATGTCGGGGCCCCTAGGCAATGCATGTCTCGGGGCCCCTTCAGCCGTTTTATGAATTCTTAAACAAATTTTTTCTACATCGAAATATCGGTCGTGGACCCTACAAACTATATATGTTATTGATCCATGATTGATTCTAAGATATTCTAAGAACGCCGGCACGTCCATAGTAAACACAATGCAGTCCAAAATGACAAAACTTCTTAAAGTTGGTAAATAGGCAAAAATGGTCCAGGGGAAAATATTTCTCCCTTGAAGAACCAACCTCTGAAACACTCCATTTAGTTTGTTAAACAAATGAAACATTTGTAAGTTCAAAGAAGATCGAAGTACTGCACTTCGATCCAGGGTATTAGAAAATATAATTTTTTTGGGCCCCCTTTTGAGGTCGTGGATAAGAAAAAGAATTTAATAATGATAAAAGTGAATCATCTTAGAACAAAAGCAGAATAAAATGAATATGTAAACATTTACAGCGAAGGGCAAGGAGTCCTACAACTATTTTTCAGTATCTGAGAATTTTTTTATTAAAAAAAATGACCCCAAAATTTGTGAATTAAAAACAAGTAAGAAAGTTATAGTCGGTCAATACCGGCCATATAATACCCTACACCAATGTTTCCCGGAAAATGGGTCCCAAGTTCAAACATGGACCGATTGGATCTATTTTTTTTTTAAATCTTTTATAAGTGTAAAAAACACCCCCAAACCAAATTTAAGTGAAACAGGCTTATATTTGTTGCCAATAAACCGATTTAATTGAATATCGGCAGAGTTTTCATATGAGGGCCTAAGTCCGATTATGATCAGATTTATTTAGATTATTAAAGTATGCGTTTTACACGCACAAACAAAATTGTAACAAGAATTATAGTCGGTCAATGCCGACCATATAATACCCTACACTAGAGATGGGCACATGACCAGATTAGAGCGTGATTAACGAAAAAAAGCAAAAAAAAAAAAAAATAAAATTTCGCTTAAATTAAAGTCCGTGGGGGTTTTGCTAGTTCCTCTATCGGGCGCCTCCCTCTTCGAATGGGGGAACGCCTAGCATGTTTTAAACATGATTGGTATCAGGGAAATAAAATACCTGAGGTGGAACAAAAACTAGCAAAACGGAGGAAGGGCAGCAGCTTCTTTTGTAGTGCGTAGTGGTGGAGGTCGTGTGGACTGGAACAGCTCTATGTACAGTTACCAGAGGCGTGGGTCAAGTATTGGCGAAGCGGCAAAGGTACTGCGAATGGGAAATGGACGGAAACCTTTTCCCATTAATCTTTTTTTCCGAACCCGCCTAGGGGTTATGCTGGCAGCCCCAGCACTAGGATCGGGGGCTGTAGCCTAATCAGCTACTCTTACCTAAATTACGTGATTACCGAAACCTCAAGTAACGAAAATGAAAATGATAACCAACCGATTTCTATGATGACGACCTTTGGCTTTAAACACCGGACACGATTTGGAACCTGGAACGTTCGGACGCTTTCTGGTGCTTATAAACTTCCACAGCTATGCAAAGAAGCAAATAATTATAATCTCCTATTCCTTGGTCTTTGCGAAACCAGATGGCCTGAATCTGGCGAAGAAAGGACATCTGATGGCTACACCTTTATATATTCGGGGAAACCTGCGGATCAACCACGTTCTAGCGGAGTGGGTTTTTTGTTAAGTAAAGAAGCACGAAATGCACTAATCAGCTGGCACCCACATTCCGACAGGATAATAACGGCACGATTACGAACTCGTGCACGCAACATAACATGCGTACAGTGCTATGCACCCACGGATGTATCTGAACTACCGGAAAAGGAGGCATTCTATAGTCAACTGACAAGAGTGATGGCAACTATCAACCGCGGTGATATTGTTATTATGATGGGTGATTTTAACGCCCAAGTGGGCCCAAACAATATAAACCGCGAAAGAATCATGGGTTGTCATGGTACCGGAAGAATGACAGAAAACGGCGAATTATTTACTGAAATGTGTGCAAGTAACAACCTGGTAATTGGTGGTACAATATTTCCTCATAAAAACATACACAAGGTTACGTGGGTATCACCGGATAACAGCAGGGAGAAACGCATCGAGAACCAGATTGACCATATAGCCATTAGCAGAACTTGGCGTGGCTCTCTCTTAGATGTGAGAAACAAACGTGGTGCAGACTGCGCAAGCGACCATCATCTTCTCGTTGGAACCATAAGACTTAAATTAGCTGCAGTAAAAAAATGCACTTCTACCCACAAAAGATTTGATGTTCAAAAACTCGACAACCCTAATATCAAAAATGATTACGTAAACGAGCTCAACAACTCTTTGGAGAACAACCACATAGCCCTTGATGACTTTTCAAAAGTAACAAAAATATTTCACAATGCAGCAGCAAACAACATTGGATACAAGAATACCGAAAGAAAACAATGGATATCAGATGATACTTGGAATCTTATAAGTAATAGAAAGGAGGTAAAGGCCCAAGTAAACACTGCAAGAACCAGTACGGAGAGAACCAGACTCCAAAACAACTATTCCTTAATCGATAAGGCAGTTAAGCGTAGTGCTAGGAGAGATAAAAGAAAGTGGACAGAAGATTTGGCGAAAGAAGCTCAAGTAGCTGCTGAAACACATAGAAGCCGGGACCTGTACAAAACCATCAAGAAGCTCTCAAAACAGAAGCCAACATCAACGAAGCCATTAAAAAACTCTAACGGGGAACTAATTACCTCAAGGAACGCGCAGCTCGATATTTGGGTACAACACTACTCCAACATGCTAACAGTAAATACGCATATACCACAACCTTTATGTGCCTGTACTTGTCACTATGAACGCGATGATATAGCAATATATACTCCTACTACATCCGAAATAAAAGATGCAATTCTTACCCTCAAACAACATAAGTCTCCAGGATCCGACAACATAAATCCAGAGCTATTAAAAGCTGACCCTCATACTAGCGCTCTTCTAATCCAAAAAATTATTCAGAATCTATGGGATCATAACGTGCTTTGCAACGAGCTTAAAGAAGGATTAATTATCAATATACCAAAAAAAGGAAATCTTACAGAATGTAAGAATTGGAGGGGGATAACTCTTTTAAGCATGATCAATAAGGTAATTGCTAGTATCATTAATAAAAGGTTATCGGATGTATTGGACAAGGATCTAAGATGCGAACAGGCTGGATTTCGAGCTCAAAAATCATGTGTGGACCATGTTAATAGTCTCCGCATTATAATCGAGCAGTCAGTGGAGTGGAGATCTCCTCTTTATTTAGTTTTCATCGATTTCGAAAAAGCTTTCGACACACTCGTACATTCTGCAATCTGGCAAGCTCTTGCATGTAAAGGCGTTCCTAAGAAGATTATCGAAATAATTCAAGAGTTGTACAGTAATGCTAGTTGTCGAATATTGCTTGAGAACTCTTTAAGCGACAAAATAGATGTTATGTACTGCACTTCGATCCAGGGTATTAGAAAATATAATTTTTTTGGGCCCCCTTTTGAGGTCGTGGATAAGAAAAAGAATTTAATAATGATAAAAGTGAATCATCTTAGAACAAAAGCAGAATAAAATGAATATGTAAACATTTACAGCGAAGGGCAAGGAGTCCTACAACTATTTTTCAGTATCTGAGAATTTTTTTATTAAAAAAAATGACCCCAAAATTTGTGAATTAAAAACAAGTAAGAAAGTTATAGTCGGTCAATACCGGCCATATAATACCCTACACCAATGTTTCCCGGAAAATGGGTCCCAAGTTCAAACATGGACCGATTGGATCTATTTTTTTTTTAAATCTTTTATAAGTGTAAAAAACACCCCCAAACCAAATTTAAGTGAAACAGGCTTATATTTGTTGCCAATAAACCGATTTAATTGAATATCGGCAGAGTTTTCATATGAGGGCCTAAGTCCGATTATGATCAGATTTATTTAGATTATTAAAGTATGCGTTTTACACGCACAAACAAAATTGTAACAAGAATTATAGTCGGTCAATGCCGACCATATAATACCCTACACTAGAGATGGGCACATGACCAGATTAGAGCGTGATTAACGAAAAAAAGCAAAAAAAAAAAAAAATAAAATTTCGCTTAAATTAAAGTCCGTGGGGGTTTTGCTAGTTCCTCTATCGGGCGCCTCCCTCTTCGAATGGGGGAACGCCTAGCATGTTTTAAACATGATTGGTATCAGGGAAATAAAATACCTGAGGTGGAACAAAAACTAGCAAAACGGAGGAAGGGCAGCAGCTTCTTTTGTAGTGCGTAGTGGTGGAGGTCGTGTGGACTGGAACAGCTCTATGTACAGTTACCAGAGGCGTGGGTCAAGTATTGGCGAAGCGGCAAAGGTACTGCGAATGGGAAATGGACGGAAACCTTTTCCCATTAATCTTTTTTTCCGAACCCGCCTAGGGGTTATGCTGGCAGCCCCAGCACTAGGATCGGGGGCTGTAGCCTAATCAGCTACTCTTACCTAAATTACGTGATTACCGAAACCTCAAGTAACGAAAATGAAAATGATAACCAACCGATTTCTATGATGACGACCTTTGGCTTTAAACACCGGACACGATTTGGAACCTGGAACGTTCGGACGCTTTCTGGTGCTTATAAACTTCCACAGCTATGCAAAGAAGCAAATAATTATAATCTCCTATTCCTTGGTCTTTGCGAAACCAGATGGCCTGAATCTGGCGAAGAAAGGACATCTGATGGCTACACCTTTATATATTCGGGGAAACCTGCGGATCAACCACGTTCTAGCGGAGTGGGTTTTTTGTTAAGTAAAGAAGCACGAAATGCACTAATCAGCTGGCACCCACATTCCGACAGGATAATAACGGCACGATTACGAACTCGTGCACGCAACATAACATGCGTACAGTGCTATGCACCCACGGATGTATCTGAACTACCGGAAAAGGAGGCATTCTATAGTCAACTGACAAGAGTGATGGCAACTATCAACCGCGGTGATATTGTTATTATGATGGGTGATTTTAACGCCCAAGTGGGCCCAAACAATATAAACCGCGAAAGAATCATGGGTTGTCATGGTACCGGAAGAATGACAGAAAACGGCGAATTATTTACTGAAATGTGTGCAAGTAACAACCTGGTAATTGGTGGTACAATATTTCCTCATAAAAACATACACAAGGTTACGTGGGTATCACCGGATAACAGCAGGGAGAAACGCATCGAGAACCAGATTGACCATATAGCCATTAGCAGAACTTGGCGTGGCTCTCTCTTAGATGTGAGAAACAAACGTGGTGCAGACTGCGCAAGCGACCATCATCTTCTCGTTGGAACCATAAGACTTAAATTAGCTGCAGTAAAAAAATGCACTTCTACCCACAAAAGATTTGATGTTCAAAAACTCGACAACCCTAATATCAAAAATGATTACGTAAACGAGCTCAACAACTCTTTGGAGAACAACCACATAGCCCTTGATGACTTTTCAAAAGTAACAAAAATATTTCACAATGCAGCAGCAAACAACATTGGATACAAGAATACCGAAAGAAAACAATGGATATCAGATGATACTTGGAATCTTATAAGTAATAGAAAGGAGGTAAAGGCCCAAGTAAACACTGCAAGAACCAGTACGGAGAGAACCAGACTCCAAAACAACTATTCCTTAATCGATAAGGCAGTTAAGCGTAGTGCTAGGAGAGATAAAAGAAAGTGGACAGAAGATTTGGCGAAAGAAGCTCAAGTAGCTGCTGAAACACATAGAAGCCGGGACCTGTACAAAACCATCAAGAAGCTCTCAAAACAGAAGCCAACATCAACGAAGCCATTAAAAAACTCTAACGGGGAACTAATTACCTCAAGGAACGCGCAGCTCGATATTTGGGTACAACACTACTCCAACATGCTAACAGTAAATACGCATATACCACAACCTTTATGTGCCTGTACTTGTCACTATGAACGCGATGATATAGCAATATATACTCCTACTACATCCGAAATAAAAGATGCAATTCTTACCCTCAAACAACATAAGTCTCCAGGATCCGACAACATAAATCCAGAGCTATTAAAAGCTGACCCTCATACTAGCGCTCTTCTAATCCAAAAAATTATTCAGAATCTATGGGATCATAACGTGCTTTGCAACGAGCTTAAAGAAGGATTAATTATCAATATACCAAAAAAAGGAAATCTTACAGAATGTAAGAATTGGAGGGGGATAACTCTTTTAAGCATGATCAATAAGGTAATTGCTAGTATCATTAATAAAAGGTTATCGGATGTATTGGACAAGGATCTAAGATGCGAACAGGCTGGATTTCGAGCTCAAAAATCATGTGTGGACCATGTTAATAGTCTCCGCATTATAATCGAGCAGTCAGTGGAGTGGAGATCTCCTCTTTATTTAGTTTTCATCGATTTCGAAAAAGCTTTCGACACACTCGTACATTCTGCAATCTGGCAAGCTCTTGCATGTAAAGGCGTTCCTAAGAAGATTATCGAAATAATTCAAGAGTTGTACAGTAATGCTAGTTGTCGAATATTGCTTGAGAACTCTTTAAGCGACAAAATAGATGTTATGGCCGGAGTACGTCAGGGGTGCATTCTATCGCCACTGCTATTTAACTTAGTTTTAGACGTAGTTATGACAAATGCAACAAGGAACAAAAGAGGCATAACCTGGGGATTAACTGGCCGCTTAACTGATCTTGACTACGCAGACGATATATGTCTCATTACACACAGACATTCTGATATGGTAGATAATTTAAAATTAGTTGAGCTTGAAGCTGCAAAAGCTGGTCTAAGAATAAATATTCCTAAAACCAAGGTTATGAGAATTAACTCTTCATGTAGTGCACCATTTTCTTTTAATAATATAAATCTTCAGGATGTGAATGAATTTTGCTACTTGGGTAGCATCGTAACGATTACGGGCGGATCTTCTGAAGACGTTTTAAATCGTATTCTTAAAGCCAAACAAGCGTTTGGTCAGCTTAGCACAGTATGGAAATCTCCAATTCTTTCTCTTAACACAAAAATAAACATATTCAATTCTTGTGTGAAATCTGTGCTTCTGTATGGCTGCGAAACTTGGAACATGGCAGCCTTCGACGTAAATACTGCACAAGTTTTTGTTAATAAATGTCTAAGGAGAATACTACATATATTCTGGCCCAACACCATTTCAAACACGGATCTATGGACTCGTACACGCCAAACGCCTTTACATATCGACATCCTTAAACGTAAATGGCGATGGATAGGTCATACCTTACGACGTCCGATTAACGATATAACTCGAAATGCGATAGATTGGAACCCCCAAGGAAGCAGACGAAGAGGACGACCCGCTCATACCTGGCGAAGACAGTTGGACATAGAAGCGTCTAGAATAGGAAAAACCTGGCCTGAAATAAAAAACCTTTCAGCAAATAGAACTAATTGGAATCAATTCGTTGAGGCCCTATGCTCCTTATAGGAACTACAGGAACCAATATATATATATAAATTAAAGTTTTGCTGAAAAGTTTGAAAGATTTTTTTTTTTTTTTTTTTTTTATTTTTTTGTATAAATAAGAGACTCGTGAGTGTGAGTCAACGTGAGTGTGAGTAAAGCTTGCGTAAGTGTACGTGAGTTGTGTTAAATTTTTATTAAAAAAAATTCTTAAAGGGAAGATCTTAACCCTTATGACCGATTTGCCTGAAACTTAAAATATATATGTATAATAGAGACGATTTTAAGGTTGGTGTGTCTCGGCTTATCGGCCATATCAGTGTTTAAAAATTTCGTTGTTCCCTTATGAAACAATGGAACTTCAGGAAAATTTCGATAACTCCTGAACTAATATTAATATTGCTTAAAGCAAAAATACGTGTAGACTTAAATTTAATAAAAATTATTTCGTATTCATGTGGACATCGTTGGTCTACGTTTTCATATAAATACCCCACAAAATTTACACATTTTTATAAAAAAATATTTAACGAAGCAGAATTTTTACAAGGTTATATTACCGTTTGATAGGCATTAAAATAATTTAAAAATCTTTCTTCTCATATTAAAACCTCATATAGTTTCTTAAAAAGAAATGGCTGAAAATCCAAAAAAACGATTTTTTCGCCATTTTTTCACCCACTTTTTGAACCCCTAACTTCCCGATATGGCCAACAAGCCGAGACACCCCAACCTTAAAATTTTCTCTTTTATATGTATATTTTTTAAGTTTCATGCAAATCCGTTTATATGGGTTGAAATACTTCCCTTGTTAGTATCGGAAAATTGCATTAATAAAAACATCTTTCAGAAAATGAGAATTTTTCTATGGAATCAGTTAATTTTTCTATTCCAAAATCTTTTAGAATTTAAAATTTTTTCTATAAATAATGTCTCAGAATTTAAAAATCTGATAATAAATTCCAAACCGAAAGAGGAGTCCAGGGGACCCGGCAAGTATGTTTAAGTCCATGCCTGCCGCTTTGTCTTCTGACAAGTCTTAGTCAAATCGCCGCGATAAAGTTTAATATTACTATTCTATTAAAAATGGAAACACGTTCCTAAATTTACAGAAATATGACGATGTAATATAATAAACAAGACCATTATATTTCATTGAACGGTTTGTTACATACAAATACTTATATATATTTTTCGTTTGTAAAAAAACACATCATAGTCTGGGCCCCTATCCGATGCGGGGCCCCTAGGCAGTTGCCTACTTTGCCTTAAGGGTAATCCGGGCCTGCATATTGTTCTTCAGTTTATTGGGGACCAAAAAACATTGAAGAAATTGTAAATTTTAAAAATTGCGGCAGACCTTTCCCAGTTTCGTTAAATTCTGAATATGACTTTAATTCATAAATATTTTCCAACTTACATTTGTGCAACAATCATAGAACATATCCATTAAAGTTGTTTTGCCACCACCAACACTACCATATATATACAGACCTTTTGGAGCAGCATTATTTAACAACTGAACTGCGCCACCATTGGGCTTATCTTTTTTTAATAAATTACTAAAGAAACCTCCCCCATTGGCATTTGCTGCCCTTACCGGAGTTGGTTTGTAATTCTTAAGTGTATTATATAACTCTTCCAACTGTTGGGTAGTGGCCTTTTGATCTTTATCTGGCATTAATTGTTTAGCCTCCAACTTGTTTTCATACAGTTGGATGGGTGTTAGGAAACGTTTTGATGCATATTGATTATTTAGGGCTAACAATAGGAATTGTTGCTGTTCCACTAACGAGCAACCAACTAAACGTACTAGATTTTTGCTGGCCAACATCTTGGTCTACGTCACCAGATTATTTGGAAACGCTTAACACCTTGAAACTCTTATATAATCTGTAGTTAATTGCAAAAAAAAAAAACCAATTTAATTTGTATTTCACAGTAATAATCGTCAACTTTTTTGCAATACCATATTACATAAAGGCCGCGGACGGGCTGCTGTTTGGGTTGATTATTTTTTTTTTCAAGAGCGAGGTTGAAATTTCTTCTACGACCGTGAAATTGGCGTGACTTTTTTTTTTGTTCCTGTTTACTTTTTTTCCCCCAATGTTGCCATAACCAGCTGTTATTTGAAGGCAGGTGAGAATGTAAATAAAAAACAGCTGTTTAAAAATTGAGAGCATTAAATAACAGTGTTGCCGTGCTACATATTTTTACGGTGCTAAAATAAGTACCAAGTACATATTAAAAAAAGTATGAAAATTAATAACGGTTATTACAAATTTAAATCAACTTGTTAAATTTAAATTTTAAATTTCCAAAAATTCGTTTTTACAATCATTTTTTTTTTGCTTACTTACAACTTGAATTGAATTTTGTAGCTTAACTAGAGGTGTAAAAATATCTGAATTTGGGGATCATCTATAAATTTACAAAAATCTAGTTTTAATTGCATTTTGTGGCTTAATGTGAATTTTTCTAAAAAGAACTTGAATTACAAAACCAAAATAGCAGAATTTGGTGATCAATTCATTTTTGTCTGATTTTTTTCTGAAAAACTTTATTGCATTTTGTGGCATTAATGAAAAAATTGCTGAAAATCGGATCATCCCTCCAAATTTCCAAAATACCAATACATATTAATACTAAATAATGGAAAAGCAAATATAGCTAAATTTGAGAATCTGGATGATTAAATTGATGATTACATTTTCAAAAATCCGTTTTTTATATAAATTTTTCTAAAAATATTAATTTCATATTATGGCTTAACTAGCAGTGCTAGATTAAAAATAACTGAATTTTGGGATCACTCTATAAATTTTTTTATATGCTTTTTTCTGAAAAACTGTAAAAGCGTTTTTGGCTCTTGACTATGTAGAGGTGCTAGAGCAAAAATAGCTGAATTTGGTTATAATCCCTAACAATTTCTAAAAATACATTTTAATATGAATAATTTCTGAAAAACTTTAATTACATTTTGTGGCTTAACTTGAGTTTCTAGAGAAAAAAATAACTGAATTTAGGGATTATCCCTATAAATTTCCAAAAATACATTTTTATATCAAATATTTTTGAAAAACTTTAAATGCGTTTTTGTCTCTTAAGTAGAGGTGCTAGAGCACAAATAGCTGAATTTGGGATGATACCCCATTACCTATTGCATTTTGTGGCATAACTAGAAGTGTCATCCCTATAAATTTCCAAAAAGCCATTTTAATCTGAACTATTTCTGAAAAAACTTAATTATATCTTGTGGCTTAACTAGAGGTGGTAGGACCAAAATAGCTAAATTTGGTTATCATTCATAAAATTAATTTGTATATGATTTTTTTCTGAAAAACCTTTTTGCATTATGTCGCTCAGTTGAAGTATTAGAGCAAAAATCTATTTTTATATCGAGGGCAAATATTCAAAACTGGCTAAATTATTTCTGAAAAAACTTTAATTGCATTTTTTGGCTTAACTAGAGGTGCTAGAGAAAAAAAAAACTGAATTTGGGAATCATCACTATAAATTTCCAAAAATCCATTTTATAATCCCTAACAATTTCCAAAAATACATTTTAATATGAATCATTTCTGAAAATCTATAATTGCATTTGTTGCTCAACTAGAGGTTCTAGAGAAAAAATAGCTGCATTTAGGGATTATCCCTATAAATTTCCAAAAATCCATTTTTATAAAATTTTTTTTTGAAAAATTTTAATTGCGTTTTTGTCTCTTAACTAACGGTGCTAGAGCGAAAATAGCTGAGTTTGGGGTGATACCCTATTACCTATTGCAATTTGTGGCTTAACTAGAAGAGTTAGAGCAAAAATATCTGAATTTAGGGATCATCCCTATAAATTTCCAAAAATCCATTTTAATCTGAACTATTTCTGAAAAAATTTAATTACATTTTGTGGCTTAACTAGAGGTGCTAAAACCAAAATAGCTTAATTTGGTTATCATTCATAAATTTCATTTATATGTATATGATTTTTTTTTGGCTTGAGTGTTAGAGCAAAAATCTATTTTTATATCGAGGGGGAATATTCAAACCTTGCTAAATTATTTCTAAAAAAACTTTAATTGCATTATGTGGTGTAATTAGAGGTGACAGAGAAAAAAAAACTGAATTTGGTGATCATCCATATTTTAAATTTTGTGGCTTAATATGAATTAAAAAACAAAATTAATAACATATTGTGGCTTAAGTAGAGGTGCTAGAGCAAATATTGCAGAATTTGTTTATCATACAGATAAAATTATTTCAATTATGCATTTGTTAAAAATTTACTGCAAAATATACTGCATAAAGTAAAGGTTCTAAATAAAAAAACTAGCTGAACTTGGGGATCATCCTAATAAATTTACAAAAGTATATTTTTTTAATGATTTTTTTTCTGAAAAATATGAATTGCATTTTGTGGCTTAAAACGATTTT
This sequence comes from Pegoplata infirma, assembly GCA_963921195.1. Taxonomy (NCBI): domain Eukaryota; kingdom Metazoa; phylum Arthropoda; class Insecta; order Diptera; family Anthomyiidae; genus Pegoplata; species Pegoplata infirma. Next base: position 112,057,390 of record OY992538.1, read on the forward strand.
TTTTTTGAAAAAAGCTTTAATTACATAGTATTGTGTCTTAAGGGGAGGTGCTAGAGAAAATATAGCTAAATATGAGTAACATCGAGATAAATTTTAAAATATACATTTTTATATCAATTTTTTTTTAAATTTTAGTTGCATATTATGGCTTAACTTGAGGTGCTAGGGAAAATAATCATCACTGAAAATTCCAAAAATCCATTTTTATCTGATTTTTTTTTGGAAAACTATCAGTCTTACCACAGAAAAATAAAATAAATTTAAAATCGATTTTTAATTTTATTCCCATACAAATTGTTTTTGTTTTTAAAATTGACTATTTCTGAAAAACTGCAATTGTTTTTATGTATTAACTCGAGGTTCTTGGACCAAATAGCTGAATTTGGAGATCATTCCTATAAATTTCCGAAAATCTATTTTTATAAGAACTTTTTTTTTTTAATTTTGTGGCTTAATAATTAAAAAAAAAAAATTATAACATTAAAAAAAAAAATTAATAACATATTGTGGCTTAAGTAGAGGTTCTAGAGCAAATATAGAGGAATTTGGGTATCATACAGATCATACATGGGACTATTTAAATAAATGAACTAATTAATTGACCATTTCATTGGCATTTTATTGAAACTAATGCCAATGAAATTTTTAGCATTGGAATTGTTTCAATCAATGCCAATGCCCGTTAAGGCAATGCCAATTATGAAAAATTTCATTGGCATTAATAAATGCCTTAATGAAAACAAAGCATTAGCAATATCAAATGTCGTATTTCCGTCAGCGAGTTGTGAAATTTTTTTTTTTTTGTTAAAACTTAAAATGGCTATATCTCGAAAACTAAGCCAGATAGAGCAAAATGGAGGGCATTTTTGGTTCTTAGAATCTCCATAGTTTCGCCGGTCCTCTTCACATGTGTGGACCCTAATAGGTCCAAATTTTGAATCTAAAAAATTGGCACTGCCGAAAAATTAAAAATTCACATACCTTTAGCAGTATCTTGCTTATTTTTCCAGGTATTGCAATTTAGGGGCCCAATAGGGTCTTGAGAATTTTAGAAACTGAATAACTAAAAAACTATTGCTCTGAGGGTTTTCTAGTATTGGCAGACGAGTTCTAGAAACCAAGAGCTACAAAAATGCTTTTGGACTTTTTGTTGTGTCACCAATATTTACCGAGATATAAGCATTTTTAAATTTTTCGGAATCCCAAATTTTTTGGATTCAAAGTTAGGACCCATTGGGGTCCACACATGTGAAGAGGACCCGCGAAAGTATGACGATTCAAAGAACCCTCCATTTTGCTCTATCTGGCTTAGTTTTCGAGATATCGCCATTTTAAGTTAAAAACAAGTAAGAGTGTTAAATTCGGCTGTGCCGAATCTTTTATACCCTCCAACATGCAAATAAATAAAAAAAAAAAATTGCAAGGGCGTCTTCTTTTTTTTTGGGGGGGGGGTCGGTAGTGGTAATTGGGGGGCACAATTCCTCTTGAATAAGCGTTAAAACAAAATAATTCTTATGCTTTTTGCACTAAAGAAATACAAATTTATCATTATATCAAAAAAAAAATAAAAAATATTCCACGTATTTTTCAGAGGTTTGTTTAGTTCTTCAAGGGGGAACTTTTTCCCCCCTGGTCCGATTTTGCCCATCTCCGAACTTAACCAGCCTATGAACATAAGACATATATGTGCCAAATTTCAGGAGTCTATCACTTTTATTTTGGACTGTATCGTGTCTTCCACAGACGGACGGACAGACGGACATCGCTAGAATGTCTTAGAATCGATCAGTGATCAATAATATATATACTTTATGGGGTCCTAGACCGATATTTCGATGCGTTACACACGGAATGACAAAGTGAGTATACCCCCATACTGTAGTTGGAGGGTATAAAAAACATATTTACTGTAAAAAAATGCTTTTTTTATCAATTGTAAATAGTTTTTTTAGGCATTTGTGCCGTTTCATTGGCATTAGTACAAATAATGCCAATGCCAAAAAATTTCTTTGGCAATAAATGCTAATGCTTTTTTTGGCATTGGCATTAGTTCCAACTAATGCCAATGAAAATTCAATGCCAATTAAAAATTCCCATGTACATATGATACAGATCAATTTATTTCAATTATCCATTTGTTAAAAATTTACTGCATATTATGGATTAAGTAAAGGTTCTATAACAAAATTAGCTGAACTTGGGCATCATCCTTATAAATTTACAAAAATATATTTTTTTATGCATTTTTTTTCTGAACAATTTGAATTGCATTTGTGGCTAATTACATAGTATTGTGTCTTAAGTAGAGGTGTTAGAGCAAATATAGCTAAATATGAGTATCATCGAGATAAATTTTAAAATATCCATTTTTATATAAATTTTTCTAAAAAATTTAAGTTGCATATTATGACTTAAATTAAAGTGCTAGAAAAAAAATCAATATTTATCTGAAAACATTTAACATTTTAGAGCAAAAATACCTGAAAATTTCCAAAAATTTTATTTTTATATGAAAAACGTTAATTGCATTTTTGCCTCTTAACTAGAGGTGCTATAGCGAAAATAGTTGAATTCGGGTATCATCCCTAACAATTTCCAAAAATCCATTTTGATATGAAATATTAAAACTTAAAAAATGTATAAAGTCCATTTTTATATGAAATTTAAAAAAAAAAACTGTATTTAATTTTTCGGTTTAACTAGAGGTGTTAGAGCAAAAAGACTCTTTCTGTTTTCCAAGAATAAAATTTCCTAGTTTTTGTAAGTTCAAATTAAAAAAAAAAAAAATATATTTTTTTTGCAATCGGGATAACTAAATACTTTTGTAAAATTAACAACACAATTTGCTATTTTTTTTTTTTTGATTTGACCAATTTTAGTTTAAATTTCTCAAAATCCAAAAAAAAATTAACTTCTTAAGAAAACTTAAACATTAAAAAAAATGGCAACAGACAATTCCTATAAAATAACACAATAATCTGCAAAAATTTGCATACAAATATTTTGAAATTCAGCTAAAAGAAAATTTTTTGTTATTTTCTAAAACTGAATGACAGAGAATTTACTTAAAGTATCAATTTCAACAAGAAAATCTGCGAAAAGTTTGCTAATTCAAATTGAAAGTCATTTTACAGATTATTTGACAGTTTTTCTTTTGAGTGTATAAATGTTTTTAAAAAAATTTTAATTTCATATTATGGATTAAGTAGTGGTGCCAAAAAAAAACTGAATTTTGGGGATCATCCCTACAAATTTCCAAAAAAAAAAAATTTATATAAAGTTTTTCTGAAAATTGCATTTGTGGCTGAAAATTACTTTTCCTAAAAAAATAGCTAAATTTTGTGATCATTCCTAAAAATGTCCAAATATACATTTTTATATGAAATTTTTCTGAAGAACTTTAATTGCATTTATGTTTTAACTAGAGGTGCTAGTACAAAAATAACTGAATTTGGGACATACATGGGAATTTTTAATTGGCATTGAATTTTCATTGGCATTAGTTGGAACTAATGCCAATGCCAAAAAAAAACATTAGCATTTACTGCCAATGAAATTTTTTGGCTTTGGCATTGTTTGTACTAATGCCAATGAAATGGCACAAATGCCTAAAAAAACTATTTACAATTGATAAAAAAAGCATTTTTTTACAATAAATATATATTTTTTTTAAAAACTTAAAATGACGATATCTCGAAAACTAAGCCAGATAGAGCAAAATTGAGGGCATTTTTGGTTCTTAGAATCTAAAAATTTCACAACTCGCTGACGGAAATACGACTTTTAATATTGCTAATGCTTTGTTTTCATTAAGGCATTTATAATTATTATAATAATTGGCATTACTAATGCTACTAATTCCTTAACGGGCATTGGCATTGATTGAAACAATGCCAATGCTAAAAATTTCATTGGCATTAGTTTCAATATAATGCCAATGAAATCGTCAATTAATTAGTCCATTTATTTAAATAGTCCCATGTATGATTTGGGATCATCCCCAAAAGTTTCAATAAATCAATTTCTTATGATTTTTTTTTTAAATTTAAATTGCATTTTGAGGCTTAACTAGAGGTGCTAGCACTAAAATGGTCACGAAAACGAAGAATTTGGTGACCATTACTAAAAATCCATTTTTATATGGTTTTTTTCTGAAAAACTTTAATTGCATTTTGTGGCTTAACAAAAGGTGCTAAAGCAATATACAATATACAGGGATCATCCAAAAATCCATTTTATATGAATTTTTTCTGAAAAACTTTAATTGCATTATGTGGCTTAATATGAATTTAAAAAAAAAACTTTAATTACATATTGTGGCTTAAGAAGAGGTGCTAGAGCAAATATAGCAAAATTTGGGTATCATCCAAATAGATTTTCAATCATCCATTTTTATGTAAGCTTTTCTAAAAAAAATTAATTCCACATATAGCTTAACTGAAGGCGCTAGAGAAAATAAAGCTGAATTTTGGGATCATCCTTTTAAATTTCCAAAAACCCATTTTTTATGATTTTTTTTGTAGTGCTAGTGTGAAAATAGCAAAAAAGGCTCTTAGCTACAGTTTTAACGATTTATTTAAAAAACTTTATTTGCATCTTGTACCTTAACTAGATGTGTTAGGATCAAACTAGTTAAATTTGGTGATCATTGAGAAACTTCATTTTTATATATTTTTCTGAAAAAAATGTATTGCATTTTGCGGCTTAACTAAAGGTGTTAGAGAAAAAAAAAACTGAATTTGGGTATTATCCAGATTAATTAAAATCAATTATCCGTTACTTATATAAATTTTTCTAAAAAAAAATTAATTGCATATTATGGATTAAGTAAAGGTGCTAGACCAAAAATAGCTGAATTTTGGAGAGCATCCCTATAAATTTTCAAAAATCTATTTTTATATGAAGTTTTTCTAAAAAACATTAATTGTGGCTTAGCTAAATTTTGTGATCATTCCTAAAAATGTCCAAATATACATTTTTATATGAAATTTTTCTGAAAAACTTTAATTGCATTTATGTTTTAACTAGAGGTGCTAGTACAAAAATAGCTGAATTTGGGACATACATTGGAACTAATGCCAATGCCAAAAAAAAGCATTAGCATTTATTGCCAATGAAATTTTTTTGGCATTGTCATTGTTTGTACTAATGCCAATGAAACGGCACAAATGCCTAAAAAAACTATTTACAATTGATAAAAAAAGCATTTTTTTACAATAAATATATATTTTTTTTAAAAACTTTAAAATGGCGATATCTCGACTCGCTGACGGAAATACGACTTTTAATATTGCTAATGCTTTGTTTTCATTAAGGCATTTATAATTATTATAATAATTGGCATTACTAATGCTACTAATTCCTTAACGGGCATTGGCATTGATTGAAACAATGCCAATGCTAAAAATTTCATTGGCATTAGTTTCAATATAATGCCAATGAAATCGTCAATTAATTAGTCCATTTATTTAAATAGTCCCATGTATGATTTGGGATCATCCCCAAAAGTTTCAATAAATCAATTTCTTATGATTTTTTTTTTAAATTTAAATTGCATTTTGAGGCTTAACTAGAGGTGCTAGCACTAAAATGGTCACGAAAACGAAGAATTTGGTGACCATTACTAAAAATCCATTTTTATATGGTTTTTTTCTGAAAAACTTTAATTGCATTTTGTGGCTTAACAAAAGGTGCTAAAGCAATATACAATATACAGGGATCATCCAAAAATCCATTTTATATGAATTTTTTCTGAAAAACTTTAATTGCATTATGTGGCTTAATATGAATTTAAAAAAAAAACTTTAATTACATATTGTGGCTTAAGAAGAGGTGCTAGAGCAAATATAGCAAAATTTGGGTATCATCCAAATAGATTTTCAATCATCCATTTTTATGTAAGCTTTTCTAAAAAAAATTAATTCCACATATAGCTTAACTGAAGGCGCTAGAGAAAATAAAGCTGAATTTTGGGATCATCCTTTTAAATTTCCAAAAACCCATTTTTTATGATTTTTTTTGTAGTGCTAGTGTGAAAATAGCAAAAAAGGCTCTTAGCTACAGTTTTAACGATTTATTTAAAAAACTTTATTTGCATCTTGTACCTTAACTAGATGTGTTAGGATCAAACTAGTTAAATTTGGTGATCATTGAGAAACTTCATTTTTATATATTTTTCTGAAAAAAATGTATTGCATTTTGCGGCTTAACTAAAGGTGTTAGAGAAAAAAAAAACTGAATTTGGGTATTATCCAGATTAATTAAAATCAATTATCCGTTACTTATATAAATTTTTCTAAAAAAAAATTAATTGCATATTATGGATTAAGTAAAGGTGCTAGACCAAAAATAGCTGAATTTTGGAGAGCATCCCTATAAATTTTCAAAAATCTATTTTTATATGAAGTTTTTCTAAAAAACATTAATTGTGGCTTAGCTAAATTTTGTGATCATTCCTAAAAATGTCCAAATATACATTTTTATATGAAATTTTTCTGAAAAACTTTAATTGCATTTATGTTTTAACTAGAGGTGCTAGTACAAAAATAGCTGAATTTGGGACATACATTGGAACTAATGCCAATGCCAAAAAAAAGCATTAGCATTTATTGCCAATGAAATTTTTTTGGCATTGTCATTGTTTGTACTAATGCCAATGAAACGGCACAAATGCCTAAAAAAACTATTTACAATTGATAAAAAAAGCATTTTTTTACAATAAATATATATTTTTTTTAAAAACTTTAAAATGGCGATATCTCGAAAACTAAGCCAGATAGAGCAAAAATGGAAGGCATTTTTGGTTCTTAGAATCTCCATACTTTCGCGGGTCCTCTTCACATGTGTGGACCCAAATGGGAAAATTTAAAAATGCTTATATCTCGGTAAATATTGGTGACACAACAAAAATTCCAAAAGCATTTTTGTAGCTTTTGGTTTCTAGAACTCGTCTGCCAATACTTTTTTAGTTATTCAGTTTCTAAAATTCTCAAGACCATATTGGGCCCCTAAATTGCAGTACCTGGAAAAATAAGCAAGACAATGCTAAAGGTATGTGAATTTTTAAGTTTTCGGGAGTGCCAATTTTTTATACTCAAAATTTGGACCTATTAGGGTCCACACAAGTGAAGAGGACTGGCGAAACTATGGAGATTCTAAGAGCCAAAAATGCCCTCCATTTTGCTCTATCTGGCTTAGTTTTCGAGATATAGCCATTTTAAGTTTTAACCAAAAAAAAATTTCACAACTCGCTGACGGAAATACGACTTTTAATATTGCTAATGCTTTATTTATTTAGGCATTTATAATTATTATAATAATTGGCATTACTAATGCTACTAATTCCTTAACGGGCATTGGCATTGATTGAAACAATGCCAATGCTAAAAATTTCATTGGCATTAGTTTCAATATAATGCCAATGAAATCGTCAATTAATTAGTCCATTTATTTAAATAGTCCCATGTGTGATTTGGGATCATCCCCAAAAGTTTCAATAAATCAATTTCTTATGATTTTTTTTTTTTTTTTCAATTTAAATTGCATTTTGAGGCTTAACTAGAGGTGCTAGCACTAAAATGGTCACGAAAACGAAGAATTTGGTGACCATTACTAAAAATCTATTTTTATATGGTTTTTTTCTGAAAAACTTTAATTGCATTTTGTGGCTTAACAAAACATCCATATAAATTTCCAAAAATCCATTTTATATGATTTTTTTCTGAAAAACTTTAATTGCATTATGTGGCTTGATATGAATTTAAAAAAAAAAAAACTTTACTTACATATTGTGGCTTAAGAAGAGGTGCTAGAGCAAATATAGCAGAATTTTGGTATCATCCAAATAGATTTTCAATCATCCATTTTCATGTAAGCTTTCTAAAAAAAAATAATTCCACATATATCTTAACTGAATGCGCTAGAGAAAATAAAGCTGAATTTTGGGATCATCCTTTTAAATTTCCAAAAACACATTTTTAATGAATTTTTTTATAGTGCTAGTGTGAAAATAGCAAAAAAGGCTCTTAGCTACAGTTTTTACGATTTTTTTAAAAAACTTTATTTGCATCTTGTACCTTAACTAGATGTGTTAGGATCAAACTAGTTAAATTTGGTGATCATTGAGAAAATCCATTTTTATATGATATTTTTCTGAAAAAAATGTATTGCATTATGCGGCTTAACTAAAGGTGTTAGAGCAAAAAAAAAACAGAATTTTCCAGATTATTTAAAATCAATTATCCGTTACTTATATAAATTTTTCTAAAAAAAAATTAATTGCATATTATGGATTAAGTAGAGGTGCTAGACCAAAAATAGCTGAATTTTGGAGATCATCCCTATAAATTTCCAAAAATCTATTTTTATATGAAGTTTTTCTAAAAAACATTAATTGTGGCTTAAAACGATTTTTTCTAAAAAAAAATTAATTACATATTGTGGCTTAAGTGCCATGAGTATTATGCAGATAAATTTTCAAATATCCATTTTTAAATAAATTTTTCTAAAAAGTTTAGTTGTATATTATGGATTAACTAGAGGCGCTAGAGCAAAAATATCTAAATTTTGTGACCATCCCCAAAAATTTCCAAAGATACATTTTTATATGAAATTTTTCTGAAAAACTTTAACTGCATTTGTGTATTAACTAGAGGTGCTAGAGCAAAAATAGCTGAATTTGGGGATCATCCCCAAAAGTTTCAATAAATCAATTTTTTATGTTTTTTTTATTTAATTTTAATTGCATTTTGAGGCTTAACTAGTGGTGCTAGCACTAAAATGGTCACAAAAACGAAGAATTTGGTGACCATTACTAAAAATCCATTGTTATGCGTTTTTTTCTGAAAAACTTTAATTGCATTTTGTGGCTTAACTAAAGGTGCGAAAGCAATATACAGCTGAATTTGGGGATCATCCATATAAATTTCCAAAAATCCATTTTATATGATTTTTTTTTGAAAAACTTTAATTGCATTTGTGGCTTAATGTGAATCTTTAAAAAAAAAAACTTTAATTACATATTGTGGCTTAAGAAAAGGTGCTAGAGCAAATATAGCAGAATTTGGGTATAATCTAATTTCAATTTCATTTTCAATTATCCATTTTTATATACGCTTTTCTAAAAAAAAAATAATTTCATATTATGGCTTAACTAAAGGTGCTAAAGAAAATATAGCTGAATTTTGGGATCATCCCTTTAAATTTCCAAAAACTCATTTTTATGAATTTTTTTTTGTGTCTTAACTAGAGGTGCTAGAGTGAAAATTGGCAAAAAAGGCTTTCAGGTACTGTATTAAAACAGGATTAAAATTTTCAACAAAACACACTTTAAACGAATTTTAATGTTGATTTTATTTAAATCGCAACAACTTATGAAAAAGAAAACAAAACGTAACCTATTGAAAGTTAAATAATAAATCAAGATCACAACCATCGGCAATACTTAACGAACAATATCATATCGTCTTTTTGAAGTATGTCATAAATTATTCATTCACCTTTGTTCTTTTCAAACAAAATGTTGTCAACAAACAATTTGAAATACAACTGTAATTTCATTCAATAGAAAAAACCAGTTTGTAGGTCAACCAGACATCATCATAATCATCTTCTTCTCCATATTCAGCTTCATTATCATTATCATCCTCATCATTATTATTTTTTTTGGTTAAAAAGAAACAACATTAATAATAGCAAAATAGAAATTGAAAACAATAGAGGAGATATTTAACAATATAGTAAAAATGTGTATTTTATTAATTTCGATTTTCTATAGAAAAATAAATTTTTGTTGAATTTAACAATATGAATTTTTTTATTAAAACACTTTTGTCGAAAATATTTCATACATCATTAAATTTTGTTAACACTATTGTTTAAATGAATTAATTACTTACATATTTTCTATGATGATTTCATTATGTGCTTGCATTAAATATGCATGATGCTGATCATTTTTAATATGTAAATCATATTAAATTTATGGATAGAAATTTACTAACTTTATATTATAAAAATGGTAAACCATTTTTTGTTTCAGTGCCACTTAATAAAATTTAATTAAAAAATTCGTAGATTTAATTAAAAAATTAATTAAAGCCGGACCAATCACTAAAATGCGCTTATAAATTAAAAATGTTTCTATGTCGTTAATTAAATATACATGGATATTTAGTTAATTAAAAACTTAATACTATTAATTAAAATTAAAAAAAAAATAAATAATTAAAATGTTAATTATATAAATTAAAAATTTAATTAAAAAAAAATTTAAGAAACCAATTAAAATTTTAATTGTATAAATTAAAAAAATAATAAAAAATAATACATTTTTTAAAAAATAAATAATTACAAAAAAAAAAACATTTTTTTTAAAAATAAATAATTAAAATTTTTTTTTTTTTAAAAAATAAACATGTAATTAATTCTGTATTTGTTTTTGTGTGTAAAACAGCGACAGGCAAACACATACTATCATATTTTGTCTTTGTGTGTGTAACATGTAGCACTCTCATAATTAATGCACTTAAAGAAACTTATAATAAAAATAATAATACATTTAGCCATTTACAAAATAAAAAAGATAATAAATGACATTGGTTAAAATGTCTAGCAATGTAATATTCAGTGAATAGTGACAAACTAAGCATTCTGGTTTACCAAAAAAATGTTCCTTAAACAAGAATTTGACATTAAAATTCTTTATTGATTATTTCTCTAAGTATATTTTAAGCAAGAAGAGAGGAGAAAATTGTGTTTTTTTGATTTTTTTTAATGAGTGAGAGCATGTAGGTGTGAGAGTAAAAACGCCGCGTAGTGTCACTGTTGCCAAGTTGGAGGTTTTCCCGCTAAATCTAGCGCTTTTTGTTTGGATTTAGCGGGGGAAAATTGGTTTTAGCGGGAACGGTGTTTTAGCGCGAAAATCTAGCGCTTTTGGTTTGGATTTAGTGGGAAAAATTTAGAGGTTTTTTACAATTTTTCTTTTTTTTTCAATCGAAAACACCAAGTTTGTCGAATTTTAGCGCTTTTTTTGTAACTTAGCGGGAGAATTTTATATTTTCCCGCTAAATTTTTTTCGGCGTTTTTTTGCGCGTTTTTAGTGAAATTTTAATTTTTGTAGAAAAAATAATTTGGAGGTTTTTTTTTAATTTTTCTTTTTTGTCAATCAAAAATGCCAAGTTTTTCGGTTTTTAGCGCTTTTTTTCGTAATTTGGCGGGAGAATTTTAAATTTTTCCCGCTAAATTTATTTTTGGCGGTTTCTAGCGCCTTTTTAGTGAAATTTAGAGGTTTTTGATTAAAAATAGTTGGCAACAGTGTCGCTGGTGTAAAACAATGCAAGAGAAAAAACACACACTCACACACCAGGGTTGCAAAATGAGAACATTAAAATTGTACCAACGAGCTCATAAAATTGTACTTTTTTGAACCCAATTGTACCAAATCCGATTTATTTATGCAAAATGTTAAAAAATAATTAAAAATGTTTGAAAAAATATTATAGCACATATTTCGAGAACACTTTCTCGATATTTCAACTAATTTCTTCAAAAATTGTGGCATACGCGAACTACTACTCGAAAAGATCGGCTGATTTCCATACATCGTCTATTCCATGAGACATTTGCTAATTTTAGGCATTTTTTGACCGAGGGTCTTCCGATTTTTGTTATTTTTTCATACAGATACTCTATGGAGCCAATTTTAAATTTCATCCATTAGATCGAAAATATTCGAAAAACTCGCGATTTTATTCACGATTTTCGGTTTTAAAAAAATAAAAAAATGCAAAATCTGTGTAACTTTGAGCAGCTGTATTTTCTAAACTACTTATCGCATTTTAACAATCTATAGCGCACGAATGGTATGTAGGTCTATTTTAATATCTAATAAACTAAAAAATATCGGTGGTTTAAAAGTGCATTTTATAAGCAAATGCAGTTTTGAAGTGCATTTTGCGAAACTTTTACCCCTTTTAATTTTTTTTTAATTAGCATATTTGGAAAGTTAGAATTTTTGCTACAAAAAAATGTTTTCATTACAATGGGCCGAGAATGTATGCTATTTTTAATATTTTTTTTAAAAAAATACTTCCTTAAGTTTCCTTTATAAAAATTTTTATTTTTTAAATTATACCACAATCATATAAAAATACATGTTTTTAAACCGTTATATTTTCAAAAGTACTAGTCGCATCTTATTTTTTTTATGCACATTAGAAAGGAATTTTTGTCTATTTTTTGCATTTAATGACCGCAAAAATGTTGGTGATTCAAAAATGCATTTTAAATGCAAATGCAGTTTTGAAGTGAATTTTTCAAAACTTTTACCCCTTTGATTTTTTTTTTAATTATCATATTTGAAACGTTTACAATTTTTACTACAAAGTAATGTCCTCCTAATAATGGACCCATTGTGTGTGCTATTTTTAAAGAAATTTTAAGAATTTCCTTAAAACAAATTTTAATATTTTAAATTAAACCAAAAAAATCTGAAAAAACATGATTTTTTTAAAAAATTCTAAAAAAGAACACACACAGTGGGTCCATTATTAGGTGGACATTATTTTGTAGTAAAAATTGTAAACTTTTCGAATATGATAATTAAAAAAAAATTCAAAGGGGTAAAAGTTTTGAAAAATGCACTCCAAACTGCATTTGCATTTAAAATGCATTTTTGAATCACCAACATTTTTGTACTCATTAAATGCAAAAAATAGACAAAAATACCTTTCTAATGTGCATAAAAACAATAAGATGCGATTAGTACTTTTGAAAATATAACGGTTTAAAAACATGTCTTTTTACATGATTGTGGTATAAGTTAATAAATAAAAATTTTTATAAAAGAAACTTAAGGAAGTATTTTTTTAAAAAAAATATTAAAAATAGCATACATTCTAGGTCCATTGTAATGAAAACATTCTGTTGTAGCAAAAACTCTAAATTTTCCAAATATGCTAATTAAAAAAAAATTATAAGGGGTAAAAGTTTCGCAAAATGCACTTCAAAACTGCATTTGCATATAAAATGCACTTTTAAACCACCGATATTTTTTAGTTTATTAGATATTAAAATAGACCTACATACCATTCGTATGCGCTATAGATTGTAAAAATGCGATAAGTTTAGAAAATACAGCTGCTCAAAGTTACACAGATTTTAAATTTTTTTGATTTTTTTAAAAACGAAAATCGTGAATAAAATCGCGAGTTTTTCGAATATTTTCGATCTGATGGATGAAATTTAAAGTTGGCTCCATAGAGTATCTGAATGAAAAATATATCAAAAATCGGAAGACCCTCGGTCAGATTTTTTGAAATTTCTCATGGAATGGACGACATATGTATGAATCTCAGCACCCATTTGGACTTTTATGCCAATCTGAGGGAGTTTTTAAAAAAAAAACATGAAATTATTTTTTGCCAATTATCACGAAAAACGCGATTTCAATAAATTTTTTGATTGAAACTCTTACGTTTAAGAAAATTCTTATATCAATCACCAAATGAACAGGTGATTAATAGAATATTTTTTAATCAAACATTTTTTTAATTTTGATCATAAATTTGATAGATTTTTTATATGTAGTCAATCAAAATAATGATTGTTTAATGAATGAATTAATTGTAAGCTTCTGACAAAATTATGAAAAAATGCTTCTTTTTTGTTTTCAAATATGTTGCCAACAATTAAAAAAGTAAAAACCGATTATTTTGTATATTTTCTCAATTAATTATTTAAATAAATTAAAGCAAAAAAAAACATCTTGTATGTGAAAAATTGTACTTTGACAGTAAAAGAAAATAACAAAAATGTTGATTTAGTTAAAAATATGTAGCCAATAATTTTTTGTGTGTATGAAAAGAATACTTTCTCGATATTCCACTCATTTACATACAAAAGATGTAGCAAAGGTGAACTACTACTCGAAAAAGATCGTCTGATTTCTATAAAAAATGCACGAAAATCTGATATCAGCCTTCTTTTGAACTTTTGAAAAAATATTAAATAATTTTTAACCATTTATGATCGCATATATGATAAGAATACTCCCTCGAAATTTTAATTCATTTCTATAAAAATGTGGCATTTTATAACAAAAAATCAAAAATCAACCACTTCTAAAGTTTAATGTTTAATTTTTCCAGAAGATTAATTCTTAAAAATTATAAACTGGGAAAATTCCATGAATAAAAACCATAAGCTGATAAAGTTCTTGAATTGTACCAAATGAGTCATTGGTGTACCATTGTACTTTTGAGCTTTGAATTGTACCAAAAAAAGTACAATTGTACCAACTTTTGCAACCCTGTCACACACACTGAAAACAAAACAAAAAATAGAACAAGAAAAAAGTTAAATTCGGCCTTGCCGAATATAGTGATACCCTCCACAATTTCAAAAAGATTATTGCAAAAAAAACTTCATTTAAAAGGAAATTACTTTTGAAAAAAAAAATTTTTTAAAAAAAAAAAATTCTGCGAAAAAATAATTCGCGATTTTTTTCTTTTTTGTCAAAAAATATGTTCGTACTTGTTTAAATACCATGTTTGGTGTTCAATTTTGTTCACATATGTCAACAAGCAGCCGAATTAAAGCATTTTGTTTTTTTTAGGTTATGTTGAATGCACTAAAATTGTTGAGGTGCGTTACATTTGCGTTCATAACTTTTGAACCACTGAACCGATATCGCTCAAATCCAATACCAAACTTCTCGGGAGAACTTCCAATAAATATGTTAAGTTTTAGTCATTTCCGTGTAATATTTTGGCCGTGATCACCATTTCCACAGACAGACAGACGGATATCGCTAGAATGTCTAAAAATCGATCGGGGATCATGAATATATATAATTTATGGGGTCCCAGACCGATATTTCGATGAGTTACAAACGGAATGGCAAACTTATATATACCCTCTATTACTAACAAGTGAAGTGTCCCTAGTGTCACCCGAGGATCTTTATGGAATTGGTTCTATTTTGTAGAGCAGAAAAAATAAAGGGACACATATTTTATTTAGCGGCCCAAATTCATATTTAGGGGGTAAAAAGGAGGGGGGAAAACAAGGTCATTTTTCAGTTCTTTTCGTTTATCTCCTATATTATGCATAGAAACCTAGTCATGTTACATACCAAATGAAAGGTCTTTGGAAAACCTATCTACGTGTGCTAAGATCGTGTCCAAAAATGCACAACTTTTTGTCATATTGAATAAAATACCAAAATTTTAGGATATTTTTGTTAATAAGTCGAAAAATATTAGCTTCTTTGGCCCGTTGTTAGCACCACGAGATAGGTATTTCTTAGAGTCCGTCCGAATATTCGGTTTCGGTATCGGTTTCGGCCGAATTATGGGGTTTCGGCCTCTCTTCGGTATTCGACAAAATTTTGGCCGAATATTAGCCGAAACTGAAACCTTTTGGTATTTTAAAAAATATGTAAAAAAGTCGCTGAATTTTTTGATTTCGTATTTCATTACACTTGTTTCAGTTCAATTGAAGAAAATGTTACAAGTTTATTCAATAAATGTAAAACTGTTTCAGTTCAAAAATTATTTTCTCCTAATCTACAAACGAAATATACAATTTTTTTGTAAGTTTTTTAAAAAACATATTTTTTTTTTCAAAAATACAACAATTCCTATGGTTTAAAAGCATTATGTGCTGTATATTTATCTTTAACAACTTTTTAATAATTTTATTCATGCCAGGCGGTAATTTTTTTTAACATGATAATGTTTTTAGGCTGGGGTCTAATTTTAAAAAAGTTGCAGGACGCCACCTCAGTTTGACTATATAAGCTAACGATTAAACAAAAAAGAAAATGAGAATTACAGTTTTCATTTTATTACAACCTTAAACTTCGACAATAATTTAAAATTAAAAATAAAATATAAAAACACATAGTTCTGGTAGCGACACCTAGCGCCGCCACTCGATTAACGCAGTATTGCCATACCAAATATCGCAATTCCAATTAGATTAGTTACCATCATCGCAAAACTAACCAGTATATTTGAAAATAGAATATCTATAAGCAAGAACAACATAAAAAGCGCCGCCTGGCGGAAATTTTATAAGTATTCGTTTTTTGTAGTAGAGATGCGAACGTGACACGTGATTACGAGTGATCATGAGTGAAATTTACGCTTGATTAAAAAAAAAATTCGTGCGTGAGATTGAGTGAGTAATTTTGGCTTCGTCAGTTTGCGTGATTGTTGTGTGCTGTCTAAAACAGAAAACTACACCATCTACAGATGAAATTCGAAAAAGATCAATTGTTATTTGAAGATTATATTTGTAATTCGATCATTCCATTTGTAATTCGAAGATTCCATTTGTAATTCGAAGATTCCATTTGTAATTCGAATACTCCAATTGTAACTCGAAGATTCCATTTGTAATTCGAAGATTCCAATTGTAATTCGTAAAAGATCAATTGTAATTCGTAAAAGATCAATTGTAATTCGTAAAAGATCAATTGTAATTCGAAGATTCCAATTGTAATTCGTAAAAGATCAATTGTAATTCGAAAAAGATCAATTGTAATTCGTAAAAGATCAATTGTAATTCGAAGATTCCAATTGTAATTCGTAAAAGATCAATTGTAATTCGAAAAAGATCAATTGTAATTCGAAAAAGATCAATTGTAATTCGTAAGAGATCAATTGTAATTCGTAAAAGATCAATTATAATTCGAAAAAGATCAATTGTAATTCGAAAAAGATCAATTGTAATTCGTAAAAGATCAATTGTAATTCGTAAAAGATCAATTGTAATTCGAAAAAGATCAATTGTAATTTGAAAAAGATCAATTTTAATTCGAAAAAGATCAATTGTAATTCGTAAAAGATCAATTGTAATTTGTTAAAGATCAATTGTAATTCGAAAAAGATCAATTTTTATTCGAAGATTCCAATTGCAATTCGTAAAAGATCAATTGTAATTCGAAAAAGATCTATTGTAATTCGAAAAAATCAATTGTAATTCGAAAAAGGTCAATTGTAATTCGTAAAAGATCAATTGTAATTCGTAAAAGATCAATTGTAATTCGAAAAAGATCAACTGTACTTCGTAAAAGATCAATTGTAATTCGAAAAAGATCAATTGTAATTCGTAAAAGATCAATTGTAGTTCGAAAAAGATCAATTGTAATTCGTAAAAGATCAATTGTAATTCGTAAAAGATCAATTGTTATTCGAAGGTTCCAATTGTAATTCTTAAATTATCCATGGAAATTCAGTTGATGTTTTTCGAATTACAATTGGAATCTTCGAATTACAATTGATCTTTTACGAATTACAATTGATATTTTACGAACTAGCTAAGGCGTCGATAATAAACACTGCAACTTGGGGACCGTGGGTTCAAGTACCAGCCGGGGCGGGATTTTTTTTTTTTTTTTATTGTTTTTTTTTTTATTTTTTTATATTTTTTAATATATTTATTTAATATTTTTATTTATTTTAATATTAATTTAATTATTTCCAAAAAAAAACATTTGAAAGGCATATTGATGACACTTTTTGAAGACATGATGAAATGTGTCATCACTTGTTTTTTCAGTTTGTATGACATGTTTCATCATATTGAAGAAAACCCTCATCAATATGATGAAATTTGTCATCAAAATTGATGACAGCAAGTGATGAAACCGTATCATCAATATGATGAAGCATTTTTCTTTGAGTGTAGTAAGAAAATCGTCATCATATTGAATTTAAAGGGTAACTAATACAAAATTGTGATTAAAATAAGCTTTTATGATTAATTTTAGGAAATTTAATACCTTTTGTGCAAGAATTTGACATAAAGTCAAATAAAATTTAGTTTATTTTATTTTCGTGAGTCTTTGTAAGCGTGATTATTTCGTGAGCGTGACAAAAATTTTACCTACTCACGTGAGCGTGCATAAACGTAAGCAGAAAGAACAATTTTGTAAGTGAGCAATACTTTTATTTCGTGTGCGTGAGTAAGTCAAAATTCACTCACGCGCCCATCTCTATTTTGTAGTATGTATCTATAATATTGTCGGATAACCACAAGCAAGAACATAACACTGTTTATGTTGGCATTTAAATATTATACGGTAGCCTAGCTGAAGTGTGTCCGACTCGGAAACAGTGGGTCCGAGGATCGTCTCCGTGATCAGTCTACTTATTTTTTTTAATTTCGTTTTTTTTAGCTTGTTTATTTTTTTTTTTTGTAAAGACCAAATTTTTTTTAAACCTTTATACTTTTTTTTATTAAATTATAAAAAAAAGTTAGAAAAAAGTGTTGTTTTAAGTATTGGTCATTGTTAAGTATAATTTAAAATTAAAAGACTATTTGATTTGAATAAAAAAAAAAGGAATAAATAAAAGCTTATTAAAATAATAAAAAAAATAATTAGAATCTTATAAATCAGTTAAAATGTTATATATTCTGGTTTTTCTAAATTTTCCAGTAGTTTTTGTTTTAAATTTTGTGAATTTATCTGCATTTTTTTGACTAATTTTTTATTTTGTCTGGATTTTTTCTTAGTTTTTAATTTTTTTTTCTGAATATTGAATAAATCCTGCAAGTGTATTTAAGAAATTTCTTGGAGTTATTTTTTTGTGAGAAAATATCGTTTTTGGAAATATGTGATGTTTATTCGTAACAACTTTTTATTAAATAAAACATTATCATGATTTAATATTTTGGGCAAGAGTACAAAACTCTGCGGCATTTTTAAGTTTCGGTTTCGGTTCGGTTTCGGCCGAATATTCGGTTCGGTTTCGGTTCGGGCTCTAGTATTTTTAATACCTTTAATCTGATACCACACATGCCTATATTAATTTTGTTTTAATAGGCGTAAATCGTAAAAAACTGTAAAAGGTCAATTTCCCCCCATACAAATCGACCCCCCCTAAAAATGAGTTTGGGCCGCTAAAAAAATACATGTCGAATTAATTTTCGTTCTTAACAACATATCCAAATTTCATGAAGATCGGAGGGTGACACCAGGGAGACTTCCTTTGTAAGTGGAGGCTATACAAATAAGTAAAGCTAAAAATTTTGTTAAACAGTTAATTATATTAATTAAATATTTAATTAATATTAAATTAAAAATCAATTAAAATGTTAATTAAAATAAAGTTGAAAATTTAATTAAACAACTAATTATATTAATTAAAAATTTAATTGATATTAAATTAAAAAACAATTACAATTTTAATTAAAATATACGATATTATTTTCTGTGCGTACACACAAAAAAAAAATTAAAATAAGTTTCAATCACTAAAATGATTATATCAATTACTATTTTAATTGATTTTGCACCTATCGCGAAATTGATGGTATTAATAAGTAAAAGTTTAATATTGCAAAAAGCATAAGAAATAATTTTTAAACACATATTCGAGGGAATATTTGCCCCCCTCAATTACTACTAGCGACCACCTGACCCCCCCCCCCCCCAAAAAAATGTCTGAGAATTTTGTACTCTTGCCTAAAACATGATAATATTTTGCGGAAGATTTGGGTGTATTTGCCAAAGCAAAGTTTTTTTAGAAAAATAATGCTATATTTCTTTGCTATTCCATGCAAAACGAAGTCAAAATATCAGTCGAGGACCCCATTAAAAAACCAATAGAGCTGTACATTTCGTAGGTGAGTGCAAAAATAAGTGCAAAAAAGTGTTTTTACATTTTGGAGAGTATAAAATATTCGGCACCAAAGAATATAACACTCTCACTTGTTTTATGTACATTTGATAAACAAATGGAAAATTTTTATGCGAAAAGCTTAGACTTGGTAAAAAAGTAGTTTTGGTAAAAAAAGTTATATAAAAATTATATAAAAAAAAACAAAATTATGTTAAAAAAAATTTAATGAACCCAAAATTTTTGGTGAAAAAAAATTTGATAAAAAAAAAGTTTTTGATGAATTTTTTTGATGAAAATAATTTTTTTTTTAAGTAAAAAAAATCGATGAAAAAAAAAATACGAAAAAAAAAATTTTTTTGGTGAGGAAAAAATTGATAATAAAAAAATTGATGAAAAAAATTAATAAAAAAAATATGATAAAAAAAATTATGAAAAAATAATTTTGGGGAAAAAAAAAAATTTGATGAAAAAAAAAATTAATGAAAAAAAAAAATTATGAAAAAAAATTGATGAAATTAATGAAAAAAAATGTTGATGAAAAAAAAAAATTTGATGAAAAAAAAAAATTAATTTGATGAACAAAAAAAAAATTGATGAAAAAAAAATTTGGTGAAAAAAAAATTTGGTGAAAAAAAATTGATAAAAAAAAAAATTGATAAAAAAAAATCAAAAAAAAGTTTGATAAAAAAAAATTTTATGAAAAAAAAAAAATTTTATGAAAAAAATAAAAATTTGATGAAAAAAAAAAAATTTTGATGAAAAAAAAAAAATTGATGAAAAAAAAAAATTGATAAAAAAAAATGTTGATGAAAATTTTTTTTTTTTGTTGAAAAATAATTATGTTACTTTTTATTCACCAGCTGGTGAAAAACGGTTTTACTCACCACGAGGTGAATTATTATCCAAGTTACAAACCCAAGTTATTAAAATTTTTGGTTTTAAGAAAATTAAAATAGTAATTCTTGTTTTCTTTTTCGTTAATTGTTAGCTTATATGGTCAAACTGTGGTGGCGTCCTGCAACTTTTTTAAAATTAGACACCAGCCTAAAAACATTATCACGTTAAAAAAAAAAAAAAAAAAAACGCCCCCTGCATTTTTTTTGCATGTTTGAGGGTATAAAAGATTCGGCACAGTCGAATTTAACACTCTTACTTCTTTTAGTTAAATTTAACTAAATTTTAGGAAAATTCATAAACTATTTTCAAAAATTTTTTTTTCCTAAATTTTTAGTTTATATTTATAAATAGTTCACAGTTTTCTTTAAATGGAGTTCTTTAATATAAGGAAACAAACTCCTACTGCCAAAGAAATGTTCCCCAAATCTAAGAAACATATCTTTATGTTTAAGATATACTTCTTAAAAATAAGCACACACAATTTAGTTAAAATTTAGTTAAAATTTACTAAAAAAAACTTCATCGTATTTCTCTTCTTAGAATTGAGGAAGTGTACTTCTAAGAATTTAGTTAATAGCCTCTTAGAATTTAGTTAATAGTCTCTTAGAATTTAGTTAATGAATTCTTAGAATTTTGTTAAATAATCAAAATGGTGATATCTCCAAAACTAAGCGAGATAGAGCAAAATGGGTGAAATATTCACAAGAAAGTACCGTAAAAAAAAATTATGGAATAGCCTAGCTCTACATATCTGTCGGGGTCCCAAGACCATAATTTTGGATCTAAAAGTTGTTATTCCCGATATTTTATATATGCACATAAGTATTTCGGTAAATACTACCGACACGACAAAAAGTCCAACGGCATTTTTGTAGCTCTTGATTCGTAGAACACTTTCGAAAATAACTTGAATGCCCTCCAAGAAATAGTTTTTGAGTAAAACTCAAATAGCTCCAGAAATAAATTGAGGCAGGGGATACCCCTACTTTTTTAAATATTTAATGCTTAAAAATAGCTACTTTTGGGAGTTTTGTTTAATAAATTTTGCAGAAATTTAAATATAGAGCATTTTACCCCTTTGCACGCAAGATTTTATGGTTTTCTATGAGAGTAATGGGAGATAGATGGTACATATGAGTCATCCACACCAAATGTCCCGCTACAGAGAAACGTGTGTCCCACGAATTTTTGAATGGGATAGCCCCATATGTAGGCTGACCATTCGTACTGATTTGATCAGTACATGTACTGATCAGTACAACAAACGTTGTACTGATTTGTACTGATTTTTTTTAAATATGTACTGAATGTACTGATTTTTGCATATTTCAACATAAAAAGTTATTTTATTTGAAATTTCTATACAAAAATTTGAAAATTCAAGTTGTCAGAGTAGTTTTTTAATACTTATAAGTTTGACAATGAGGTAATTTATAATGAGTTAATTTTAAGGAGCTTGGGGTTCATGAACCAAGAGGTGGCTTAACGTAAAATTGTATTTGAACATGAGGTTATTTTGATCTTTATATATTTATATAAAAAGGCGTACAGAATCTTTGAGGTTTTCTACAACGAAAAGTTTAAGGGATGATTGATTTTCTATATATTTTTAAATATAATGTAATTGCATGAATGCAAATGATTCTGATATGAGGTAATGTCATAAGAATTTATTGAAAAAAGCGCTCGTTTAAAGAAATATGTGCATATTTTATGGGAAGTTTTCGAAAAGAATTGAGGAACTCTATTTTTCTCAAAACATGTGGGTTTTTGTTATATTTTCTGAACTGAACCAATCAAATTATTGAAATTAAGTCGTTTGAAGTCACATAAATTTTCTGCAAAATAACGACAACAGTTTATGGCAGTTGTTTTTTACAGTTGTTTTTACAGAAATACTAATTGAACCCAAGTTAGTTTAACCGAAATTTTTTCTGTGCTTTCCCTACACTAAAAAAAAACTGTAATGTTAGCAAAAAAAACTTGTAAACCTACAAGAAAATTTGCTGATTTTGAACCCAAAATTTTTTTGGTAAAGTTAGCAAAAATGGTTTGCCAAAAATTAGTTAACTAAAATTTTTTTTATTTCAACTTAGTTCATACACATTTGGGGACCCCATTGCACAGTGCTTCGTTCCCATGTAACGAAGGGACAAAATTAGAAGGAGTTGTCAGATATTTTTGAGATTTGGTACACTAACATAAAATATATTAGTTAAGAAAAATATGAATTTTTGGAAAAATCGGTGCAAGGACACGCCTACCTCCCATGTGTCTTGAAATTGAAAAATGTAATTTTAGCTTCAATAATGCACAAAAAATTACAAAAAATTGTCATGCTGATACACATTCCACTAGCAACGTGTGTGTAAATTTTCACTTAAATCGGAGCAAGGACTCAAGGTCCTGCCAAATATCCTTTTTCTTTGAAATTCTTTAACACCTACAAAAATTGTCCGATCGTAAAAAAACTTTGTAAGCAAATTAATATTCCTTAGATATATATTAATGCCAAATTTGGGCAAAATCGGATTAGCAGTGTGGAAAATATAAAAACATCCTTTTTTGGAAAATAAGTTATTTTTATTTTTAAAGTCGTCTAAAAAAGATCAAAGAAATGTATTAAATCAACTTCTGAGCTACATAATGTTTATACATGTCTATAGTAAAATTTGATGGTGGTTCTTTTTTTTCAAATACATTAACCCCCTATCTCCCATTTTTAGGGGTCATTTTTGTCCTTTTTTAACATATCCTCATAGAACAACACTAAAATGTGCGTTTTAATAGTTAAAATGTTCTACAAAAATGTTAAGCATCAAATTTCACTAGGGTTTGTCAAATACCAAAACATCGTGCGATATAATGAAAATGCTTTAAAAAGTAAAATTGTAAAGTATCATGTTAAATAGCTTTTACCAAAGTAGACTGAAATAGGTCGAAAAAATGTAGTAAAAATACTACTGAGATAAAAAATGTCTTAAGATGTCTTCAGTGAAATTTAATGGCGGTTCTTTTGTTAGAACATATTAACCCTCCATCTTCCATTTTAAGGGGTCATTTTAGTACTTATTTCAAATATTTTTATAAAATTTAATAAAACGAGCATTTAAAGGTTAAAGCGTAATACTAAATTACTTTTTTAAAGTTTCTTGAATATAATTTATAATTTAAGAGTTATTTCACATAACTTAAAGCTTCAATTGAATACACTGTGCAACAAATTTGAGGTCACACAGTGTATCTTAAATTGGACAAAACAAAAAATGAAGGTATACCATTTGTAAACCAAAAACGAATTGTTTTGAAAATTTAGCTCGTGTTCTTTTAATGGCCCATTGAAGTCTTTACTTTTTAATGGGTTTGGAATGATTAAAGATATCTAATAAATGTTTGTAGAACGTTTTAACACTTTAAACGCACGTTTAAGTGTTTTTTTATAAGAATATTTAAAAAAGGGACTGAAATGACCCCTGACAATAGGAGATAGAGGGTTAATATATTTTAAGAAAAAAGAAACATAAAATTTTACCGAAGATAGCTTTTAACAGTATTAGGCTCAGAAGTACATTTGTTATATTTTGTCGAATTATTTCAATTGTGGTGAATCACAATTTAACAATATATGATAATTAAAAATTTTACTTTTTTAAGCATTTTGCTTATATCTCACGAATTTTTGGTCTTTTACAACTAACAATGAAATATTATGCAGACAAATTTTTTAGAACATGTTAACCCTTTAAAAGCAAGTGTAAGTGGTGCTCTACGACGATATTTGGAAAAGGGACTAAAGTGACCCCTAAAAATGGGAGATAGAGGGTTAATATGTTCTAAGAAAAGAACCGTCATCAAATTACGTTGCACATCTATTAACCTCATTTAGCTCAAAATTAAATTTAATAATTTTTATTTTACTTATTCTGAACTCCTTTGAAAAATAATTAAAAACTTCAGTGGGCCATAAAAAAACTCGAGCTAAATTTTCAAAATTCTGCGGGGATTTCGATCTACTATTAATATACATTTATTTTACTTTTTTACCCTTTCAAATCATAAAATCGTGTTGCACAATGATATTAAACACTCCTAAATGCATGATATTTGAGTAAAAATCATGAATTTAGGCATTTAAAAAAACGCATTTTTTTCTAATTTGTGGTAAAAAATAGGCGCTAATTTTTGAATACGCTGTTAGATAAGAGTTTAAACTTACAAAAAAAAAGAAAAAAAAATATCTATTTTTTTATATTTTTTTTTTTACACTCCATCAAACTTTAGTTATTTTTGGATTTTCAACAAAAAAAACTTGTTTTTCTGCGCAATAAAAAATATTTTTTTTGGAAATATATACAAAATTCTATATTTTAACTCAACTACAATTATATCAAAGTACTTTTAAACAAAATTTCGAACCATTCTATTAAAAAATGGATTTTTGAGAATTATTTTTGTGAAACAGCTAAAAAACATTTTCCTGTTAAGTAGTTTTTGCATAAAATTCTCTGAGTTTAGCGCCCTCTCGTGGTGACAAAAGCAATCAGAAAAAATATTTCTGTTAATATTTATTTGAGATACCTTATTATTAGGGCAAGTACTTTCATGCATCTAAAAAACGAAAATATGTGCCTATAATATGCATCTAAAAATCCAAAATATGCACTAAAAACTTCAAAAATATGCATCTAAAAATTATTGTTTTTACACAAAAAAATATTTTGTCAACATAATATAGGCTTTGTCAAATACTTTGAGGTCCTCTACAATTCTTAAAAATTTTTTATTGAGTGGAAACAATTTTTAATAAGTAAAATATTTTTTTGCTTCAGAAGTTTTTTCTTTGAGTGATTAAATATTTCTGAAGAAAAAAATTTTATAAACGAAAAAGAATATTAAAATACAATATTTTTCTAGAACAAGTTATTTTTCAATACTTTGTTCTATATTCTAAGAAAAAAATATTTTTAAAATATTTTTTTCACTTTTTTTCGGAGTCTTACGATTTTTAAGCCCAAAAATTAACTCGAAAGCACCCTAACTCTAACGAAAACGCAATTTTCCTGTAAAAAAATCATAAATTCTAAAACATTTTTTTCTTACCGATTAGTAAAATGTCTCAGAATAGAAACATTTTTAATAGGAAACATTTCTCAGAATCTAAAAATTATACTTTTAGAATCCATTTTCTTTAAAAAATGCATCAGAATATGATTTCTATAAATAAATAAATTTTTCTATAAGAAATAGGCGATAGGTTTTGAATTTTCCTAAGGACGTTTTGAAAAAATATTGATGAAATTTCAAAAAAGCCAAATTATATGAAAATATGCAAAAATATGCATTTATACCAAAATATGCAAAAATATGCAACTACAAATCAATGCCATTTTATTGCAAATTCATTGATTCGGATAGATATTTAATTTATGTTATGTTTACAATGCTGAGTAAAAATATGCATTTTCATGAAAGTAC
Organism: Pegoplata infirma; assembly: GCA_963921195.1. Classification (NCBI taxonomy): domain Eukaryota; kingdom Metazoa; phylum Arthropoda; class Insecta; order Diptera; family Anthomyiidae; genus Pegoplata; species Pegoplata infirma. The sequence continues at coordinate 112,083,393 of OY992538.1, forward strand.
TTGCCCTACTTATTATCTTTCAAAAAATCTGTATTTAAACACAATTTGAGACAAAAATTTTTTTTTTGACTTTTGTCCATGGGTCGAAGCATAGTGCATTGGGTTTGGACCCGATAGGTCCAGACCCCGATGGGCCTAGACCTAGTTGGTTTCCTTAAAAATCGTCATAGTTTTTGATCCAAAATTTGTGTAAGTTTCGCTCTACTTTGCTTAGTTTTTGAGATACGTGATTTTAGGGGACCACCGGGGTTTTGAGAATTACAAAACTCGATAACTTCAAAAATATTACTCAGAGAGCTTTTGATTATTTTGTGGTCTTGTTCTACGTGTTGAGAGCTACAAAAATGCTTTTGGACTTTTTGTTGTGTCGACAATATTTACCGCGATATGAGCATTTTAAAATTTTCGGGAATGCTAACTTTTTTGGATCCAAAGTTAGGACCCATTAGGGTCCACACATGTGAAGAGGACCCGCTCGAGAACCAAAAATGGCCTACATTTTGCTCTATCTGGCTTAGTTTCCGAGATAGCGCCATTTTAAATTTTCTGAAATTAAAAAAAAAATTACAATTTATTTTTGCTAATATTAGCAAAAAAAGCTTGTAAAAATTTGGTCAACTCAATTTTAAATTTAGCAAAAAAAATTAGTTCAAATTTTGTATAAAATTGCTAATGCGCTAAATGAAGTTTACAAGATATTTTTGCTAACATGCTAATCTCAACTAAAAATTTGCTAAAAGTTAGCTAATCAGCATTAGCAAAAAAAAATTTGTAAATCTACTAATGTATTATTTTAAGTGTAGAAAATACTTTTCAGAGAGTTATTTCTAGAAAAAAACTTGGGCGTACTGATTTGAGTTCAGAAAAAAATGGTCGCCCTACCTATATGGGACTTGGAAAATTGCGTTTTTGGTTTTTCAATTTTTCAAAACCTGCGCTTAGGAGGCGTGGCTAAATGTTGAAAAAAATTGTAAAATTTGCATTTTTGTATATTTTTTTATGGGCTATTGATTAAAAAATGTTATTTTGAAAAATTTTCAGAACCAGTTCTGAAATTTACCCATTTAAAAAAAAAATCAATTTATCAAAAATCCGGACACTTTTTTTTTTCTTTTTTAATTTTTTTTTTTAAGTTTAGAAGTTTGTCTATCCACACAAAAAAATGCAGATACGCGTTTTTCGTTTTTTTTTCGAGAAAATCGCATTTGAATATTAAATTTCATAACAATTTTGTAATTTGCTTGTATTTTCTTGTTTCAACATAGCGTATGAGTAACATTTATGCAAATATTTAATACAATAAAAGCATATTACAAAATTGTAATGAAATTTAAAATTCAAAATGTGGTTTTCTCAAAAAAAAAAAAACGAAAAACACGTGTATAAATTTTTTGTGTGGATAGACGAACTTCTAGACTTCAAAATAAAAAAATAAAAAAGAAAAATAAAGTGACCACACATATTGTGCAACATTTTCATTAATTTTTATCCATTAGACTTCGTAGTTTCATTAAAAAATGTCATTAAGTTTTGTTTACAAAATTTGCTGTTTTTTTACACCTGTCGTGTCGCGTATGTTTAGTCTGTTAGTTTACTCGCGCAAAAAATAGCTGATCAGAGCGTGATTTTTTTTTAGAATTTTTATACGAAATTAAAAATGAAATGTTGTTGATTAATTATAAGTATTTATTAAACTCGCGTTGTTTTTAATAATTTTTCGTGGTTTTACTTACGTATTAAAAGTAAATGTTATAGTAAAATTTTGTGTGAGAAAACTGAGTGAAATCTATAGATAAAATAAAAAATATGTGAAAGTGTTTTTTAACTTGGTTATTTTGTGATTTTTTCAGACTTTTTTTTTATGGAATTGGGAAAAAAGTAAAATATTAATTTTATATTTACTAAATTTATGCTTTTTTATATTCCCGGGTAAAAATGAAATATATATGATCATATATATTTCATTTTTACCCGGGTTAGTTCGTGGTTTTAATTATGTATTACAATTTAAGGTTGGAGTAAAATTTTGTGCGAGAAAACTAAGTGAAATCCATTTTTTATTATTTTTAATTCTATAAAAAGATCTTTACAAGTTTATACATATATTTCATTTTAAAAATAAAAGTAACATTTATTCAATGAAAGTATTTTATTTCAAAAATAAAAAGTAGTATTTATTTAGTGAAAGTATTTCATAAGAATTAAATACTTTTTTCATTAAAGTAATGAAAAATTTTCATAAAATACAATTTATATTTTGTATGAACGATTTTCATTAATTTAATGAAACTTTAATGAAACCCCTGAATGGGTTCCTTTTTAACGTCATTTTTCATAACATTAATGTAGATTTTCGTTATTGTCATGTACAAATTTCTATCACTGCAGATTTTTGATAAATTGACTTTTTAAAAAAAGGTAAATTTCAGAACGGGGCACAGTGCGACATTTGGCCAATCTAGGTGGACAAAAATCGAAAAATAAAAGTTGGCGGATTGTTATAATTTAAATGAATGTGACAGCAAACAATCCATATACTATGGAAATAATCATAATTTGACGAAAAAAGTGCTGTTTCATTTGATACAGGAGTTTAAAGTCACATCTTGTAATAGACTTTTGAGAAATAAAATATATTTTTGAGCACCATCCCAACTTTAAACACTTATAACTTTTTTGTTGTTGGAGTTATAAGCCCATTTTTTTTTTTGTAAATACAGCATTTTTAATCTAGTTTTTAAATCCGTGCTCATTTTCAATTAAATCGAAAACTTATTGTTGAAATTTATTAAAAACAAAAATTTAAAATTTAAAAAAAATAAAATAAAAAACGGAAACTTCGTTGGAATAAAACTATAGTTTCCTCACGCTCCCTCACACGACCTATACATGTGGCAGGTGTTGGAATGTCTCTAGTAAGAGATTAAACCATGTTTGCTGGCAATTTTTTGCGATTTATAGAGAATTTTAAAGTTTAGTGAACGTCTAAAATGGACTTTTTGCTTGATTTTTTTTTAATTCCATAGACTTTTGTTTTAAACAATATGAAAAATACACTTATATTGCACATAAAATTGAATTATTATGTAAGAATACATTATAATATAAAATGTATTGTGTTATTACACCGAACCCTTGTTTAACGGCATTAAATTTTTTTAACGATGTTTAGTTTTTGTATATAATATGGGAAAATTGGATAATTGTTAAATTCGTAAATTTCGCAATAGAATTAAAATAATGAAAACCAAATAACTTAAATTTTTTTTGTGTGTTTATGAATTGTTTAAAAATATTAATTCATTATTTTTTGTGTAATTCTTATAATTTTACTTGTTTTTTGTTTAAATAATAAATGTAAATACAGTTTTAAAATCTTTTTGTGTGTAATATATTTATAAAACTGCAAATAGTGGGTGGACCACGCCCCTTTTTGTTACAGTATAGAGTTAATTTTACAATGTATATAAGTCAACAAATGAAATCTAGCCCAAGGTTTTCTAACACAGCTTAAATACCTGTTATAAAAAAGTGGGCGTACACCGCCCATCAATAATTATCTTCGAGGTTATTGTGTACAATTTTTTTTACAAAATGGTACACATATAATATTTTTTTTTACAAAATTTCATAAAAATTCTTCAAATTATTTAAGCAATTTCTTAAAAAATAGTTAATTTCCAAAAAATGGGCGTGGCAATTGTTCGATTGTTCCAAATTTTGTTGTCAATATTAGTTATGGCCTGCATTATTATCAAACCAAATTTCAAGCCAGGATCTTTTAAATTAGATTTTTGTCCACCTAGATTGGCCAAATGTCGCACTGTGCGGGGTTTGAAATTTTTTCAAAATAAAATTTTTTAATCGATAGCACATAAAAAAATATACAAGAATGTGAATTTTTGTGATTATGTTGCATTCCGTTTTAATTTGGTAAATATTTAATCAAGGCAACTCGACAAAAATTTTACCACTTTTTTTTTAATATTTAGCCACGCCTCCTAAGCCCAGGCTTTAACAAATTGAAAAACCCAAAACGCAATTTTGTTAGTTCAATATAGGGCTACCGATACAACCAATTCAGAAATTCATGGGACACATGTTTTCCTGTAGCGGGACTTTTGGAATTTTTACAATAAAAAAATTACATTCGAAAAAAATTACATTAGAAAAAAATTTTACGCTCAAAAAAATTTTTACTCGAAAAATTCAAAAATTGTAATTTTTTTTACAAAAATATTTAAAAAAAGTTTTTTACCAAAAACAAAATATTTTTAATTAAAATTGTATTTTTTTTACATTGAAAAATTTAATAGGGCATTGTGGAGATTTTTGGATTCGGCCAAGTCGAAAATTTAACTTTTCTACTTGTTTAACACTGCTTTTTTGAAAAAAATACTAAAATGACCCCTTAAAGTGATAGTTAGAGGGTTAATATGTTTTAGGAAAAGAACCGCCATACAATTTCTCTAAAGACATCCCAACATATTTGGGACCATACAAAAGATATTCGCACTAACTTTGCAACACCCTTTGACGATTTTAGTTTATTTGATGGTCTACTTTCATTTGTACGATTTGATTTATAAAAATTTCCAATTGGTTCTACACTGAAGATTAAGGGAAAACTATTTGTTGGCAAAACGCTATAATATTAAATACTCTTTCGTACCATCAGTTGGCCATTGATGATTTACAAGATTTTCTATTATAAACTTTTAACAATAAATAGAAAATATGTAGTATAATAAAAAGAAAAGAATTATAAACAACAACAAATACATACTACATGATTATAGAAATTGAAAAATTAACGGCTACTTGCTGCTGCTGATGTTTTTGTTGTTACTAGAGATGGTCACATGAGCAGATCAGTGTATGGCTGAAACTTAATTTTACTTACGTGATTGTAAGTGAGTTTGAGTGAAAAAAATTCGTGAGTGAGTGTGTGTGTAAGTTTGTGTGATTAAATTTTCCTCCATAAAATTTCTTTTGTTCCGAAAAAAGCATAAAAAGATGTAAAATTTTTCTAAACTTTAATTTCGATAAATTTTTTTTTGTTAAATTTGGCTTAGCTTTAAATTTTGCAAAAAAAATTTTAGATTTTTAAAATTTTTTTTTATACATAAATAATAGTTTCGTGAGTGATAGTGATGCTGGTGTAAGTGCACGTGAGTGATCTTAAATTTACTCATGTGATTGTGAGTGAGTAGAAAAAAAATAGTAAGTGAATGTGCATGATTGAAAATTCCTGTCTTGAGTGTGAGTCAAAAATCACTCACGCGCCCGTCTCTAGTTGTTACTATTATTTATAAACAAAACTAAACTTGACTGACTGATTAAATTTTGACCAGAAAATCAAGAAGTAGATGAACAAGAAGAAGATGGAAAATAAATGGGGTTTGCAACAACTAAACAAATGGTTGATAAATCAGTTTACACAAAGATGCTGACCAGAAATCATTATGAACGCGCGCAAATATTGTTGTAATATGTTTTTTAAGTAAATTTTTAGTAGTTTCGTTCGATGTTGGTAAATTTTTAAAATTGAAACTCAACTAAAGTGAAGTGAAGCAATAAATTATCAAGATGTTTTAGTAATTTCACAAAGTAAAGTGCAGCAAAAAAAAATAAAATAAAACAAGTGCAAAAAAATACACCATTTACAGATGTAATTAAAAGTTTTAATTTGAAAAAAGATCAATTGTAATTTGAATATTTCATTTGAAGGCCTTACTGCAAAAACTTGATAAGCAACATTTTATTTTTTGGCGTTTTCTCCTTCTACTGATGTTCCATTGACAGATTTTTGACAGAAGTCTTGCTTAAACCCTTCGTACAAGTATCTTAAGTATAAAAGTTCTTTAAAAGATTTTTTTCTACATTATTTCAAAAGTTTTAAGGTAAAAACAACCATAAAATGGAATGTTGCTTATCGAGTTTTTACAATAAGCCCTTCATTTGTAATTCGAAGACTCCATTTGTAATTCGGAGTTTCCATTTGTAAATCATAGATTATAATTATAGAAGAATTCCAAAATTTTTGACTACAAAAAAAACACTTTTTCGGCCTTACCTATTTTAATTGTCTTAAAAATTGGTATATATGTTCTTCTGATTTTTGTTGAATTTCGGTTTTTGTTATTTAGTCAAAATTGTGAATGGTTCGCGTTTTATCGCTGTTTAAAGTTGGTATTTTGCAACAATTGTATGATAAATACACAATGTTTAAATGATCATATCTTTGGAACGCATCATCCGATTCCCACGAAATAAAGCGCAAAATAATGGTATGTCCTGTACTTAAAACAAAATTTTGAAAAAGGATAGGATGCTTTGCAAAAAGGATATTGAATTTAAAAAATGTCCTTAATTTGCAAATATCTCAAAATGCGTATCTTTAATTTTCCTGTATTTTTTTGCACATATAGCCCAAAATGTACTTAACAACATATGCAAATTCCAAATTGGGGTGATAAGCGGTTTATTTATAAACGTGGTTACATGAAACGACTAATTGATTTTTGTTAATAATTCATGTTTACAAATGAGAAACAATTTCTGCGCACTAACCGCGAATAATTTTTTTGTATGTATTTTGGATCGCTAAACTCAAAAATTTCATTAAAACAACATTTCGCGAATACATTTTTGTTTAATTAATTTTTTAGCGTTTTTTGGAGGTTTTTTTACTATTTTTCTTATATCTTAAGTTCTGTTTATCTGATCTTCTCACAATAAAAACCAAACTAAAGACAATCAAATTTCCAACAAATCCTACATTCATCATTTTTTCATCAGTTCATAGCTTTACGCGCAAACAAACTTTTTAGCGTTATTTGGAGGTATTTTGACTATTTTTCTTATATCTTGAGTTCCGTTTATCTGATTCTTCCGAAATAAGAACCAAATTAAAGACAATCAAATTTCCAACAAATCCTTCATTCATCATTTTTCCATCAGTTCAAAGCTTTCCGTTCAATAGGCAAACATATGACTAAAATAAGTTTTTTGATTAACAAATCATTTAAAAAAAAGTTTAAGAAATAGAAATCTTTGCAATTAATTACGTCTTTTTATTTATCTGCAAAGCCTGAACATTTAGAAATATAATAAAGTTGATTTGATGAATATCTATAGGTTTACTCCGAAGTTATCACAAATTATATGAATATACATGATAAAATACAAAAAAAAAATGGTAATTTTTTACGATTTCTGTTTTAAAATTTTTAAAAAATGAGCTTTGTTAATAAAAAAATAGTTTTTCCTTGTTTGCCTATTGCGCGTAAAGTTATGAACGGATATAAAAATAATGAATGAAGGATTTGTTGGAAATTTGATTGTCTTTAATTTGGTTCTTATTGCGAAAAGATCAGATGAACGGAACTCAAGATATAAGAAAAATAGTCAAAATACCTCCAAATAACGCTAAAAAATTTATTTGCGTGTAAAGCTATGAACTGATGAAAAAATGATGAATGTAGGATTTGTTGGAAATTTGATTATCTTTAGTTTGGTTTTTATTGCGAGAAGATCAGATAAACAGAACTTAAGATATAAGCAAAATAGTTAAAATACCTAAAAAAAACGCTAAAAAATTCATTTAACAAAAATGTATTTGCGAAATGTTGTTTTAATGAAATTTTTGAGTTTAGCGATCAAAAATACATATAAAAAAATTATTCGCGGTTAGTGCGCAGAAATTGTTTTTCATTTGTAAACGAGAGTTATTAACAAAAATCAATAAGGCGTTTCATGAAACCGCGTTTACAATTAAACCGCTTACCACCCCAATTTGGGATTTGCATATGTTGTTAAGTACATTTTGGGCTATATGTGCAAAAAAATAAAGGAAAATTAAAGATACGCATTTTGAGATATTTGCAAATTAAGGACATTTGTAATTCAAAAATGCCAATTGTAATTCAAAAAAAAAAACAATTACAATTCGAAAAAAATCAATTGAAATTAGAAAAAAATCAATTGTAATTTAAGGATTCCAATTGTAATTCGAAAAAGATCAATTGTAATTCGAAGATTCCAATTGTTATTAGATAAAGATCATTGAAAATTCAGTTGATATTTTTAAAATTACAATTGGAATTTTCGAATTGCAATTAAACTTTTTTAATTTTTCGAATTCCAACTGATCGTTTTTGAATTACTATTGGAATTTTCGAATTACAATTGATCTATTAAGGGTTTGTGATTGAATAAGAAAACATTGTATTTCTAAAGATTATTTTTAATGTGGATTTATTCCATATTGATCTATTTTAACTTACAACTGATATTTTTAACATGATAATGTTTTTAGGCTGGTGTCTAATTTTAAAAAAGTTGCAGGGCGCCACCTCAGTTTGACTATATTTGCTAACAATTAACGAACAAGAAAACAAGAATTACTTTTTTAATTTTCCTAAAACCAAAAATTTTAATAACTTGGGTTTGAAACTTGGATAATAATTCACCTCGTGGTGAATAAAACCGTTTTTCACCAGCTGGTGAATAAAAAGTAACATAATTATTTTTCAAAAAAAAAAAATTTTTTTTTTCATCAAATTTTTTTTTTCATCAATTTTTTTTTCATTAATTTTTTTTCTTCATTTTTTCTTTCATATTTTTTTTTTTGTTTTTTCATAATTTTTTTTTTGTTTATTCATATTTTTTTTTTGTTTTTTCATCATTTTTTTTTTCATCAATTTTTTTTTTCATCAAATTTTTTTTTTCATCAAAATTTTTTTTTCATAATTTTTTTTTTATCATATTTTTTTTTCATCAATTTTTTTTATCAAATTCTTTATTATCAATTTTTTTCTTACCAAAAAAAATTTTTTTTCATAAATTTTTTTTTTACATCAAAAAATTTTTCTTTTCATCAAAAACTTTTTTTCATAAAATTTTTTTTTCACCAAAAATTTTAAGTTCAATAAATTTTTTTTAACATAATTTTGTTTTTCGTGAAAAAATTTTTTTTTTTACCAAAACTACTTTTTCACCAAGTCTAAGCTTTTCGTATAAAAATGTTCCATTTGTTTATCAAATGTTCATAAAACAAGTGAGAGTGTTATAATCTTTGGTGCCGAATCTTTTATACTCTCCAAAATGTAAAAACACTTTTTTGCACTCATTTTTGCACTCACTTACGAAATGTACAGCTCTTTTTGGTTTTTTAATGGGGTCCTCGACTGATATTTCACGGAATATCAAAGTAATATAACATTTTTTTTTTCTAACAAAACTTTGCTTTGGCAAGTACGCCCAAATCTTCCGCAAAACATTATCATGATTTAATGTTTTGAGCAAGAGTAAAAAATTCGCAGGCATTTTTTAAATTACACTACATCTTCTTTAAATTAAAATTGATATTTTTATACTCTCCAACCACAGTCATTCCGTTTGTAACGCATCGAAATATCGGTCGGGGACCCCATAAAGTGTATGGGGCATTCCATGTCAAATCGGACACTTTGAAATTTTTTTTTTTTAGATTTTCCCAATTTGTTTACAGTTTTTAGTACCCTTTGAAAACTCCTTCGTGGTAAATTTTCAGATATTTTTGATGGCCCGTTCAAAAGATATCGAATTTTTAAAAATTGGTAGTTTGTTCCTTTACTCAAAATTCTTTTACTCATAACTAGGGCAAGTACTTTCATGCATCTAAAAAACGAAAATATGTGCCTATAATATGCATCTAAAAATCCAAAATATGCACCAAAAACTTCAAAAATATGCATCTAAAAATTATTGTTTTTATTAAAAAAAAATAATTTGTCAACATAAATTAGTGTTTGTCAAATTCTTAAAGGCCCTCGACAATTCTTTAAAATGTTTTATTGAGTGGAAACAGTTTTTATTTAGTAAAATATTTTTTTGCTTGAGAAGTTTTTTCTTTGAGTCACTAAATATTTCTGAAGAAAAAAATTTTATAAAAAAAAAAGAATATGAAAATACAATATTTTTCTAGAAAAAGTTATTTTTCAATACTTTTCCCAGCAAAACTTTTCGGAGTCATTCAAAAATAACTAGTTCTAGAAGTACTTCAAAGCTTGTCATTATAGGTTCTCAAAGAGCATCCTGGAACTAGTGATGTCACAACTAGTTCTAGAAGTGATCCAAAAGGGTAATATTTTGATTCCAAAGAGCTTTTTTGGAGTAGTTTGGGAACTAGTGATTTGGAAGTAGTCGTACATGACTTCTGCACCACTTCCATGAAACAAATACTGGTTCTCAAATAACATCTTAGAAACTGTTTCAAAAACATATAATTTTTTTCAAAAAAGAAAAAAAAATATATATTTCGCTCCTTTACTTGTATAGTGTCATAACTCAAAAAATGCGTTTTTTGAGTTAATGGTGCAGAATTATTCGTTATATCGTGCTTTATATTGTATCAAAAATTCGTATTAATATCTTTTAAACTCACCGTTTGAGAAGAGTACACGCCATTATTACATTTTCTATGTACCGGCCTTTTTCAATTAAAAACCAGTTTTAATAGTAACCTTTAAACGTGTTTTCTGCAAAATCAAATATTTTGAGTTGTGACACTATACAAGTAAAGGAGCGATTTGATTACGTATTTCTCTGTTGCATCGTCTATTTGGAAAAAGTCAAACCTTTTGAAATATGTACAGAGGGGCTAAAAATATTATTAAGTATTGGGTAATTTGTTTGGTATTATTAAGAATTGGGGCATTAGTGCAAATAGATTTTTATAGATCCATTCAATTACCTTACTACAATCTGGAATAAACTTCTTTATTTGCTACAGCTGGAATTTTTTATTACAAAAAGTAAACAAAACATTACAATTGTAGCAAAAATAGTAAGCAATTTGAGTAATACAACTAAGTATATAGTCGTATATTTATTGGTCCCAACAATATTTTTTTTTTTCAAAAATCCCTTATTCTCCTTCTAGATAATTTCTAATTGCATTAATGACTAAAAAAACAAAAAATACTACTAATTTTGTTCAGTAAAGTGCTGATATTGCGTTATATTTTCAACAAAAAATAATTAAAAAATGTTTTTTTTTTGCAAAAAAAAAAAATGTACAAAATGTTCCTAGACTGCTTCCCTAGAACTAGTTCTGATGGTGACAATTTCAAACAAAAATCATGGGTTAAAAATGGGATAAAGAATTGGTTCTAGAATGCTTAAAGAACCGTTCCATACATGGGTTCCTAGACTACTATCCTAGAACTAGTTCTGATGGTGACAATTTCAAACAGTGCTGCCAGAAGTGACGATTTTTCGTCATTTTGACGATTTTTTCATGAAATTTTGCAAAATGACGACTGACGATTTTCTGATTTGATTCCAATCATTTTGACGGTTTTTTGTAACCCCACTTTTATTCACAAAAATCTAAATTTGCAATTTTTGTTATTTTACAATGGTTTGAAAACAAAAATTAAATGAAATTCGATTAAATAAAATACTGAAGATAGACACAAATTTACAATATTTCATTCTCTTTTGGAAATATAACTGCCCGTGTAAAAAAATAATTGGATCAAAACATATCTCTTTTGATAAAAACATATATGGATCATATCTAAATGGATATAATCAGATCTACTCCATATATATTCATATCTGCTTCAGATATGTTTTGATCCGTAAATTGAGTCTATCTGACTATTTTACATATATGAACATATCTGAAAATGTCTGATCATATATGTCATATATGCCAGATAGACTCAATTTACGGATCAAAACATATCTGATGCAGATATGAGTATATATGGAGTAGATCTGATTATATCCGTTTAGATATGATCCGTATATGTTTTGATCAAAAGAGATATGTTTTGATCCAATTATTTTTTTACACGGGTGCACTTAAAAAATTATGTCGTTTTAAAGTCATTAATTTTTGCTCTGTATGAAAAAATAAATGATTATTCTTTTAATTTAATTTTAATTGTTGCTATTTTTACATGAAAAATCTTTTTTTTTTAATATTTGAATTCCCAGTAAACAAACATACTCTCTCTCTAGTGACTCCAAAAATGGAGCAAATATTTAAAATTTTTGTATGAACACGATTCATCCAAAAAACCCCTCTTTTTAGACTCAAACACTAAAACTCAGAGAATAATTGAATAGTTCATGCGAATAAAGACGAATAGACCATTTGTAGAATTTTACAGGGGACAATAAAAACGTAGGAAACGGTTAAAAAATAATATTTTTGTCAACTTTTTGGTATTAGCTTAAAGATTTAGGTCACATCTACCTAAATACAAAATTTTAGTAAGGTATTCGAAAGAGAACTTGCCAAAAAATTGGACTTAAATTTTTGCTTAAATGGAAAAAGGGCGAATATCCAAAAAAATGTATTGAAATTTGAATACAAATGTGTTATTTTGCAGCAGATTTTGACTACATTTTCATGAGACTTGCAAAACTTGACGAACTATGGTTGGTATTTGTTTGTAACACTTTAAGGACTTCAAGGATACACTTTTTAAGGATTGTCAGGACATGGAAAACAATTTTGTTTGTTAATTTTTTTTTAATATTCCTGTAATTTGATGCAGTAGTAATTCTTTATGACACTAAATAAATTTTTAGGAATTATAATATTAACCCTTGACTGCATACTACGACGTATAATAAAAGGACATGAAAATTTTTTTTTTTTATTCCTGACATTGGATGCAGTATTAACACTAAATGTTTGTATGTGCTAAGATTGTTTTTTTTTTGTGTACAATTTCAAATTTTAGCTAATATCAATTTTAAACTCGCAGCTAAATAATTTTTATATAATATTTTGTTAAGGATGGATATTCGCCCTTTTTTCTTTCCACACTTTAAAGTCTTATAACTCAAGAACGGTAAAATTGTTTGCCAATATAATAAGTGTGGTTTGTTCTTCGTAATGTTCTTTTAACACATTGTTACTGAAAGTAAAATTTTTGTATGATTTTGTGTTGTATTTAATCAAAATTGTGCGTTAGTTCACTCCCAATTTAAACAAAAATATAAAAATATACGAATTATTGCACATTCAAAGTCATTTTTTTAGCCTTAAAAGTCAAAATTTCCCCAAAATTTCTGCATAGGATTGTAGGGCTCTGCTAATAATATGCATTTATGCAAAAAAACCTGTTTGCGAAAAAGTGGTCTATTCGTCCTTATTCGCATGAACTATTCAATTGGAGTCTTTATCGATAAATTATCAAACAAAATACTTGATACGTTCATTTTAAGCTCTTTTGAGTAATTTTTTTGGGGTCATCAAAAAATGTGTTTTTTAACATTTTTTAAAGTGACGATTTTTTGCCGACTTTTTTAAAACTTTTGACGATTTTGACGATTTTTTTTCGAAATTTTGACGATTTTTCACAAAGCCTGGCAGCACTGATTTCAAACAAAATTCATGACTCTGAGAACGAGATAGAGAACTAGTGCCAGAATAGCTTCTTGGAAGTAGTTCCTGTCGTGACAATTTCAAAGAAAAATCATGGGTTAAAGAATGGGATAAAAAACTGTTTCTAGAAGTAGTGATGGAACCGTTCCATAGGAGGGGTGATTGTTCCTAGACTACTTCCCTAGAACTAGTTCTGAGGGTGACAATTTCAAACAAAAATCATGACTCTGAGAACGAGATAGAGAACTAGTCGAGCAAAAAAGAAGTACTCCAGCACTAGTTCTGGAAGTCATGCAAGTTTTGATGGGTTTTGTTCTTTATTCTAAAAAAAAAAATTAAAAAAAAAAAAAAAATATCGTTTTTTTTGGAATTTTCAAAAAATTAACTTAAAAGCAAAGGCCCCCACACCCCTAACTCGAATCAAAAAAAAACATTTTTCCTGTAAAAAAATCTTAAATTCGAAAACATTTTTTTCTTACCGATTAGTAAAATGTTTCAGAATAGGAACATTTTAAATTGAAAACATTTCTCAGAATCTAAAAATTATACTTCCGGAATCCATTTTCTTTAAAAAATGGATTAGAATATGATTTCTGTAAATAAATACATTTTTCTATAAGAAATATGCAATAGCTTTTGAATTTTCCGAAGGACGTTTTGAAAAAATATTGATAAAATTTAAAAAAAGTACAAATTATATGAAAATATGCAAAAATATGCATTTATACCAAAATATGCAAAAATATGCAACTATAAATCAATGCCATTTTATTGCAAATTCATTGATTCGGGTAGATATTTCATTTATGTTATGTTTACAATGCTGAGTAAAAATATGCATTTTCATGAAAGTACTTGCCCTACTCATAACTTCTTCAATAATGGTCCAAATTTCAAATTTTTTTTTCAAAATTTTTGTTTTTTACGTACTTAAAAAAAAAAAAAACCCAAAAAATTCTTAAAAGCGCTCTAGTATGCGATTTTTAAGTTTTAAAATTTAATTCTCATTTTTGAAAATGTTTGTACTCTTCGATTTTTTTGAAATTTTCTTGTGTAAAACTTCTATCGATTCTACAAAATTTTTGCACAGGAGGATCGTGGGATAACGATTATTACTATTTTTTTAAATTTTTTGAAAAAAATTTATTGTAATTTTCTAATCTTAAAATCATTTCTACTGCTCCAATGGTGCGTCTTAAAGGGGTCATTTACAACACCGACCTCCATTAATTTTTACGTCTTAACATTTCTTTGGAAAAAACTTATACCCTATTTCCAATTTCTAACGGGGCTCCCACACAAAATAAAATAACCGCTCTAACTGCCCTAATAGTGCCCTTAGAGCAAAAAAATGTATGACCGACCCACAATATCTTTTTAGTCCAAACATTTTCTCTGAAAACACCTACCCTCTATCTTCAACTGTTAAGGCGGTCCCCATACAATTTTTTTATTTTTTGTATATATGTTTTATTTAATCAGCTTCTACCGGTCCAATGGTGCGTCCGAGAGGGGTCATTAGTGAGACCGACACCCATTTATTTTTACCCTGCAAAATTTTTTAAAACATACCTACGCCCTATCTCCACTCCTTAAGTAGGATCCCATACAAAATTACATTTTTATAAAATATGCTCCAACAGTTATTTGTATGGGAGCCTACTTAGGGAGTGGAGATAGGGCGTAGGTATGTTTTAAAAAAATGTTGTAGGGTAATAATAAATGGGGGTCGGTCTCACTTATGACCCCTCTCGGACGCAACATTGGCCCGGTAGAAGCTGATTAAATTAAACAAATTTACAAAAAATAAAAAAAAATGTATGGGGACCGCCTTAACAGTTAAAGATAGAGGGTAGGTGTGTTCAGAGAAAATGTTTGGACTAAAAAAATATTGTGGGTCGGTCATACATTTTGTTGCTCTAAGGGCACTATTAGGGCAGTTAGAGCGGTTGGAGAAAATTTTTAAAAATGTCGTTTTGTGTGGGAGCCCCCTTAGAAATCGGAGATAGGGTATTAGTTTGTTCCAAAGAAATGTTAAGACGTAAAAATTAATGGGGGTCGGTCTTATAAATGACCCCTCTAAGAAGCACCATTGGAGCAGTAGAAATGATTTTAAGATTGGAAAATTACAATAAATTTTTTTCAAAAAATTTAAAAAATAGTAATAATCGTTATCCCACGATCCTCCTGGGCAAAAAATTTGTAGAATCGATAGAAGTTTTACACAAAAAAATTTCAAAAAAATCGAAGAGTACAAACATTTTCAAAAATGAGATTTAAATTTTAAAACTTAAAAATCGCATACCAGAGCGCTTTTAAGAATTTTTTGGAATTTTTTTTTTAAAAAGACAAAAATTTTGAAGAAAAAAAAAATTTAAATTTGGACCACTATTGAAGAAGTTATGAGTAAAAGAAGTTTGAGTAAAGGAACAAACTACCAATTTTTAAAAATTCGATATCTTTTGAACGGGTCATCAAAAAAATCTGAAAATTTACCACGAAGGAGTTTTCGAAGGGTACTAAAAACTGTAAACAAATTGGGAAAATCTAAAAAAAAAAGTTTTTTAAAGTGTCCGATTTCACATGGAATGTCCCATATATTATTGATCCATGATCGATTCTAAGACATTATGTGAATGTCCGTCCGACTGTCTGTAGATAACACAATACAGTCCAAAATAAAACAGCTAGACTCCTGAAGTTTAGCACAAATATGTATAACGTTCATAGGCAGGTTAAGTTCTTGAATGGGCAAAATCGGGCCAGGGGGAAAAACGTTCCCCCTTGAAGAACTAAACCAACCTCTGAAAAAATTCACTTTTTTTGTATTTTTGTTAAATAAATCAAACATTTGGTATATTTATCGCGATGGGAAAGTGCTCTAAAAGTCCCCCACTGACCCCTATTACCCCCCAAAAAAAACGCCCCTGACAATTTTTTTTTTTTAATTTTTTTGACATTTTGGAGGGTATAAAAGAATCGGCTTAGCCGAATTTAACACTCTCACTTGTTTGAATTACAATTGATCTTTTTCGAATTAAATTTGGAATTTTCGAATTACAAACAGAATTTTCGACTTACAAGTAGATTATTCGAAATACAAATGGAACCTTGGAATTACAAATGGGCTCTCGAATTACAAATAGAATCTTTAAATTACAATTGATATTTTTCGAATTGCATCTGTAAGTAGTGTGGAAAAACATTGTGTACATTAGGGTGGCATTTATTTTTCGATATTGGATTTAAAAGGATTGGAAACTCTAAGACATTGGATATGAAACTTAGGCCGCTGTTTCAAAAAAAGTAATTCACATAAAAAATGTGAAAACGAAAATTTCCAAATTTTTTTGGTGTTCTAGATTTCGCATTCGATTTTTTTTTCGTTTTGTTTCACATACAGTGGGCGACAATACATTGGAAACTTTTTTATAGTAGATGAAATTTGTTGAAGACAAAGTTAACAATACTAAACGTTATTATTATCAAACGAGTATTATTTAAAAAGATGTTATGTAGGTAATTTATCAAGCTTTAATTTTAGCTCAATAGCGTCCAGATTGAGTAAATAATGAATGTGTTACGAGGATCGATGTGGAAAATGAAATAATTTGTAGATATTTTTCAGAACATTTTTAAAAAATATTTCTACCCGAGTAAAAATAAACATATATAACCATATATAACTTGATACAAACCTAACGAATCATATATGATCAGATATTCCGTGAGCTATTTTCTAAATTTTTTAAATGCAGTCATATGTAGTTATATATAATTTAATCATGATTCGGATTAAAATGCGTACGGTTGATATAATTATATTTAATTATATGAGGGTCAATACAAATTTGTTTTTCTGTATAATTTAATATAAAATTATATATTTCTCATTCTGTTCCATATATAACTATAAATGTTTCTAATTACCCAACAATTTTCTAAGTTTTTTAGGCAAAGTATAAAAAACTTTTTAAAATGTTCCTAAACATTTCCTTGTTAGGATTATGTATATCACCTATCTGGTTCGAAGCGTACCCAAACATTTTTTTGTTTTAGAAAATTATATGTTTGGTGAATGTATCGTTGACCTGTGGTGTATCTTAAACCAAACCAAAAAACACCAGGATTTTATATGTTTTTATGCAATTAGATCTAATTAGATCTACCAATATATGGCAATGTCTGGTCAAAACTCGGATGAAATCAAATCGTATTTTATACAACTTGATCTTTTTTAATGCAAAAACATCCACCATTTTTCGGATCAAATTGCGTATAATTATATATTGTATTACATATCATTATATATTGCATCATATAAAAATTTTTACTCGGGTAAGCCGATTTTTTCCAAGTTAAAACATTAGAAATTTAAAAAAAAGGTGTTTATTCAGTGATCAAGTAATTTTTCCAACCACCCAAACAAACAGTGGAATTTTTTAAGTACAGTAGAAAAAATTCAAATTTTTTGACCTCCTATTCTTTTGACCACCAATTTTTTGTAAACAAAGAAAAGATTTTATTGTTTATTAATTTTAGTACACCTAAGTGTATGCTAAGGATATATTTAGTTAATTTAAATTTTTCTTTGTTAACAAAAAATTGGTGGTCAAAAGAATTGGAGGTCAAAAAATGTGAATTTTTGCTAGTGTACTTAAAAAATTCCACTGTTTGTTTGGTTTCTTGGAAAAATTATTTAATCACTGAATAAAAACTACTGGACCTTTTGTTAAATTTCTAATGTTTTAACTTGGAAAAAATCGACTCAGAAATATTTTTTAAAAATGTTCTGAAAAATGTCTATAAATAATTTTATTTTCCACATCGACCCTCGTAACACGTTCATTATTTACCCAATCTGGACGCTATTAAGCTTAAATTAAAGCTTGGTAAATTACCTACATAACATTTTTTTAAAAAATACTCGTTTGATAATAATAATGTTTAGTATTGTTAACTTTGTCTTTAACAAATTTCATCTACTATAAAAAAGTTTCCAATGTATTGTCGCCCACTGTATATAAAATTTGGTGAAAGTAAAACGAATGCACTTTTTTCCTTATAATTTATTAAATTTTAATTATTCGATTTTAACTTCGAATGAAAATGTGATCAACAAAACACTAAACATGATTTCATGCGATTCGGAAATTTTCATATGAATTGAAAAGTTGTGAAAGACAGAACAGAGGCATGTCTTTAAAGTTAAATCGCCAACTAGAAAAACACAAATGGAATTTTTTAATTCTCTGGGTCCAAGTAATGGACTTTAAACGTCTGCTGACATAAAAATGATTAATTTGCAAACATTGGGGAAACCTTCTCTGCAAAAATTAATTTTATTATTATTGAAATTAAAAATATATTCCAATCCCCTGGATCCAATTATAGGATTTTAAACTTCTGGTATACAAAAAAAAATATATTTTACGCCTGGTCCGATTTTGCCCACTTACGAACTTAACCAGCCAATGACTGACTATAAGACATATGAGGCATTCCACACCAAATGTCCCGCTACAGAAAAACATGTGTCCCGTAAATTTCTGAATAGGTTGCTTGGATAGCCCTATATGGAACTAAGAAAATTGGGTTTTTGGTTTTTCTAATTTTCAAAAACTGGGCTTAGAAGGCGTGGTCAAATATTGGAAAAATGGTCAAATTTGTGGCGAGTTGCCTTGATTAAATATTTATCACATTAAAACGGAAAGCACCACAATCTCAAAAATTTACATTCTTATATAGTTTTGTATGGGCTATCGATTAACATTTTTTTTTTTTGAAAATTTTCAGAACCCGTTCTGAAATTTTCCATTTTTTAAAAATGTCAATTTATTAAAAAACATGCCACATTTTTTTTCTTTTTTTATTTTTTTTTAAGTTAAGATGTTTGTCCATCCACACAAAAAAAATTCAGAAACACGTTCTTCGTTTTTTTCGAGAAAATCGCATTTGAACTTAAAATTTCATAACAATTTTGTAATTTGCTTGTATTTTCTTGATTTAACGTTGCGAATGAGTATTATTAATTGTATAAATATTACTCATTCGCAACGTTAAAACAAAGAAATACAAGCAAATTACAAAATTGTTATGAAATTTAAAGTTCAAATGCGATTTTCTCGAAAAAAAACGAAGAACGTGTTTCTGAATTTTTTTGTGTGGATGGACAAACATTTAAACTTTAAAAAAGAAAAAAAAGTGGCATGTTTTTTAATAAATTGACATTTTTAAAAAATGGAAAATTTCAGAACGGGTTCTGAAAATTCTCCAAAAAAAAAAAAAATTTAATCGATAGCCCATACAAAACTATATAAGAATGTAAATTTTTAAGATTGTGGTGCATTCCGTTTTAATGTGATAAATATTTAATTTAATAGTTTCTGATTTTTTTTGTGTGGATGGACAAACATTTAAACTTAAAAAAAAAATTTTTTGAAAAAATTTTATTGTAATTTTCCAATCTTAAAATCATTTCTACTGCTCCAATGGTGCGTCATAGAGGGGTCCTTTATAAGACCGACCCCCATTAATGTTTACGTCTTAACATTTCTTTGGAACAAACTAATACCCTATCTCCAATTTCTAAGGGGGCTCCCACACAAATCGACATTTTTTAAAATTTGTTCCAACCGCTATAACTGCCCTTAGAGCAACAAAATGTATGAACGACCCACAATATTTTTTCAGTCCAAACATTTTCTCTGAACACACCTACCCTCTATCTTTAACTGTTAAGGCGGTCCCCATACAATTTTTTTTATTTTTTGTAAATTTGATTTATTTAATCAGCTTCTACCGGTCCAATGGTGCGTCCGAGAGGAGTCATTAGGGAGACCGACCTCTATTTATTTTTACCCTACAAAATTTTTTCAAAATATACCTACGCCCTATCTCAACTCCCTAAATAGGCTCCCATACAAAATTACATTTTTATAATATTTGCTCCAACTGTTATTTGTATGGGAGCTTACTTAGGGAGTGGAGATAGGGCGTAGGTATGTTTTGAAAAAATGTTGTAGGGTAAAAATAAATGGGGGTCGGTCTCACTAATGACCACTCTCGGACTCACCATTGGACCGGTAGAGCTGATTAAATAAAACAAATTTACAAAAAATAAAAAAAATTGTATGGGGACCGCCTTAACAGTTAAAGATAGAGGGTAGGTGTGTTCAGAGAAAATGTTTGGACTAAAAAAATATTGTGGGTCGGTCATACATTTTGTTGCTCTAAGGGCACTATTAGGGCAGTTAGAGCGGTTGGAACAAATTTTAAAAATGTCGTTTTGTGTGGGAGCCCCCTTAAAAATTGGAGATAGGGTATTAGTTTGTTCCAAAGAAATGTTAAGACGTAAAAATTAATGGGGGTCGGTCTTATAAAGGACCCCTCTATGACGCACCATTGGAGCAGTAGAAATGATTTTAAGATTGGAAAATTACAATAAAATTTTTTCAAAAAATTTTAAAAAATAGTAATAATCGTTATCCCACGATCCTCCTGGGCAAAAAATTTGTAGAATCGATAGAAGTTTTACACAAAAAAATTTAAAAAAAATCGAAGAGTACAAACATTTTCAAAAATGAGATTTAAATTTTAAAACTTAAAAATCGCATACTAGAGAGCTTTTAAGAATTTTTTAGGATTTTTGTTTTAACCCCTTCAGACATTTTGTCCAATATAATGGACATTTGGTTTTCTCAGTTTGAAGTCTTGTAGATTTGGAAGAAATGGACCGATTTTGACATATAGTACAGTTTTGAAAAGACAATTTACTTAACTTTATATACATGTGATTTACACTGATAATTTTTCATTAGGTTTTGTTAAATTCAAAGGTTTTCAAAAAAAAAAATATTATTTCAAAAAAATTAAATGTTTATTTTTGCGTACAACACAGAAGCAATTGACTTTTTAACTATTACAAAAAAATATTTTTTTTATTATTTTTGTCTCATTTAATTATATATATTGTCTACTTTAATAACACTAAGTTTCTTAAAATTTAAATGTTCGAAACGAGCCCACCAGAAACTTTGTCCAATAACTTGGAAAGCACCTAGCGGCCAGATGGAGGAACTTACATGTAATCTGACTTCAGATTCTTAATCAGCAGCCTCGAATTAACAAATAATCAAATTTTCAAATGTTTTTCTCAACTAGTTCTAAATAATGTCTGAAAGGGCTAAAAGTACGTAAAAAAAAACAAAAATTTTGAAAAAAAAAATTGAAATTTGGACCATTATTGAAGAAGTTATGATTAAAAGAAGTTTGAGTAAAGGAACAAACTACCAATTTTTCAAAATTCGATATCTTTTGAACGGGTCATCAAAAAAATCTGAAAATTTACCACGAAGGAGTTTTCGAAGGGTACTGAAAACTGTTAACAAATTGGGAAAATCTAAAAAAAAAGTTTTCAAAGTGTCCGATTTCACATGGAATGCCCCATATATATTATTGATCTATGATCGATTATAAGTCATTCTATGAATGTCCGTCCGTCCGTCTGTATAAAGCACGATTCAGTCCAAAATAATAGAGCTAGACCCCTGAAAATTTGCACGAATGTGTCTCATAGTCATAGGCCAGTTTAGTTCGGAAATGGGTAAAATCGGATAAGGGGCAAAACAGTTCCCCCTTAAAGAACTAAAAAAACCTCTATAAAAGCGCAATTTTTTACAGCTTTTTTTGCATTTTTGTTAAACAAATGAAACCTTTTTATGTCAGAAAGGGTTAAAAGTCATACACTTAGACCCCGGAGGCTACAAAATATTGTTTTTTCTGCCCCGCCCCCTTTTGTGGGCGTGGATTAAAAAAAACATAAAAATTATGAAAAAATGGTATAACTAAAGTTTAAAAAGCATAATAAATAATTTAGTAAACATTTATCGCGTTGGGGAAGGTATCCCCCAGCACCCCACAGAGCCCTCTCCCCAAAAACGCACCTGAAATTTTTTAGCTTTTGATCCAAAAAAGTTTGCATTCCCAAAAATTTTAAAATACTCATATCTCGGTAAATATTGCAGACACAACAAAAAGTCCAAAAGCATTTTTGTAGCTCTCAACACGTAGAACAAGACCGCAAAATAACCAAAAGCTCTCCGAGTAATATATAAAGTAATTGAGTTTTTTAATTCTCAAAACCCCAGTGGTCCCCTAAAATCACGTATCTCAAAAACTAAGCAAGGTAGAGCGAAACGGACACAAATTTTGGATCAAAAGCTATGACGATTTTTAAGGAATCCAACTAGGTCTAGGCCCATCGGGGTCTGGACCTATCGGGTCCGAACCCAATGGGGTCCTCAAATGTGTATGAACTAACAATAAGTTGAAATTAAAAAAAATTCAGTTAACTAATTTTTGCCAAAACATTTTTGCTAACTTTACCAAAAAAATTGTGGGTTCAAAATCAGCAAATTTTCTTGTAGGTTTACAAACTCTTTTTGCTAACATAACAGTTTTTTTTGAGCGTAAGCGCATCAATGTTATTAAAAAACTTTTTTTTTCTCTTTTGTATAATCTAAATTTTATGAAAAATTAGTGCTACCCTAATGTATACACAATTATACATTTGAAAATTTCTAAATCAATTTAATTTAGAGTAGAGTAAACGAATAAAAAGTGCATTGGAAAATTTTATATACTTTATTGCTTTATATGTACTATGTGCTAATTTTACAAACTAAAAAAGAAAACAAGAACGTTATGTTTAAACTTAAAAAAATAATATTAAATTTGTCTTAAACAAATGAAAAACTCAACAAAAACAAAAGAAATATGTCAAAACAATATCAAGTCTGTGTTATAATCTCATATATAAATTTATTGAATGCGGCTAGTATTTCTATGAAATCCTTGTCCACTGTTAAACCATCAACATTACTGCTGCCACCCGGATTCGATTCACAATTACCACCACTACAACCTATGCTATATCCTTTTGCTGTCGCAATATCAGCTGAATCAACGCGACCACCATCAATGAAAAATCTTCCCATTATATCACCACCCGCTTGGATTCCTATGTCTTCACAAACTAAAGAAAATGTACCATTAATACCGACAGCATACTCATCGCCATCAACTTCAAGTCCTTTCCCTATTTTAGAAGATCGTATCACACAATATGATGAACCGCCACTATCGAGTAGTAATGATAATGGTCCTGTCTTTGAATCAATTGTATATGGTACTTGGAAACCAGATCCGCCTTTACAACCGGCTGATATATTAAATGCAACAAAACAACAACTTGATAGTGGTCTTGTTGCTGATGGAAAATTTTACAATAAAACTATCAACAGACAACATGGTAAGTAGTGAATGTTTAGATAATTAAAAATCATTTTTAATGCCCTACCATGCACAATTAGTAAACAAATATTTAAGCTTGTCATTCCGTTTGTAACTTTATGAAATTTTGGTCTGTTACCCAAGAAATATGGTGACAGGACATAATCCCCACGGACATTACGCCCATAACGGAAATGGGGATTATGACCGAATTCATTACGGTCATAATCCCCATTATAGTTGTGGGGACTATGACCGTTTCCAAAACGGTCACTGTCCCAATGGGGATTATGTCCGTTCCTTGTTGGGATTACAGGACATAATCCCCACGGACATTACGCTCATAACGGAAATGGGGATTATGACCGAATTCATTACACTCAAAAAATTATGTAGGTAAATTCCAGTGAATATTCACTTAAAACAAATGAAATTTCATTTAAAAACCATTCCACTGTTTTTTCATTTAAAATAAAAACATATTACAGTCAATTTTAAATGTTAATTTAATGACTAACCAAAACATTAAAAAACTAGTGAATATTCACTTATTTTGTATTGAAAAACAGTAAAACTATAGAAGAATTTTTTTACTGCCAAAATTAAATGTAACAGAAAATTCGTTTTTAATACAGTAAATTATTTTTTTTAAACTACACAAACAGTAGAAAATAAGAAGTCCTTAATAAAATAAATGATTTTTCTTTTAAAATAACTTTACTGATTACTTTTTAAAATAACCTACAAACAGTTAATGACATAATTTTCTTAGTGTACGGTCATAATCCCCACAATAGTTGTGGGGACTATGACCGTTTCCAAAACGGTCACTATCCCAATGGGTATTATGTCCGTTCCTTGTTACACTCAAAATATTTTGTAGGCAAAAACAAATGAAAAGCACACTTAAAACCAGTGAATAAACAATTGAAAACCATTCCAGTAATTATTCATTTGTTTTAACAAACATCAACATTTATTTTTTACTGTTGACAAAATTTTCTAAAATAAATAACATTAAACATTAAAAAATTACGTTTTTTTCACTCTTTTTTACCAACAAATTCGAAAAAAATAACCAACGAAAACATTAAAAATTAATGATAGTTCTGTTATTTTTACCAACAAATTTCAAAAAAATAACCTACGAAAACAATAAAAATTAATGATTTCCTAGGTAATTTATTTTAAAAATTTTTGGGAAATCGATCCCGCAATCAACTACATTCTGGCCAGACACTCTACCCATCGTGCCAAAGTCACTTGATACAAACATGTTTTTATATTTATATAAATAATTTTTTGATTTTTATTTCTACAAAAAAATAACTGACTTGTGTAGGTAAAAACTAATGATATTTCATTAAAAAATACTAACAATTTAAAAAAAAATTACTTACACAAATCATTAAAAATCAAACGAATAATCAGTAGTTTTTACTTACAGAACAAAAATAAATGACTTTAAAAATTGAATGTGAATGAAAGTCTTTATTTTTTAGTGTGTTATTTTTGAACCAAAGGACTGAAGTAGTCATTAATAAAAACTGAACATGAAACAAATGTTTTTTCTTTTAAAAACGACTAAACGGAAAATTTTTTAAATAAACTACAAACAGTTAATGAGATAATTTTTTGAGTGTAGGATTACGACCGAACTTTTTTTGGCCATAACCCCCATTCACATTATGGGGAGTAAGTCCAAAGCAATTTTGGTCATAATCCCCGTTTTCTGCAAAGAGGGTAGGTTTAATGCATGGAGTTTGTAATCCCTAAGCTACGCATTAAAACTTGTAAGTAAAAAAAAATTCTTTTAATTTTGGGGACTATGACCAACTAGTATAGAAGACATAATCCCCTTTATGGGGATTATGGCCATTTGTTACGTGGTCATTATCCCCATAAATCTGAAAATTATGACCGTTTTTTATTTATTTATTATATGTCCAAATAATTTTAGGTCATAGTCCCCACTACCATTATGGGGATTATGACCGAAATGAATTTGGTCATAATCCCCATAACGGAAATGGGGATTATGTCCGCGGGGATTATGTCATGTCACCAAGAAATATATGAGGCATTCCACACCAAATGTCCCGCTACAGACATGTGCCCCGTGAATTTCTGAATAGGTTGTGTGAATAGCCCTACATGTAACTAAGAAAATTGCGTTTTTGGTTGTTCAATTTTTCAAAAACTGGGCTTAGGAGGCGTGGTCAAATATTGGAAAAATGATAAAATTTGGGTCGAGTTGTCTTGTTTAAATATTTATCAAATTAAAACGAAATGCACCACAATCTCTAAAATTTATATTCTTGTATAGTTTTGTATGGGCTATTGATTAAATATTTTTTTTTTTTGAAAATTTTCACAGCCCGTTCTGAAATTTTCAATTTTTTAAAAAAGTTAATTTATCAAAAATCCGGTCACCTTTGTTTTTTAAATTTTTTATACCCTCCAACTACAGTATGGGGGTATACTCACTTTGTCATTCCGTTTGTAACACATCGAAATATCGATCGGGGACCCCATAAAGTATATATATTATTGATCTATGATCATTTCAAAGACTTTTCTAGAATGTCCGTATGTCCGTCCGCCCGTCTGTATAAGACACGATGCAGTCCAAAATAAAAGAGATAGACTCGTTAAGTTTGGCAGGAATATGTCTTTTGGTCCTAGGCAGTTTAAGTTCGTAAATAGGCAAAATTGGACCAGGGGGAAAAAAGTTCCCTTCTGAAGAACTTAACTAACCTCTGCACTCAGAAAATTATGTAAGTTACTACATGTTAGTTATTTGTATATTTTACAGTAGTTAGTTGTTTTCAACTACAAAGTCAGTTGTTTTTGTATGAAAAATATCAAACAACTATTTCTGTTAGTTATTTTAAGTCGTTTTTTGAACAATTAACAAAAAAGTACTGCAATGTAGTAACAGTTATTTAAAGTTGTTAATTTTATTTTTTTTTTATCTCTGAACAATTTTCAAAGTTTTTTTTTCCAAAAAATAAAAATAAATTTTCGCTTTTTTATTTTTCACAACTTTTTTAAAAAAAAAAAGTTGGAAAAATTTTGGTCTGCAATTTTTTTTCCGAAACATTTTTTGAAAAAAAGATATATTGATTATTTTATTTTTACTACATGTGTTAGTTGTTTTTACTACAAATGTAAATAGTTTTTACGACATAAGTAAGTTGTTTTTTGTTAGTTATAATAACTAACATTGTTAGTTGATTTAACTGAAAAAGTAACAACTTACAAAGTAGTTATTTTTCCTGACATTTTCAGTTGATTTTACTGACATAATTTTTTGAGTGCACCATTGTTTGCATACTGGTCTGTACTGTGGTTTAAAGGCTTAAAATTTTCTACAAACCACCCTCCCGATATTCATATAAATCTCTCAAAATTCATGAAAACAGGAAATATTAGATTAAAATTTAGTTTGTAGGTGTCAAACGTGTACTTAGAACCCATACAAAAATGTTGCCCAATATTTAGTTAAATCGGTTGGCAACACAGATAATGCAATTCCACTTAAATTTGGCTGTTGTGTGGTTTCTAAACTTGTTTAAGATTTAACAAAAGATAAATTAAATAGGTCCACGTTTGGACTTGGGACCCATTTTCCGGAAAAACTGGTGTAGGGTATCATATGGTCGGTCTTAACCGACTATAATTTTCTAACTTGTTTCTGCTTGTTTCAATTTAATTTTAACTTAAAACTATTTTGTACATTGTGCAGTAGGGTTATAACTTTTTTTGGACACATTAAGCTCATCCCACCACGCTATGGGAAATGTTGTACACTAGGGTGGCTCGTTTTTGTGCTTTTCTCTCTGATCAAATTCTAATACCCGCCAAAAGTGTCGGTCCTCTAAGGGTAACTCACATGCAAAATATCACTCCGATCGGAGTTTATCTTCTGTCTCCACTTTGAGCCTCAAAATTGGGGTTTTTGCAAAAAAGGACTTTTCTTAAAAAAAAAAAAAAAATTCAATTTTTGTTAGTAAAATAATTAAAAAATTATTTTTGTATAATATTTGATCATAGATACTTAAATATGAAATTTAAAGATTTTTCGATATCATTAACCCGTTCAAACTTGATACCAAAAAAATGGCATGATTTTGGGGGCGTTCTCAAAACACCTTTTTTCAAAATTTGAAAATTTTAATAAAAAAAATTTAAAATATATAATTTTTTCTTTCTGTGTTCATTAAGAACACCTTGGAGAAGAAAAATGTGAAATATGACGGATAGCCGTCGGACCACTTTTCGGGAATCGTGGGGGGAAGATAGCGGATTTCAAGGAAATTTTGGTTTTATCAATAATTTTGATTAATAAAATCTTACAAATTTAATCAGGGGCGAGTAAAACTCGTTGCTTTTGGAAACGAAAGATCCGCAGCCGTGTTTAAGGTTGCCATTAGCCAAGTGGGAGAGTTATGGCCTGGAGCCAGACTGGACGTTGTGGAAAAACATGATATCCCCTCGCAACCCAGAGCTCATGCATTGTAATGGCATGGATCCTTGTGTTAACTGATTTTGAAACATCTACAATTTTTTTTTATTTTTGGCCACCAAATATATCCATAAAATCAAATATATGCCTTTACTCGTTACCATTTTTTTTTGTACTTTAATTTTGTTATATAACACAATTAAACCTAAAATAATTATTCGCTAAAACAATATGAGCTGCGTTTTTGCGAAACTTTCTGTACACATCACCTTAACTAAATTTCGGTTTGTGTCTTGACTTAAAATCGATAACTGTTCGAAAACAGTAAAAAGAAAAACCATTCGGGTTAGAAAAACACTAAAATTGAAACTATTTTATTTCTTTAGTTTTATTTCTCGATTTTCCCCATAATTTTGGTATATTACAATCTATATGTTCAAAAATTTTTAACGTTAATATTGAGCTGTGTTTATATGTAATAAACTGGTTCAATTTAATTATTATCGATATATAGATACCTCTATCTTTTTATATTGGCAACAATTTTAATATGTAAACCTCCAAGTAGATTTTAGCTCTCTTGAGTATTTTGGCAGGTAGATTATTTCCTTTCTACTCTGGCAGTCGATTAAATAACAAGTATATTAAAAAAATATAGTGGAAAGTTTTCAGCAATTACCAGTGAAATAATTCTTTTGCATCGTATATTTTATTTTACAAAATTTATCAAATTTTATTACAAATTTGGAGTGCTACTACAAAAAGGGTAATTTTGCTAATATTTTTTTAAAAATTTCGGTAAAGAATAAAATGTAATAAAATTAATTATTATGCAGAATTTTCCAACTTTTGATAAATCGTCACCCAAGAAATTAAAAGATTTCTAGTTCCAATAAATTTGGTGATATAAATTAGTGCAAAATTTCGGCAACTCGTGGCAAGAATTTCCGAGAAATTTTTGTCAAAGTGCAGGCTGGTTTCATATTGGGGTACAATCCACATGGTCGGCGTCCCCATATACCTGCTGCAATAAGACCGAAGTTCAGGTAACATAACCTACATTTCTAAATCATAAACATTGGTTAATCATAAAATCTCCGTCAAAATAGGTTATCCCAAATAATTTGCGAAATTTCAGTGGTGGTCGGGGACTCGGAGCCACCACTGTAACATTTTTTGTAAAAGGTTAGACAAAATCAAAACGAAAGTAAGAATTGTTACATCACCCAATACTTGTTTTCTGCCCAACAATAAGAGAGCTGAGTATTCCAAATCAGACTTTATTTTTTAAGTCTCCTAACCTACGATAAAAAACAATATAAGTTTGGCTACCTACAACGTTTATTTTGCCTTGACAACAGTTCTACTTATAATTTCTATTACACACCACTTATCAAGAAATCCGTTGTTGAATTTTAACTAGCAATGCCGCTCAGGCCAATTTAGGAAGGTATGGTATTGAGGAATATGTGGTATTAAAGGATTTACAATCACCGAAGAAAATACTATCATCACCACCTGATAAAATGAACTTAACCTTACAAAAGTTATCCGTCAGTAGTGCGTAATCAAGTAAACCCGATATGCCAATTCTTAAAATCATCACCTAAAAATATCACTACAAATCAACAACAAGTACAACGAATTACAACAAAAGGGAAATCCAATTTACTAGTGATAACCACTAATTTAAATGATAATGATAATCGTAACTATTTAATGAAATTTATTATTTTTACTAAAATCATTTTACTTATGATCGTTAGAGTGTAGCTTGGTTAGTAATGTTTTTTCTAGTTTCGATGAAACTACATTTTACACCACCTAAACGTGGGATTTGAAAACTAAAACGAAAATCATCATTGACTAGCTAATGGCATTTCAAAATTATCACAAGTCATCCACATTAATCATTCATATATAAATCTATTATAAAATAGTTTTATATATTAAATAAAAGTTACAATTAAAAGTGTCATAATTTATAACAGTGACTTTAAAACTCTTTTTTTTTGAGCTTATTACATTTTTTAACTCGAAAGTTCATTTAGCGTGCGAACCTTTTATCACCCGTGCCATATAACTAAAGTATGATACATTAAAGCTGTTACTAACGAAGTATAATAAGCTGTTATATTGAGTTCGATAGAACAGTTTTTTTTGTTATAAAATTTACAAATTCAAATAATGTATAACCACAAAACGAAAGTGTAGTCGTTAAACATTTTGGATTTTTTTGTTATGTCATATCAAATGTGGCTAAAATCGAAAAATTATTGAATTTTTAACGTTACTATTAAATGACTATAATAATCGAACACCCTACACTAAACGATCATTCGAAGATGATAATTAAGTATTGTTAGTAATTATGCAAAAACACATAAACTTATAATTTTGTTATTTTAGCTTTAGATAAATTTGTATTGTATCCAACTACAGCAAAATCGAGAGGCCTCAACGTATTGCTGCAGCTGTAAATTTTTTGGTGAGTCAATTACAATCATTTTTGTTATTATAAATTGTTTTTGCAAATTATTAAAGTTCTAAATTAAGAAGAAGTAATAACTAATGAAAGTTTAAGAGAGTTTTACCATCAGAGTAAAAAAAACTCATTATTTCTCTTCGTGTTCCACTGTGAAACGACCGAAATTAAAACATAATAAATTGTTTTTTTTAATTAAGAGTTCTTACTTCTTTCTTAATAATAATGTAAATATGTCGATATAAGCTTACAACGATAGATTTTTTTTATTATTATACTATTTTTTTTTGGACATTCCTAAAATGTTTTTTTTATATTTTCTTTAAATTCAATTTTGTTATAATAAACAATCTATAAGTAGTTTAAAATACCCCCTAGGAATTTTATTAAAATTTGAATAATAAGGCCTTAACGGCAAAATAAATGAATTTTGGTAAAAACAATTTTTTTTTAGCTAAATTCAAACTTTTTAATTAAATTTAGAAGATTTAATGTTACAAAAATCTATACTTTGCGAACAATCGATTAAGGATTGAACCATGTTTTATGACATTAAGTTAAATTTTTCTTGAATAATAAATATTTAAAATAATGGATTTGTAAACTTAAATTTTTGTTTTTTTACGTGATGTTTTAACGAGGATAGGGTAACTTAGTGCATATGTGGGATTTCAGATAAATTTAGCGCTTCTGAAATCATAGGTAGGGAGGGTATTGATGCGTAGGGCTTCTTTACCAACTAGAAGCCCCATCATACAAAATATTTCTTAAATCGAGTAAACCCCTTTTTTTCTGAATAACATACTGTAGCTTTTTGTAGTTATGTTGATTTTGATCTGGTCCATTTAATCGTAAAAATACTAAACAAGGAGTCTATATAATCTGTATGTAGTGGGTATATATATGTGGTTTAAGGGAATTAGGTGGACACGAACCCCCCATCCGACTGCTTGCTAGTGGCTTTAATGGCTCCTGCTCGTCCTTCCTGATATTCCCTATAAACAGTTCCGGTAGTCCAAATGACAAAAATAACCCTCATATATAAAGTTAATATCTTGGTTTGCGATAGTTAAGTATTTTAAATACTTAAAACTATTTTGTGTTGTTTTAAACCCCTGTACATTACATAGAGTGGCGCCCAACGTGGGGTACTAAAAGTTCCCTTAAAGTATTCATTTAGTTGATTTTTAAATACCATCTTACAAATTTAGTATTGGATAAATATCTAGTGAAGATGCTTTAACAAAAAATGGTAAAAATGTGATTTTAAAGCCACAGAATATTTCCTAATACTATAAAAAAAAAAAAAAACGGTCGAGAACTTTCGGCTCCAAAACGTAACTAGCGTTATTAAATTTCATTTGTAAGCGAAAGTCTAAAGTGTTTTATCTTTTGGGTTTTCACAGTAAAATAAATTCTAGTACTTCATCGGATTTCTGACAACTTGGCATTTTAAGACCGAGTTAGTTGACCATAAAGTCCCCTAGAGTTCCTTTTTTGCTGAGTTAACTAAAATATATAGGACTTTAACTTTTAGCTGATTTAGTAAGTGTTTCTTATTTGAAATTCAAGTTAATGAGGTACCAGTAATGCTAATATTGCATGGTTTATATTAATTTAGCAAAACGCATTTTAATGTCCACAGTATTAGTTTTACACGGAAAAAAATATATAAATAGTTACTGGTTTTTAACTTGGTCTCAATGTGAAATAATTTTATTAAATCGCAATAGACTATTTTTTTTACCCCTTTTACTCGATTTGCTTTATTTTGTTGTTATTGCCCTTTTCCTTTTAATTCATCACATAGGTAAGAAAACAATTTTTGAAATAAATTTTTTTTTGAAGGAAACTTTAAAACTAAATCTTGGAAAAAGATTATAAATTAGTGTACTAAATTTTAAAACTGGTTTGTAAGTTAAATTTATGAATTTAACAATAATTTTTTTTTTAATCCATTTTTTTATTTCGGGTTAATAATTACTATAATAAGAAAACATTTGTGTGAACAACTTTTCATACATTTTTTCTGAAAATCGGATTCATGTGTAAACTTTAAGATAAACATACGTATCTTAAAATTGTGTATTTTTTTTAACATTTAATATTGACATCTGAATCAAAATTTGAATTAAATAATAATATAAAGTGAATTTTGAGCTTAATTGGAAAAAATTTAACGTTTCTCTTCTTCATTGGGTGTCTTTAGTCTCAGTTTCATTACAGCTTTTCTTTAAACATAATAGGAGTTTTTTTTTTAAAAGACAGTTGAGTTTATAAGGATAGTTAAATCAACGTATAAAAATTTTGTGCAAAGATTCTTTTGAGTGAAAAAACAGAAAAATATTTATTTAAATTGAGAATATTGCCATCTCATTTTATAAATTTAAAACCTTTATCATTGAAGATTTTTATGCCTCAAATATCCATATTGTTACAACGTTAATTACATATTTGTTTTGATTAAATTTTCCGGTGACATTGTGTTTTAGCGTAGCGAGCGACTTTTATCCTTTTAATTTTGTGTTCATAAATCTTCAAAGATGGGACTCGAAGACGAGTCTAGAGAATCGGCTTATGTCAGCCACCAGGAGTACACAGTTACTAAAAACAAATGTGCTATTTGTACCAAGGTTATGTCGGAGGATCAGATAATTTCAGTAATTACCACTTGTAATCACGAGTTTCACAGAAACTGCATTGATAATTCCATTGCTCAGTCTTTAGAATGTCCAGTGTGCAAAAGTGAAATTCAACTTTCAGACCTTGTCTTGAAAAGGGTGGCTGAAGCCTCTCAGAATAGTCCAAATCGCACTGATAGTGGTCCTGATAAATCTACAGGCGCAGTGCGTAAAAATTACAAAACCGGTAATTACAACCAAACCTTTTATCCAGACTTGACCATGGAACCCCCTTCAGGGTTGCCAACGTGGGAAATAAGTACATTAAGTATGAATTCCCAGTACAATTTAGTTAGCCCGTTGAGCAGAACGCAACCAACTCGTTCAAGTGTCAACCCAAATAGGGTTTCATCTCAACAGAGTCAATCTCAATCACTTCCTGGTAGGTCAGATTCTATTCGACTGCCACCAAGACAATTTAATTCTGAACAGAATTCACATCAAAGTGGGCCAATGCATAGTACACCGCCCCAAAACAATAATATCAGTGCACAAAAGCAATCCACTAACGATAAGAGTGCCCAACCTTTGGCAGACATTTCTCTTTCTCAGATTACCCAGATTATAGAGGCTACTGTCTGCAGACTATTAGCCAGTCGTGATATCGTTCCTGGTAATAAAAACCAAATGCAGAATTTATCTAATTTTCAAAATTATTCACCATTGAATAATGGCACGGCGATCCAACAAAATATTTTGCCTTCAAACGCTAGCACAAGGATTGAAAGCCAAACCCGGTTTCCCAATTTTCCACCCCTGGTTAACCCAAGTGCGGTGCCAAATTTTTCTCAATTTGAAAGAGAAACTCAAGGCTTTAATACTCAATCAACACAAAATTTTGCTAACAATTTTGACAGCAATCAAGCTCCTTTAGACCCTAACCGTCACCAAGAGAGCAGATATAATCCTTTCTATGATCGTAATCACTACGATATCTTTCATAATAATCCTCAAAAAGTAACCCAGGCTATACAGAACTGGAACGTGAAATTTGACGGATCTAAAACTGGTTTAAGCGTAAAACAATTCACTTATATCGTTAAGAGCTTGACGTTAAGTACATTCAAAGGAAATTATGATTACGTGTGCCAAAATTTGCACATTTTACTTGTTGGGAAAGCACGCGAGTGGTATTGGCGGTACCATAAAAAGGTAGAAAAGATAGAATGGATACCTTTTTGCAAAGCCTTTACAACGGAGTTTAAGGACCCCCGTTCCAACTTCGACTTACGTGAGGATATACGTAACCGAAAAATGAAGCCTGGGGAAAAGTTCGACAGTTTCTATGAATCGATTTTGACTTTGATTGATCGCTTGGACAAACCCATGTTAGAGGACGAGTTGATCGAAACGCTGACACGAAATGTTAGACCTGATATTCGTCTTGGGCTTGTATACCAAAAAATAGACTCCATGGCTGACCTTCGGGAACTAGTCCAAAAAAGGGAGAATGTGTTGGAAGACGAAGCCTTTCAGCACACCATAATTTTTAAGCCAATTAACGCAAAACGCGGAGTTGCTGGAGTGGAGTTTGCAGACTGCAATATAGAGGATTCTACTTCCCCAGCTGAGTTAATGGTAGACGCAATTCGTCAAGGACCGGTTTTAACTAATTGTTGGAACTGTGACGAAAAAGGTCACCATTACAAGCAATGTGTTAAAAAGAGAGAGGTCTTCTGCTATGGTTGCGGTGCGAAGAACACGTATCAGCCAGATTGTGTCCCCTGCTCTGCAAGAAAATCGGCCCATCCAAAAAACTTAAACCGTTAGAACCCTTTACCCTGCCTATTCCTAAAACAAGCCAAAATTTTACAGATACGAGTATCGTAAAAATTTTGAACCGCCAGGACTTACCTATTATTACTGATGTTCCAAAAATTCTCTACCCAATTAGACCCTATCATGAGAGGTATGAAAACTATATCGCTACACGCAACAAAATTTTTGAAGCCTCATCCGTTTCGGTTTGTCCACCTAAGAAACCTAAAAGGTCGACAATTCGCTTAAGAAGACACTTTAAAAATCTAAAAAAATGTTCCAAATTTATAATTTCGTCCATTATTAGTAATCATAATGATAAAAGATATTACGCGAAAATTAAATTTTTACAGTTTGTAGAATATGGACTACTCGATACTGGAGCAAATGTTTCGTGTATTGGATCCGACCTTGCAACACAGGATTTTTCTAAATTTTCCAACTTTTGTTACTTAAACTCCTACGTTAAAACAGCTGATGGCAATATGCAGAAAACTCTAGGTGTGTTAGAGGTCGAAGTGTCGTTTAGAGAAAAAGTTCGTCATATAAAATTTTTAATAGTTCCATCCATTGCCCAGCGTTTGATTTTAGGTTTGGATTTCTGGAAGTCATTCCAGCTTGCGGCAGATGTTTTCGAGTCTGCTACTGTGTCCGATTCGTCCGTTTGCTTGCCTTTGTCCAATGATCGTTCCGAGTTGTCCGCGCTAGAAAAACAGTCCGATGTACAGTCCGATAATATTGAAAAGTCTGCAGAATCAGACGATCACAAATATCCCCTAACTCCAAGCCAGTTTCAACAATTAACTACTATTGTTAATTTGTTCCCAAATTTTGAAAAACAAGGCTTAGGGAGAACAAGCTTGATACAGCATGACATTGATGTCGGGGAGGCTAAACCTATTAAGCAAAGATTCTATCCAGTTTCTCCGGCCGTTGAGAAACTTATGTTTCAAGAAATTGATAGAATGCTGGCATTAGGGGTGATCGAGGAATCATCATCACCTTGGAGTTCTCCAATGCGTTTGGTCATAAAGCCAAACAAGGTCCGCCTGTGCCTTGATGCCAGGAAGGTCAATCAAGTGACCAAAAAGGATGCTTATCCGCTTCCAAATATAGAGGGAATTTTTTCTAGACTTCCGAAAGCAAACCTAATCTCAAAGCTGGACTTAAAAGACGCATATTGGCAGATCGGCCTCGCCGATCAGGCAAAAGCTTTAACTGCTTTTACGGTACCAGGGCGACCCCTTTATCAGTTTGTGGTCATGCCCTTTGGCCTTTGTACCGCGCCACAAACAATGTGCCGTCTTATGGACCAACTTATCCCCGCCGACTTGAGACATTGTGTCTTTGGATACTTAGATGATCTGATAATAGTTTCCGAAGATTTCCCCACACATCTGGCAGCATTGGTCAGAATAGCCGAACAGTTCCGTAAAGCAAATTTGACCCTGAATATTGCTAAAAGTGCCTTTTGTGTGACCCAGGTAAAATACTTAGGATTTATCATAGGAAATGGTGGTATAAAAACCGACCCCGAGAAAGTTGAATCGATCCTTAATTGGCCCACCCCCAGAACGGTGAAACAGGTGCGTGGATTCCTCGGACTCGCGGGTTGGTACCGGAGGTTTATTGACAACTTTTCAACTGTAGTTTTCCCGGTTACCGAAACCCTTTCCATGAAAAAGAAATTTATTTGGACCCCTGAGGCACAAGAATCCTTTGAAAAATTAAAATCTATGTTGACAACGGCTCCTGTGCTCTCCAATCCGGACTTTTCCAAAAAATTCTACCTACATTGCGATGCCAGCGATTTTGGAATCGGTGCAGTGTTGGTACAGCTGGACGAAGAGGGGTCTGAGAAGCCGATAGCCTACATGTCGAAGAAGTTAAACACGGCACAACGGAACTATAGCGTAACCGAGCGGGAATGCTTAGCAGCTATTGAGGCTATCCAGAGATTTCGTTGCTACCTGGAACTGCAGGAATTTGAAGTGATTACCGACCATTCTTCTCTGGTTTGGCTTATGAAGCAACCTGATCTGACAGGAAGATTGGCGCGATGGGTCTTCAAATTACAATCCTTCAAATTCACTGTTAGCCATCGAAAAGGAAAAGACCACATTGTCCCAGATGCGCTAAGCAGGATCCATTGCGACGAAGTTTCTGGAGTAGAACTGGCAGAACCTGAAATTGATTTGAGCTCACCCCACTTCGACGATGAAGAGTACCTGGAACTGAAAAAGAGAGTAATGGAAAATGCATCCAAATATCCAGATATTAAAATTTCAGGTAAATTTGTTTACATAAGGACGGAACATTATTCCGGAGATCAACCACAGGAGTCCCAAGCCTGGAAGCTCTGGGTTCCGAAACAGTTGAGAACCACTGTCGTAAAAAGAGCCCATGATTCGTTTATTACCGTACATGGAGGCATGGTGAAAACCCTGGAACTGATTCGCCGCAACTTTTACTGGCCAGGAGTTGTCACCGATGTCCGAAACCATGTACGTAACTGCGAAATGTGCAAGGAAACCAAGGCGCCAAATACGATTATGAAACCGGAAATGGGACATCCAGCCACTTCAACACGGCCATTTCAGCGTCTATATATTGATATGCTTGGACCTTATCCGAGAAGCAAGCATGGTCATATTGGTCTTTTGATTGTACTCGATCATTTGACGAAATTCCACTGGCTCTGTCCGTTACGAAAATTTACCTCTACGGTTATCCAAGACTTCCTTTTAACACATATTTTTCACATTTACGGGGTCCCCGAAACCATTATTAGCGATAATGGGTCACAGTTCCGTGCAAATGAGTTTAAAGCGTTTTTGACCAAGTTAGGTATTACCCATACTTTTACGGCGTTGTATTCCCCGCAATCAAATGCCTCGGAACGGGTCAACAGATCAATAATTGCCGGAATCAGAACGTTCCTCAGAAATGATCATCGCCAGTGGGATGAGAACATCAGCTCAATCAGCTGTGCCTTGCGGAATTCGTTCCATCAATCCATTAAGTGCTCTCCCTATCACGCGTTGTTTGGCATGGATATGGTTACCCACGGGTCTTCATATGAGCTTCTAAGGAAATTAAAAATTCTTGATGAGCCGATACATCCCCTTAACAAAGATGACCAATTAGCTCTCCTTCGGAAGGATATCAGAAAAAATATTCGGGAAGCATATGAGACTAATCAGCACACTTATAATTTACGAGCTAGACCAATTTCTTTCAGTGTGGGACAACAGGTTTTTAGGAGAAACTTTTCCCAAAGCAACCTTGAAAAAAAGTACAACGCTAAGCTAGCTCCTATATTTTTAAAGGCAAAAGTACGGGAAAAATTGGGCAACCATTACTATATCCTGGAGGACACTGAAGGAAAACTGGTTGGCACTTTTCATGCCAAGGACATACGTGCGTAGAATTGTTCTAATTTTGTTATCCCTCTAATTCTGTTGTCTTTTTGATAGGGTATTCAATTTATCTTATTTAAACGAAAAACTATGCAAATATTTTCACTGGCATTTATGACATCAAAGTAATATTGCGTATAAATATATATTGCAGTACATATCATTATATATTGCACCATATAAAAATTTTTACTCGGGTACGTAAGTTTTTTGAATTTAATGTAAAATCGGTTAAAACCCATTAAATGTACCATGACTTTACCAAAAGCATACAAATTTCGTAAACACTGTATTTGGTTTGCCACGAATCCCATCAAAATAAGCATATATGGTGCATCAATACCTAGCAACCCTGTAAGAAATTTTTTTAAATTTTTATCTGCAATTTAAATCTTTAGAAATGATATACAAAACATAATTAAAGATATAAATGTCAAATTGGTGCTACATAATAATTGATGTTGGTTGACATTTTTTTTTCTCCTTTACACCTGTGAACACATAAGGGGTTTATACGTAAAATACCCTATCATAAGACCAGAATTATATGGTTTGTAATGGCATGGATCCTTGTGTTAACTGATTTTGAAACATCTACAATTTTTTTTTATTTTTGGCCACCAAATATATCCATAAAATCAAATATATGCCTTTACTCGTTACCATTTTTTTTTGTACTTTAATTTTGTTATATAACACAATTAAACCTAAAATAATTATTCGCTAAAACAATATGAGCTGCGTTTTTGCGAAACTTTCTGTACACATCACCTTAACTAAATTTCGGTTTGTGTCTTGACTTAAAATCGATAACTGTTCGAAAACAGTAAAAAGAAAAACCATTCGGGTTAGAAAAACACTAAAATTGAAACTATTTTATTTCTTTAGTTTTATTTCTCGATTTTCCCCATAATTTTGGTATATTACAATCTATATGTTCAAAAATTTTTAACGTTAATATTGAGCTGTGTTTATATGTAATAAACTGGTTCAATTTAATTATTATCGATATATAGATACCTCTATCTTTTTATATTGGCAACAATTTTAATATGTAAACCTCCAAGTAGATTTTAGCTCTCTTGAGTATTTTGGCAGGTAGATTATTTCCTTTCTACTCTGGCAGTCGATTAAATAACAAGTATATTAAAAAAATATAGTGGAAAGTTTTCAGCAATTACCAGTGAAATAATTCTTTTGCATCGTATATTTTATTTTACAAAATTTATCAAATTTTATTACAAATTTGGAGTGCTACTACAAAAAGGGTAATTTTGCTAATATTTTTTTAAAAATTTCGGTAAAGAATAAAATGTAATAAAATTAATTATTATGCAGAATTTTCCAACTTTTGATAAATCGTCACCCAAGAAATTAAAAGATTTCTAGTTCCAATAAATTTGGTGATATAAATTAGTGCAAAATTTCGGCAACTCGTGGCAAGAATTTCCGAGAAATTTTTGTCAAAGTGCAGGCTGGTTTCATATTGGGGTACAATCCACATGGTCGGCGTCCCCATATACCTGCTGCAATAAGACCGAAGTTCAGGTAACATAACCTACATTTCTAAATCATAAACATTGGTTAATCATAAAATCTCCGTCAAAATAGGTTATCCCAAATAATTTGCGAAATTTCAGTGGTGGTCGGGGACTCGGAGCCACCACTGTAACATTTTTTGTAAAAGGTTAGACAAAATCAAAACGAAAGTAAGAATTGTTACATCACCCAATACTTGTTTTCTGCCCAACAATAAGAGAGCTGAGTATTCCAAATCAGATTTTTTAAGTCTCCTAACCTACGATAAAAAACAATATAAGTTTGGCTACCTACAACGTTTATTTTGCCTTGACAACAGTTCTACTTATAATTTCTATTACACACCACTTATCAAGAAATCCGTTGTTGAATTTTAACTAGCAATGCCGCTCAGGCCAATTTAGGAAGGTATGGTATTGAGGAATATGTGGTATTAAAGGATTTACAATCACCGAAGAAAATACTATCATCACCACCTGATAAAATGAACTTAACCTTACAAAAGTTATCCGTCAGTAGTGCGTAATCAAGTAAACCCGATATGCCAATTCTTAAAATCATCACCTAAAAATATCACTACAAATCAACAACAAGTACAACGAATTACAACAAAAGGGAAATCCAATTTACTAGTGATAACCACTAATTTAAATGATAATGATAATCGTAACTATTTAATGAAATTTATTATTTTTACTAAAATCATTTTACTTATGATCGTTAGAGTGTAGCTTGGTTAGTAATGTTTTTTCTAGTTTCGATGAAACTACATTTTACACCACCTAAACGTGGGATTTGAAAACTAAAACGAAAATCATCATTGACTAGCTAATGGCATTTCAAAATTATCACAAGTCATCCACATTAATCATTCATATATAAATCTATTATAAAATTATAACAGTTTTATATATTAAATAAAAGTTACAATTAAAAGTGTCATAATTTATAACAGTGACTTTAAAACTCTTTTTTTTTGAGCTTATTACATTTTTTAACTCGAAAGTTCATTTAGCGTGCGAACCTTTTATCACCCGTG
The DNA here is from genome assembly GCA_963921195.1 of Pegoplata infirma. Lineage (NCBI taxonomy): Eukaryota > Metazoa > Arthropoda > Insecta > Diptera > Anthomyiidae > Pegoplata > Pegoplata infirma. Next base: position 112,124,468 of record OY992538.1, read on the forward strand.
CCATATAACTAAAGTATGATACACTAGCGTGGGCAGGGTATTTCGTTTCCCGTAAATACAGAAAAATTTTATAATGATAATAGATGACCCATTTTTTTAAATTTTCGGTATGGAATCTTTATATATATATGTCTTATGGAATCTTTATATATATATGTGCTTATGATGATCAAAACACTTACAATAAAATACCAAATATATCAGTTGATATAATAAGTACTACGTCAACTTTAAGACGGTCTTACGTTATCAAAAAAAAAAATCATTGATTTATTCATTTGAGCAAAAAAAAAATGAGTAAATAAAATTTGAGTCAAAAATTGAATGAAAAAATTTTGTAAAAATATGAACAAATATGTATGAATGAAACAAAAAAATTACTGAAAAATTAATTAATAAACAAATTTTAGTACAAAAAAAATTTAGTAAAAAAAAATAAAAAAAAAAATTGAAAACATTTTCATTTGAATTCGTTCTCAGTTTCATTCCATTTCGTTCCCTGTTCTATTCCATTTGGTTCCGTGCTCCTTTTAAATTCGTTCAATGTGGTGTTCATTCCTTTTCGAAAATGAACGTTAAAGAACAAAAGAGTTTCTAGGGATAAGATCATTAAATTAAAAAGAATCATTTTGCCCCTTATTTTGTTTCAGACAATTTAAAAAGTACCCTTTTAACTCCTTAGGAATCAGAATTTAAAAAAAAATTCTTTTGGGAACGTTTTTTTTTCGCTAGACGATCCTACATTCCAAATTTCAAGTTTCCAGTACCATTATTTCAAATAATATGAAAAGTACTAAAGTGCTCGTTTTTTACTCCCTTAGAATCGAAATTTCGAAAAAAGTACTTTTTACAGATTTTTTTCTGTTGTTGGATCCCACATTCCTAATTTTAAGTTTTTATGACCTCTATTTAAGAAAATATAAACATTACCAAAAAGTAATTTTTAGGGGGATTTTTCCCCGTTAGATGATGCTACATTCCAAATTTCAAGTTAATATGCTCATTATTTAAGAATATATAATTCCCTTTTTTAATTAATTTCCTTAGGAATCAGAATTTCCAAAAGATATTCTTTTGGGAATATTTTATTTCGCTAGACAATCTTACATTCCAAATTTCCATCATAATTATTTCAGAAAATATAAAAGGTACTATAGTACTCGTTTTAATCCCCTTCGATCGGAATCGGAATTTCCAAAAAGTACATTTTTCATAGTTTTTTTCTGTTGTTGGATCCTACATTCCTAATTTTAAGTTTTTATGACTTTTATTTAAGCATGGGATGCTACATTCCAAATTTCAAGCTAATAAAACCATTATTTAAGTATTTATATAAAAAGTACCAAAATACCTTTTTTACCTGTTTTACCCCCATAGAATCATTATTTCAAAAAAGCCCAGCCTTAGTGGATCTATATTCCGGGTGATGCAGCTACATTCCAAATTTCAAATATCTAGCTTCATTGGTTTGTGGAACTATAAAAAGAATCAACATTTCCAAAACCCAAGCTTTAGTGGACCTATTTTCCGAGAGGTGCATCTATATTCCAAATCTCAAGTCTCTAGTTTCAGTGGCTTGTGGAAATATAAAAAGTACCAAAATACCTTTTTTACCCCTATTCCCTAGAATCAACCTTTCCAAAAACTCAGCCTTAAAGGATCTATACTTCGGGAGGCGCACCTTCATTCCAAATTTCAAGTCCCCATTTCATTTCCTGTTTAATCCATTTGATTCCCTGTTCCATTCCGATTAGTCCCATGTGGCTTTCATTCCGTTCCGAATATGCGCTTACATGCGCTAAAAAACAAAAAATTCTTTGCCTTCTTTAGAAATCTTTTTTCGCTAAATGACCCTGCATTCCAAATTTAAAGTTTCTAGGACCATTATTTCAGGAATTATAATAAGTACCAAAATACACTTCTTACCCCCTTAAGAATCGGAATTTCGGAAAAGTACTTCTTCAAAATTTTTGCCGTTGTTGGAACTTACCCAGCAAAATTTTTTGTTCCCAATAATCGGTTCCAGAACGCATCATTTTACCCTGCAACCGATTCTACTTAACATTCCAGAATCAATGATTTTTGTTTGAAATTGTCCCAAAAGCAATCGGTTTTTAGAGCAAGTAGTTTTTTTGAAAAATAATTTTACATAGAAAATTTTGTTCTGATTACCATAGAATACATTCAAGAACCAGGAATCTGTTCCAAAAAATTTTCCTGGGTTACATTTTGAAATTTTTTTGTTGGACCTTAATTTCAAAAAATTTAGAAAGTACCAAAGTTTATTTTACCACTTTTTACCCTTAGGAGTCCGAATTTCCAGAAAGTACTTTTTTGGGAATGATTTTCCGTTAGAGGATCCTACATTCCAATTTTAAAATTAATAGGATTTTTTTTTCAGAAAAAGTAAACAGTACCAAAGTGCTCGCTTTTTACTCCCCATAGAATCGGTATTTCGAAAAAGTACTTTTTCATTTTTGGAAACAACAATGCAAATTTTAATTTTTTTGTAGGACTTTAATTTAAAAAAATATAAAAAGTACCAAAGCACAATTTTTTACCCCTTTTACCCTTAAGAATCCGAATTTCCAGAAAGTAATTTTTTTGGGAATGTTTTTCCGTTAGAGGATCCTACATTCCAATTTTCGAATTAATAGGATTTTTTTCAAAAAAAATAAAAAGTACCAAAGTACTCGCTTTTTAACCCTCCTTAGAATCGGAACTTCGAAAAAGTACGTTTTCAGAATTTTTTCCGTTGTTGGAACCAGCATTGCAAACTTTAGTATTTTTGTAGGACCTTAATTTCAAAAAATATAAAAAGTACCAAAGTACCATTTTTACCCCTTTAAACCCTTCGGAATACGAATTTCCAGAAAGTTCTTTTTTTGGGAATGTTTTTCCGTTACAGGATCCTAAATTTCAAATTTCAAATTATTTGAATTTTTTTCAGAAAAAATAAAAAGTACCAAAGTACTCGCTTACCCCCATTAGAATCGGAATTTCGAAAAAGTACGTTTTCAGAATTTTTTTTCGTTGTTGGAACCACCATTGCAAATTTTAGTATTTTTGTAGGACCTTAATTTCAAAAAGTATAAAAAGTACCAAAGTACCATTTTTTACCCCTTTAAACCCTTCGGAATCCGAATTTCCAGAAAGTTCTTTTTTTTGGGAATGTTTTTCCGTTAGAGGATCCTAAATTTCAAATTTCAAATTAATTGAATTTTTTTCAGAAAAAATAAAAAGTACCAAAGTACTCGCTTTTTCCCCTTTTTCAACCCTTCGGTTTTACCCCTTAAAATCAACATTTCCAAAAACCCAGCCTTAGCGGATATGTATTCCAGGAGGTGAAACTACAATCCAAATTTCAAGACTCTAGCTTCAGTGGTTTGGGCTGTGGGATGATGCGTGATTAGTATGTCAGTCAGTCATCAGTCATCAGTCAGTCACGCAACTACTTTATATATATAGATTAAAGCTGTTACTAACGAAGTATAATAAGCTGTTATATTGAGTTCGATAGAACAGTTTTTTTTGTTATAAAATTTACAAATTCAAATAATGTATAACCACAAAACGAAAGTGTAGTCGTTAAACATTTTGGATTTTTTTGTTATGTCATATCAAATGTGGCTAAAATCGAAAAATTATTGAATTTTTAACGTTACTATTAAATGACTATAATAATCGAACACCCTACACTAAACGATCATTCGAAGATGATAATTAAGTATTGTTAGTAATTATGCAAAAACACATAAACTTATAATTTTGTTATTTTAGCTTTAGATAAATTTGTATTGTATCCAACTACAGCAAAATCGAGAGGCCTCAACGTATTGCTGCAGCTGTAAATTTTTTGGTGAGTCAATTACAATCATTTTTGTTATTATAAATTGTTTTTGCAAATTATTAAAGTTCTAAATTAAGAAGAAGTAATAACTAATGAAAGTTTAAGAGAGTTTTACCATCAGAGTAAAAAAAACTCATTATTTCTCTTCGTGTTCCACTGTGAAACGACCGAAATTAAAACATAATAAATTGTTTTTTTTAATTAAGAGTTCTTACTTCTTTCTTAATAATAATGTAAATATGTCGATATAAGCTTACAACGATAGATTTTTTTTATTATTATACTATTTTTTTTTGGACATTCCTAAAATGTTTTTTTTATATTTTCTTTATTTTCTTTAAATTCAATTTTGTTATAATAAACAATCTATAAGTAGTTTAAAATACCCCCTAGGAATTTTATTAAAATTTGAATAATAAGGCCTTAACGGCAAAATAAATGAATTTTGGTAAAAACAATTTTTTTTTAGCTAAATTCAAACTTTTTAATTAAATTTAGAAGATTTAATGTTACAAAAATCTATACTTTGCGAACAATCGATTAAGGATTGAACCATGTTTTATGACATTAAGTTAAATTTTTCTTGAATAATAAATATTTAAAATAATGGATTTGTAAACTTAAATTTTTGTTTTCTTACGTGATGTTTTAACGAGGATAGGGTAACTTAGTGCATATGTGGGATTTCAGATAAATTTAGCGCTTCTGAAATCATAGGTAGGGAGGGTATTGATGCGTAGGGCTTCTTTACCAACTAGAAGCCCCATCATACAAAATATTTCTTAAATCGAGTAAACCCCTTTTTTTCTGAATAACATACTGTAGCTTTTTGTAGTTATGTTGATTTTGATCTGGTCCATTTAATCGTAAAAATACTAAACAAGGAGTCTATATAATCTGTATGTAGTGGGTATATATATGTGGTTTAAGGGAATTAGGTGGACACGAACCCCCCATCCGACTGCTTGCTAGTGGCTTTAATGGCTCCTGCTCGTCCTTCCTGATATTCCCTATAAACAGTTCCGGTAGTCCAAATGACAAAAATAACCCTCATATATAAAGTTAATATCTTGGTTTGCGATAGTTAAGTATTTTAAATACTTAAAACTATTTTGTGTTGTTTTAAACCCCTGTACATTACAGCATGGATCCCAATGGCTACAAGTGACACTGCGGTGATTCTAAAGATGATAAAAGTCTGCAATCCTGACCTTCCAACTCAGAATTGGCAAATTGCCAGATTGGGTGAGATGGAGGGCGCTCGTCGTCAAGCAGTGGTCTTGGTTAATGAGGAATCGCTTCCGCTTTTAGCCAGGACTGACGGCATTATTAGATTTGGCTTTTTTCATATAAGAGTCAATGTCTACAAGGGCGACCAGAAGCCTATTTTGGAAGCAGACAAGCCAGTGGCAGAGTCGGCTGGGGAGGAGAATCTGGAAAAGGTTGATATTCAGCTGACCGATTCTAGGCTGATGGGAGATGCATCTGGCATTTTCGAAACCGAATCTGGTAACGAATGCGACCTCTGTGATGGCACGGAGGATAAAGCTGATGCCACTATGGGTGACATTCAGGACGAGGCCCATGCAGTGAGGAATTCGGAGAGTTCTGTTGCCTCCGATTCAGAACAGATGGGACACATATCTGGCTTATTCGACACCGAATCTGGGGACGAATGCGACCTCTATGATAACACGGAGGATGAAGCCAATAACACGGTGGTGGAAAGGATGGTGGAAAAAAAGCAAGATGTTGCGGTTCCTACAAATAAACCTCCATCACTGTAAGGCAGCCTCAGCTGCACTATTGCTGCGCCTGACGACAGGAGCAGTTGACTTGGTTTTTATCCAAGAGCCCTGGGTGCGGGGTGGCAGGGTTTGCGGATTGAAGACCCCTGGGTTTAAGTTGATGGTTGCCAAAGGTGAGGGCTCACCAAGAGCCTGCATATTGGCGAAAAATGGCTTAAATATATTCTTTTTATCAACTTTTAGTGATATGGATGTTGCAGCGGCTAGCTTAGAGCTTCATGGGAAATCTATTTGGCTCGCCTCTGCGTATTTTCCTAATCCGGGGCCAATGCCCCCGGAGAGGGTTGGCGGTCTGATTCGGGAGTCTGAATCTAGGGGACACCAGTTACTAGTGTGCTGTGATGCTAATGCACATCATTCGATATGGGGTAGTACAGACACAAATGATAGAGGCGAATCACTTTTGGAGTTTTTGTTAAGCACTAACCTGTATATTTGTAACAAGGGTAGTGAACCAACTTTCGTTACAAGTACGCGGCAAGAGGTTCTTGACGTAACACTTGTATCAGATACATTGTCTGACAGAATTGATGACTGGAGAGTTTTGGAAGAGCATTCTTTCTCAGATCATCGCTACATTGAGTTTTTACTTAGGGAGCGTGCCCCGGTTGAGACAGTCTCTAGAAATCTGAGAAGAACAAACTGGGTGAAATATAGGGAGACTTTTTCTTTGCTTTTGGATGAAGTACCCCTATCTGAACCGCATAGTTTAGCGGAAATTGACTGTCTGGTTGACCATATAACAAATGTTTGTAATAGGTGCCTGGATGCGTCTTGCCCTTCTGCAAAGCCTAGAGGGAGGAAAAAGCCACCTTGGTGGTCAAATGAGTTGCAGACGAGCAGAGATTCCTGCAGAAAGCTCTTTAATAAGGCTAAATTTTCAAGAGCGGACGAGGACTGGTCTGCATACAGGGTGCAACTTAAGAGTTATAAAAAGATGATCAGAAATGCAAAATGTGATTCTTGGAAAAACTTCTGTGGAAACATAGAAGACGTTTCTGAGGCATCCAGGCTGCGCAAGGTTCTGGCTTCTTCTCCTTGCACCCTAGGATACCTGAAAGATCCTAATGGGGTGTGGTCTTCCTCCAGTGGAGAGTCGCTGGATCTCCTTTTAAACACGCATTTTCCGGGCAATTCCATGACGCCGTTTCAAGCTTTGGAACGTTCTGACGCCCAAGCATCTGAAATTGCTTCGGAAATAATAAATATGCCAACATTAATCTGGGCGATAAAAAGCTTCAGGCCCTATAAATCCCCGGGACCTGATGGTATAATTCCGGCTGAGTTGCAGCAAGTGTTGGACTATATAGCCCCGTTGCTGTATAATCTATACACAGCATGCATCAACTGGTCGTATATTCCTTTAAAATGGAGGGATACCAGAGTCGTATTTATCCCGAAGGCTGGGAAAAGTTCCCACACAGCTCCGAAGGATTTCAGACCAATTAGTTTGTCTTCTTTTTTGTTAAAGACAATGGAACGAATGATAGACTCATATTTGCGTAGAGTGATTGACCCGAGGTTGCTTTCGACAAAGCAACATGCATACAGCAAGGGACGATCAACGGAAACAGCTCTTCATGAGCTCGTTGGTACCATCGAGAGATCGCTTTCGGTAAAGGAGTACACTATGGTGGCCTTTCTTGATATTGAGGGGGCTTTTAATAATGTCATTCCAGAATCGATAATATTGGCATTGTCTGGTCTGGGAGTAAAGCGTGAAATCGTTTTAATGGTGGAAAACCTACTTGCCAATAGACGTATAACGTCTGAATTGGGAGCGTCCGTCATATCTCGATTTGTCAATAGGGGCACACCACAAGGAGGTGTTCTTTCGCCGCTTCTTTGGAACCTGGCACTGAATTCAATGCTACTATCTCTAGAAGCACGTGGTTGTCATGTTATCGCATATGCTGACGATGTCGCGATAGCGGTAAAGGGGAAGCATCTGCCAACATTGCGGGACATTCTAGTGATGATTTACGTAAACTTAATGTTACTTATAATAACATCGCGAGATACATCTTTCAGAAAAGGCGTCATGAACATATTTCAACGTATTCGTACAAAATTTTTCAGAAAAGTTTCGAAAATTTACTTAAATTTAAAAGCATTACATTTATGCATAAAATTATAACTTCAGAGGAACCTGTATACTTGTTCAATAGAATAAAATTTGCTAGATCCAACCGCGGAAGAAACATAATTCAACAAAGATATAAAAGTCTTTTGTCGCAACGACAATTTTTTATTTTTACCACCAGTCTTTGGAATAAAATTCCGAATCACATTCAAATTATAGGCAGCGCAAAATCGTTTAAAAGGGAGTTAGCAACAATTAATTTTGATATAACTTTCCGTTTGCCATGAAATTTCCGTTTGCTTTAAAAAAACTTAAAATTGTTACCTTTTTGCATTTTTTACTTTTTTACTTTTTTGTAATCATATTTCTTATGTTTTACGTATGATTTTTATTATTATTAGTATTATTATTCTTAAACTAATCAGTTTTATATCTTATATGTATTTTACATCTGTTTTCAAGTTTGTTAACTATTTTGTTTGGTTTATTTACTAGCACTTTCATTTATAAGATTATGTCTTGTTGTGCTAGATCACAATTTAAATAAATAAAATTCTTCAGGGTTCTCTGAAAGATCTGTCTAAATGGGCAAGAGACTGTGGTCTAGGAGTTAATCCCAGTAAAACAGAGCTTGTTTTGTTTACAAGGAAAAATAAGATTCCTGCTTTTGATCCTATTTCTCTGGACGGTACTGAAATCACCTTCTCAGATGGAGCCAAGTATCTTGGAGTATTTCTAGATAGGAAGCTGAATTTCAGGCGTAATATTGAGGAACGGGTGAGAAAAGCAACGATTGCGTTGTATTCCTGTAAAAGGGCCATTGGAAAACGATGGGGTTTTAGCCCTCAAGTCGTTCATTGGATCTATACAGCAGTGGTGCGTCCAATTTTGCTGTATGGAATCATTGTCTGGTGGCCTGCTTTGGAAACAAAAGCGAACTTTGTCTTTATCACGAAGGTACAGAGAATGGCGTCAATGTGCATCACTGGTGCTCTTCGTACTACACCTACGGCTGCATTAGAAATCCTCCTTCACCTGATACCCTTGGACATATTGGGTAGGCAGTATGCGGCTGCGTCGGCAATTCGACTTAATAGCACGCTGCAATGGAGGAGCAGTGATTGTGGCCATAGCGCGATCTTGAAAAAGATAACAATACCACAAAATGTGGACTGTGCTCCCTCTCTGAGCCTCTTTGAGCGCCACTTTACCACTATGATACCATCCAGGGAGTCTTGGATGGGGGATACTCCGGGTAGTGGAGCTACCATAAATTTTTACACAGATGGATCGAGGCTGCACGAACAAGTGGGCTTTGGGGTCTATTCGGAAGAGCTTGGATTGAGCCTGGCTCGTAGATTGCCAGATCATTGCAGTGTTTACCAGGCAGAGATGCTGGCAATAAAGGAAGTGGCTGACTGGTTGAGCTGCAATGTCTTGTCTACAACCGCAGTCAACATCTATACTGACAGTCAAGCCGCGGTCAAGTCCCTGGATTCAATGTTTCTGAAAACAAGATCTGCCCTTAACTGCCGCACGTCTTTAAATGAGATGGCCAAGCAGTTTAACATACGACTCATATGGGTCCCAGGGCACAGAGACATTCCAGGGAATTGCAAAGCCGATGAGCTTGCAAGACTAGGAACTACCTTACAGGTTCCAACAGAATTGGAATGTGTTGGTATGCCTCTAGAAACTTGCAAGCAAAACCTACGGCTTTGTTCTGCGACGGAGACTAATCAAAGATGGGCAAATGGATGGACGTGTGAGACAACACGACTGATTTGGCCTTCTCTTAATCAGGGGCGCACAAGTGAGCTGATATCGCTTCCAAGAGGAGAGATTTCGACGGTGGTTTCTATAATTACCGGACACTGTCTTATAGGGAAGCACGCAGAGCGGTTAAATGTGCCGTCGAATGACTTTTGCCGAAGTTGCATGGATGAAGAGGAGTTGGAAACTATCGAACACTTTATTTGCCATTGCCCGGCACTTTCTGGTCAGCGACTTGCTTCACTGGGATCTAGGGAGCTGTACGATCTTTCTGATTTGTCGGATGTCAAAATACAACATCTAAGGAGTTTCATAAGAAGCTCAAACTGGTTTAACGACAGGGACTAGTAGGGAAACCTATTACGATCCCGTGGTATCACAATGGACCTCAGAGTCTACGTGTGTTGACGTAAAACGTCAGCAGCCACTTACAACCTAACCTAACCTAACCTACAAATTTAATTTTTGGGCAAATTAACAGTTTTTTTGGTGTCGTGGCATTCTATAAAATAACTTGAAGTTTGTCATGAAATCTTACCGATCCAGTACGTCTTTAACCCACATTGTCTGGGGGTCAAAAATGACCCCCGCAGAAAATTTGAAGTTTAGAGCTTACATTTTGTGATATAAACATGTATAAAACGGCTTTTGTGTTTTCTAACCTAACTAATTTTTCGTTGTAATTTTTTATCTTTAAAAAAATCGTTAACCCTTCTTGGCAGGGGGTCAAAAATGACCCATTCAATAAAGTTTTTTTATTTTTTTATAGAAAATTAATTTGTGGCAATCTATTAGATAACTTTAAATCAGCCCAAAAATCTTACCAATTTAAGATAACTTTAACCCACATAGTGCTTGAATTTTTTGATATCAACGAAATATATATATTTTTTACTAAATGGGTCATTTTTGACCCCCTGCCAAGAAGGGTTAACGATTTTTTTAAAGATAAAATATTAGTACAAAATAATAGTTAGGTTGGAAAACACAAAAGCCGTTTTATACATGTTTATAGCACAAAATTTAAGCTCTAAACTTCAAATTTTCTGCGGGGGTCATTTTTGACCCCCAGCCAATGTGGGTTAAAGACGTTCTAGATCGGTAAGATTTCATGACAGACTTAAAGTTATTAAAAAGAATGCTACGACACCAAAAAACCGTTAATTTGCACAAAAATGAAATTTATAAGATTTTATTAATCCAAATTATTGATAAAACCAACATTTCCTTGAAATCCGTTAACTTCCCCCCGCGATTCCCAAAAAGTGGCTCGACGGATATCCGCCATATTTAACATTTTTCTTCCCCAAGGTGTTCTTAATGAATTCAGAAAAAAAAAATGGTATATTTAAAAAATTTTTTTAAAAAAATTTTCAAATTTTGAAAAAAGGTGTTTTGAGAACGCCCCCAAAATCATGCCATTTTTTTGGTATAAAGTTTGAACGGGTTAATGATAACGTAAAATCTTTAAATTTCATATTTAAGTATTTACGATCAAATATTATACAAAAATTTTTTTTTAATTATTTTAATAAAGAACTTAATTTTTTTTTTTTTTTTTTAAGAAAAGTCCTTTTTTGCAAAAACCCCAATTTTGAGGCTCAAAGTGGAGACTGAAGATAAACTCTGATCGGAGTGATATTTTGCATGTGAGTTACCCTTAGGGGACCGACACTTTTGGCGGTTATTAGAATTTGATCACCCGTGTAAAAAAGATTAGATCCAATTGGATCTAATTATATATGAATATATCTAGTAACATCTTATACCAGATCTGATTATATATAGCAAGATATGCGAGATATTGGACTATATATAGCCATATCTCGTTAAAGATGTGCTTTCATTTTGTAAGATATATTTGTATATCTGCCATATATAGTATGTATAATCAGATCTGTTACCATATTAAATTTTGTTGAAGTTTTTATGCTGTGTTGTTTAAATGAACAACACTAATATTTAAAATCTCCATCATACAACAGTATGTATTCTGTATTATTTCTTTGCAAATAAAAATAACAGAAACAAAACAAAAAACAAAAAAAAAAATAAATTGTCTTTTTTGGTAATTTGAAATTTGTTCAAAAGAAAATAGTGTCAAAATAAATTTAATATTTTTTTTTTAACAAAAATTTCATTTTCATTATTTTAAATAATAAATGATTTTAGCGCTTTATAATAATGCGGAAATGCTATAAAACACACATGGACCGGTCGTTCATTGTAGATCCATATGAAACTCAAAAGAAGAAGTCGCCTCAAGAAGCTTCAACAATTTGGCTGAATTTTTGGAAATAAAACAAATTGTGAAAAATAAAACTAATCGGACAGATTGTGGATCATCAAAGAAATTTCGCGGTGTTTTTTGGTACATAAAATGGGAAATTAATCTTTTAATAATTTTTTGTGTCTATTACTCAATTTCCAGTCTGTAAGATTCAGAACAAACATTTAAATGCATTTTTAGCTGCTTAGGCATTTTTATTCTAAGATTTTCTTAACTTTTGTGGTAAGACGATTATACCCAATTCACACTTGGGATAAAATCTCCTTCGAAGGAGATTTCACCTCAGGTGTGAATAGAACTTTTCCCATTTTATGTATTTACAAAAAAAAAAAGTAACTAATATCGGGGTTATTAATTTAATTTCCATGATTTTTTATGAGTTTATAGTTAGTGTTCAAGATTTTTTTCTATCATGTATCATGTTATTTTTTACATACATAGATATTATCTTTTAAATAAAAATAATAATATTGCCTTAAAAAAATTTTTGAACTACCTTCGGACTGCATTTTTTTAATCACCTCGTGTTTGACACATATACAAAGATGACACACACAAAAACACTTTCAGTTATTAGCCAAATATTTGGTAAAAATACAACTTACAAAGTGTAATTTATCCAATTTTTATAACAAAAACTTGGTTTAATTACGCAAAAGTCTTGGTGAGTTGTAATTTACCAAAAACTTGGCTAATAAGTGCAAGTGTTTTTTGCGTGTACATTAATATGTACAGATTTTATCAGATTATATATAATCAATTTGTATCAGTTCTGATCTGATCAGATATATTTAGATCCGAGATTTGTCCCCATTTCTCGGATCTAGCATATCAAATTATATATGGTATCAGATATGGTATTAGATATGGCAGAAGATATAATTACATATAGTGCAATATCTATTTTTTTTACACGGGCAGAGAGAAAAGCCCAAAAACGAGCCAACCTAATGTTTACATATGAGCAGAAAGGTTTTTTAATGCCTATCCGACGGTGACATAACCTTGTAAAAATTCGGCTTCTTTAAATATTTTTTTTAGGAAAATGTGTAAATTTTGGGGGGGGGGGGGGTATTTATGTGAAGACATTGACCTACGATATCCATATGAATAAGAAATAATCTTTATTAAATTTAAGTCGACACATATTTTTGCCCTAGACGATATTCCTATTAGTTCGGAAGTTATCGAAATTTTCCCGAAGGTCCACATGGTTTCATAACGGACAACGAAATTTTTAAACACTGATATGGCCGATAAGCCGGGACACCCCAACCTTAAAATCGTCTCTTTAATATATATTTAAAGTTTGAGGCAAATCGATTCATATGGGTTGAGATACTTCCCTTGTAAGATTTTTTACAGTTTGAAATTTTTCTAAGTTTTTTTAAAAGTTTAACTGGGCTATTCATAATGAGTAAATTAAATCTAATGTTGGTTTATTTGACTGATATTGCATGAATATTTGTCAAATAAACCTACTTTAAGTACACTTTAAGTATTATGAATAAAGGCCTAAACATTTTACAAGTATTTTTACAGTTTGATAAACTACATCTTCTGGTTCGAAGCGTACACAAACTTTATTTGGTGTATGTGTCGTTGACCTGTGATGTATGTTATTTCAACCAAAAAAAGATTCACTATAACCCGATAACATTTTATACAATTCGATATAATTGGATCTTATTGTATCCAATCACGTATAATTTGATGCCATTAGATAGAGACAAATTTCGGACAAAATTGTATCAAACTATATACAAATGAATAAAATAACATATTATTAAATCCAATTTAATGCAATTCTATCCACCATTTTTGGGATAAAATTATATCTAATTGTATTCGGGGACACATATAATTTTATGTGACGCCATATTAAAATTTTTACTCGGGTATACCGCGATTTTTTTCGCGCCTTTTATCCAATTGCTAAAATTTTGTTTTTATATTACCGAAATTATAAGGAAATCCTGAATATTTTGCAATTAAATTTAATTTTTGTATACTTTAAAGGAAAACTGATATTCTATTATTCGGCTATGAGATAAGCTTTTTGATATTTGCAAAATATGCAAAAAGTTATGACCCTATTGTGCAGCTACTTGTTTTACTTGATTTTAACTCAAATTTCTTTTACACTATACTTTCCATTTCCAGGTGGCTTTATTGGTCATATTCAACAAAAACCTTTGAAAAACCACAAAAATGAAAATGTTGTTCAAAACAATAACGAAAAAACTTCATTGTCATCATCTTCAATAGAATATAGATCGAATGAAGAATCTGCAGAATTAAATTTTGAAGAAAAGACAAGAAAAATTAAAAAACAAGGTCGTCAAAAAATACGGCCAAATACAATAACACAACAACAATTATCCATTGTTGAAAATGGTGCTGCTGCTAGTACAGAACCAACGACAACTCAAATCCAACAAACGGTTATAAAAGTTAACGCAGACGATCCACAACTATTGGAGGTGGTAAAACAAATTAATGAGTCTATTGAAATTAAATACAATCATAAACAAACATCGCCACATTCCATTGAGATGACAACAGACAATGACGATGAACGATGGCGTTTGAAAAAGGTGTCGTCGGCTACAGTAACAACATCTTCATCGGATCAATTACAAACAGAAGAAGATGAATTGGATAATACCAGTGTTACACGTATGAATTGGCCTACAGATTTTATGAACACTCCCCTATCACCAACATCGGAAGTCACAATTATGCCACAACAATCGAGGGAAGAAGATGCAACGGTAACATCATCTAGTGTCAGCTCAGAAACTGAACATTTTGAATTACCTTTAGCATTGAGTGCATTACATATACCGCAATCATTGTGGCCTAAATTACCGGGTAATATTACCAAATTTGGTTTACCCTATGAAGCGGATAATTCCGAAGAAGAACCAGCTCTCTGTGTACCCATTACTGTACGAGAACCTAATATGATAGATTCAAATGAAATTGTTCTCATTGAAAGAGTATTTTGTTTTCCCATGCCGAGTACTACAGTGAGAGCGAATTTGAAAGATATGAGAAGTAGCAGCACCTCGAGTACCGTGACAAAAGCTAAAGTTCAAAATTTCGATGATTTTATTGATAGTAATGTAAAAAACATTTCGAGTAATTTAGAAAGTCAAATTTATTTATTAACTTATATTTTAGTAATTTATTTTAAATTTATTTATTGATATAATTTTTTTTTAAAAAAAAAACACGAGTAAAAAAGTTTATATATAATTATACATAATTTGATGAAATTACATATGGGGCATTCCATGTCAAATTGAAAATTTTTTTTTAGATTTTCCCAATTTGTTAACAGTTTTTAGTACCCTTCGAAAACTCCTTCGTGGTAAATTTTCAGATTTTTTTGATGACCCGTTCAAAAGATATCGAATTTTTAAAAATTGGTAGTTTGTTCCTTTACTCAAATTTCTTTTAATCATAACTTCTTCACTAATGATACAAATTTCAATTTTTTTTCTTCAAAATTTTTGTTTTTTTACGTACTTAAAAAAAAAAAAAATTCCAAAAAATTCTTAAAAGCGCTCTAGTATGCGATTTTTAAGTTTTAAAATTTAAATCTCATTTTTGAAAATGTTTGTACTCTTCGATTTTTTTAAAATTTTTTTGTGTAAAACTTCTATCAATTCTACAAATTTTTTGCCCAGGAGGATTGTGGGATATCGATTATTACTATTTTCTAAAATTTTTTTAAAAAATTTTATTGTTTTTTTCCAATCTTAAAATCATTTCTACTGCTCCAATGGTGCGTCATAGAGGGGTCCTTTATAAGACCGACCCCCATTAATTTTTACGTCTTAACATTTCTTTGGAACAAACTAATACCCTATCTCCAATTTCTAAGGGAACTCCCACACAAAACGACATTTTTTAAAATTTACTCCAACCGCTCTAACTGCCCTAATAGTGCCCTTAGAGCAACAAAATGTATGACCGACCCACAATATTTTTTTAGTCCAAACATTTTCTCTGAACACACCTTCTTAAGGCGGTCCCCATACAATTTTTTTTTTTTGTAAATTTGTTTTATTTAATCAGCTTCTACCGGTCTTCTCGGACGCACCATTGGACATTTTTTCAAAATATACCTACGCCCTATCTCAACTCTCTAAATAGGCTCCCATACAAAATTACATTTTTATAAAATTTGCTCCAACTGTTATTTGTATGGGAGCCTACTTAGGGAGTGGAGATATGGCGTAGGTATGTTTTAAAAAAATGTTGTAGGGTTAAAATAAATGGGGGTCGGTCTCACTAATGACCCCTCTCGGACGCACCATTGGACCGGTAGAAGCTGATTAAATAAAACAAATTTACGAAAAATAAAAAAAATTATATGGGACCGTCTTAACAGTTAAAGATAGAGGGTAGGTGTGTTCAGAGAAAATGTTTGTACTAAAAAAATATTGTGGGTCGGTCATACATTTTGTTGCTCTAAGGGCACTATTAGGGCAGTTAGAGTGGTTGGAGCAAATTTTAAGAAATGTCGTTTTGTGTGGGAGCCCCCTTAGAAATTGGAGATAGGGTATTAGTTTGTTCCAAAGAAATGTTAAGACGTAAAAAATGGAGGTCGGTCTTATAAAGGATTCCTCTATGACGCACCATTGGAGCAGTAGAAATGATTTTAAGATTGGAAAATTACAATAAAATTTTTTCAAAAAATTTTAAAAAATAGTAATAATCGCTATCCCACGATCCTCCTGGGCAATAAATTTGTAGAATTGATAGAAGTTTTACACAAAAAAATTAAAAAAAATCGAAGAGTACAAACATTTTCAAAAATGAGATTTAAATTTTAAAACTTAAAAATCGCATACTAGAGCGCTTTTAAGAATTTTTTGGGATTTTTTTTTTAAAATACGTAAAAAACAAAAATTAAAAAAAAAAATTTAAACTTGGACCATTATTGAAGAAGTTATGATTAAAAGAAGTTTGAGTAAAGGAACAAACTACCAATTTTTAAAAATTCGATATCTTTGGAACGGGCCATCAAAAAAATCTGAAAATTTACCACAAAGGAGTTTTCGAAGGGTACTAAAAACTGTAAACAAATTGGGAAAATCTAAAAAAAAAGTTTTTCAAAGTGTCCGATTTCACATGGAATGCCCCATATATAATATATTATATATAATTTTATAAAATTTTATATAACTATATATAATTTTTTTTATTCGAAACAAACAAAATTATTGATTAAATTCATGTTTTATTGTACATTTTTTTACTCAGGTTAAATATTTTGTAAAATAAAAAAATAAAATTTCTTTTTTTAACAACGTTTTTTTCAGCATAAATAAAGAAATATGGAAATGTAGACTTCCAGCTACTTTGAGTGGACTGCTATTGCCTCCTGGTTATCTCTTATACTTTCCGAGATAGAGTAATTTTAAAAAGTGAAATTTTAAATTTAGACCGATCCGGCTCTAGTTTTTTACCAATACCACCCACGGCCGCATTTATTCCGATTTATTTATTTGGGTCGATTTAGCAATCGAAATTGTGCCATAGATTTTTCGATAGCTTTTGGCATGAGGAAAAAAAGTTCCTCTACGACACACACAGGGCAAACATGATCCAATTCCGGCCAAAAGTCTTTATCGTTGTTGGATCCGTCTGAAAATGTGCTTCTAGAGGAATTCGAGGTCGCTGATTTCAAAATTTAGCTAAAAACCAAAAAAATCAAAATGGCGGATCCAATATGGCGCACAATTTTTTTTAAAAATTGTCCGATTGAACTCAAATTTTGTTTAATGTTGGTCTTGGAGTTACTGAATAAGAATTGTTACTCCGAATTTTGAAAAACAAAATGGCGGACTAAATATACTTCTTAAAGTTTAAGGAATGATCCAACTCCGGCCAAAAGTCTTTATCGTTGTTGGATCCGGCTGAAAATGGGCTTTTAGAGTATTTCGGGGTTGCTGATTTCAAAATTTAGCTAAAAACTAAAAAAATCAAAATGGCACATCCAATATGGCGGACAATAATTGTCCGATTTAACTAAAATGTTGTTTTAAGAGGGTCTTGGAGTTACTGAATCAGAATTACTGACGTGAATTTTGAAAAACAAAATGGCGGACTAAATATGCTTAGTAAAGTTTGTTACAAGTAGAGTTGTCAATTATTCGTCTTTCAACTTTGTTCGAATAATTCAAATAATTGTTTTTGTTCGTTCGATCAAACGATTAAATCTAAAAAAATAATCGATTAATCGAAGAGAATAACGAATAAAAAAGTGGTTATTGAAAAATATTTTTATTAACAAAAAAATAAACAATTCATACAAAAAGCTTAAAAATTAAATAATTAATAATTTTTAACAAAAAATAAGTAAAAAACTTATAAATTGAATAACTGAATTTACTTTTTTATGTAAAAAATTCACAAAAAACTTAAAATTTGAATAATTTTTGAGAAAGATTGTTCTAGCTCAAGGTCATATTTCTTTTACTAATCATTACGATGATATTGTCGGTTTTTCGCGATTTTCATCATGATGGTCCATATAAAATAGCTGTTTTTTTGTCCACTATTCGCATTGTTAGGAATGCCTTTTTGATTCACTAAAAGCAAGTTTTTTTATCAAAGACCAACTTGGCGGTTAATTTCGCGAAAAACTTAAAAAATGAAGAAATTTGCGAATTTAATGGCTTAAGATGAAAAGCTTTAAACCAAATTTGTATAAGAAATATTGCTACAAGTCATATCTTTGTTTTTCATGCCATACAATTTAAAAATCATTAAGTTTGCAAATTTTTTTGTTGAAAAACTGGCTCGAAATCAGCAAATCTTTAACGACATTTTGCAAGAAAACTGTACCATACATCGAAAAACGGAATACGCCATTCGAATCAGCATGTCCGAAATATATAGAAATGATGGTCGTAACTCTTGTTTATTTTTTAGTGTTCCGCAGTGTTTTTTTTCCTACCCTTAAGACACTCTCTGTCGATAAAAAAACTAATCAAGCCGTAAAACATTATTTTGGGTTAAATTATTTTTTTAAAAACAAATCTCGGACCACTGCATATATAGCTGTAATTTCGCCATTTATCATTTCGAGCAAGTTTGGGCAACTTTTTTCAAAAGATATGGATCCATTCTATATCAAAAAAAAATATAGACCGATTGTATCGAACTGAGGATCGCTGAGGACTTTTTCGGAGCGGGTAAATATCTAAAAAATTATAACTTTTTTCACAAAAAACGAGAATTGCTGCCCGGCAAATGAGTTATATTTGTCCATGTTATTTTCGTTACAAAGGCTTATATATAAGGTTGAACCACGCAAACAAAAAGTTAAACATTAGCAATAGAAGTTTGGAAAAAAATTAAAAAAGTATCTCAACTTTTAAAAATATTTTATCAACATTTTTAACTTTGAAGACCTGTCAAAGGAAAGGGTGTAATTGCATCATAAAGATAAGTTCAGAAAACCTGCTTCTATATATGCCCAACAAACTGGTAAACATTTTTTTGAGAATTTACAAATAAGGACTTTTGGCCGGAAATCGATCTGTCTGGCCCTCTGTGCGACATATCAAAAAAATCATCTTCGAGGCGCCCAAATTTAAATTTTTTATCATTTTTTTAAAACTTTTATTTTTATGGTTTTTTATACCCTCCACTTACAATTAGTGAGAGAGGGTATATATAAGTTTGTCATTCCGTTTGTAACACATCGAAATAGCGGTGTAGGACACTATAAAGTATATGGGGCATTCCAGGCCAAATCACTCACTTTTAGACCCGACCCCTTTCGATTTATTTTATTTTTGGATATGTTTTAGTACTTATTAAATTCAACTTGGACACCTATTTTCAGCCTTTTATTCCAAGACGGTGTTGAGTAATCAATTTTTTAAAGGCGATTTTTTCAAAAAAATTAAAAAATTAAAATTTTCAATTAATTTTGACCAGTTAAAATATAGATATCTTAAAAAAAGTTGGACAACGTTTTGTTGGTATTTAAATGTAGTTTTAGAAAAAAATTATTCGAAGTAATTATCACTTATTTTTTAACAATTAAAAATTAAAATCGACTTTTTGAAAAAGTCCGAAACCTTAGATTTTTTTTTAGAAACGTCTAAAAGTTGAACTATAAATTACGCAACTTTTAAGCCATAATTCGAGATGTGATCGCAATTGGTTCTATTTTTTTTTTTAAATTTTGAAAATTGCGCCTTTTATTTTTTGACTCTGATTTATTTTATATGGTGCTCCAAAAAAAATTAAATTGGTAGATACTGACCCTAACTTACCCTAGATACATTCATTTCGAGGTAAAAATACGCCTCACAAAAATTAAGAACGATCGGACATGGGTAAGGCGTTCCGCATGGGCCTTGAAGTTTAGAAAACGGATTACAAGGAAAAATATGATTTTTTTTTCTGTTTTCTTAATTTTTTTGGTATTTAAAGTTAAGTTTAAATTCAAGTGGTTATAGAATTATAATACGGATTAAAATGCCTCTCTAATAAGGTACCAAAAACTAAAATCGGTTGAAAATCAGCCAAGTTATTACAACTTCCCCAGGCATCTAACATATGGTAGACCACTTGATTAAGCAATACAATCCGATTTTTTAAATTCATTGAAATTTTCTACTATAATAACATTTTTTTATTCTTCATGTTCGAATGTAATTAGATGACAAGTATTTTTCATATTGTGTTTTCCTAACATGTTTAAAATTAATGCTAAAAATGCCTGCATTTCCAACACCCTTTTGAAATCTCTATTTCAAAAATTTTTTTTTTTTTTTTTTTGTTTCAAAATTTGGAAAAACCAAAAAAATATTACACTGAAACATGAATAATGAGTCCCTTTTTTTATTAAATTTAAAAAAAGGAACTCGTATTCTTTAACCAAGTGGTATGACACACACTAGATGCCTGGGGAAGTTGTAATAACTTGGCTGATTTTCAACCGATTTTAGTTTTTAGTGCCTTATTAGAAAGGTATTTTACTCCACATCATAATTCTGTAATCACTTTCGGACAAGATCAAATCTTCTTGGAATTTAATTTTCTAAAATGGTAAAAAAATCATTAGCCACAAGTGCTTTAAATCTAAAATTTACGTTTGAATTTGTATGGAAATTTGTTAAAAAACACTGAGTAAATAAATTAAATATTGAAAAAATGGAAGGTTTTTTGCTAATGATTTTTTTACCATTTTATAAAATTAAATTTTTAGAAAATTTTATCTTATCTTTAAGAGAAAATTACAGGCTTTCGAATGAGCTTGATACCAAGTCATTTTCATGTCAGGATCTTGTTTTATAAGCTTTTAAAAAGGGTCAAAAATGCCCTTTTTCGGCACTTTAACCGCGAATTACTTAAAATCCTGACGTGATAGACAAATTTGGGCTCCAGATTTGGAATCAGCGCAACAGACACTATCCAAATCACTAACCAGAATCCAATACGCATTTTCTTGTTGAGCTGTGTTATTAATCAAGGTTCGTTGTTTAAGTCTTTTGTTTTTTCATTAAAATTTTCAGCTTTTAAGTATTGAATTTAAAAGAAGTCAATCGTATGTTTATTCATTCTAGATCAACAGATCGTGGATCAGAATTTATTCTCTAATCCTTGATCAAAATAAACTTAATCTGTGGTTAAAAATTTTTAACAACGTTAGTATACTTAAATTGAAATGTAAAAACATGAACAGATTAGAGCGTGATTCAAGCGTGAGTGTGACTAAATTCAATTTTACTTACGTGATTGTGAGTTAGTGTGAGTGGAGAAAAAAATTGCGTTAGTGATTGTGCGTGAGTAAGATTTTTTCGTGAGTGAGGGTGCGTGAGTCGATTTATTGCGTGAGTTTGCGTGAATTATTTTCCCAAAAATTTTAGTTTTTTTGAGTCAACGTGAGTGTGAGTGAAGCTTGCGTGAGTGTACGTGAGTGTGAGTTGTATTAAATTTACTCACGTGATTGTGAATGAGTGTGAGTAGAAAGAAATATGCACGTGAGAGAGTGTGCGTGATTTAAAAATTGCTGTCGTAAGCGTGAGTGAGTGTGAGTCAAAAATCACTCACGCGGCCATGTCTAATATTTAGTATCAGATTAAAGGTATTTAAAATACCTATCTCATGATGCTAACAACGTACCAAAAAAGTAAATATTTTTCGACTTATTAACAAAAATGTCCTAAAATTTTTAAGAAAAGTTGTGCATGTTTAGACACGTTCTTTGCACACGTAGATAGGTTTTCCAAAGACCTTTCATTTGGTATGTAACATGACTAGGTTTTTTTGTATAATATAGGAGATAAACGCAAAAAACTGAAAACTTACCGTTTCTTCCCCCCTCATTTTCACCACCCAAATATAAATTTGGGCCGCTAAAAAAATACGTGTCCTTTTAATTTTCCTGCTCTACAAAATAAAACCAATTCCATAAAGATCGGCGAGTGACACCAGGGAGACCTTCCTTGTAAGCGATATCTGAGGTTACACATTTTTAAAGTTAAAAATAAAAATACGATTTTTTTCGTTAAAAGTACCAACACTTTTGACTTTAGATTGACTTTAGATTTGTTCAGAGCATGTTCATTAGTTAGACTAGTAAAGTCGACCGGTCTACCCGGTTCCAGGGCAAAACCGAGAAAATTTAAAAATAAAAGACAGCAGAAAAAAAAAGACAACAAAGGAAAATATGGAGCAGCCTTCCTTTATCCATGTGGGGACTCAATAGGCCCGAAATTTTGAATTTAAAATTCGCATTCCGAAAAATTTTAAAAAGACAATATCTCAGTAAGTAATGCCCACACGATGAAAGTCCCATGGCATTTTTGTTGGTCTTTATTTGTAGATCTTGACCACAGAATATCTGAAAGCTTTGAGATCAACAGTTTTTGAGATATTTGATTAACAATTTTTTCGGGACCCCAAAACCCATTACTTTAGGAGTTTAAGAGCCGATTTCTCAAAATTTGTGTTCTATAACCGGGGAAAAAAGCTGTGGATAGAGTATAGATAGAGTATCCTTGTTACATATGGAGTCATTTGTAGCAACCACAAAAAACTGCCGTCCAAAAGGCCGAAAAATACCGTCCTAATGGAAAACATACGACTTTATGCGTTTAACAGCCGATTTCTCAAAATTTTTGTTCTACGATAGGGACAAAAAGCTGTCGGTAGATCAGCAATGTCAAGAATATTCCATATGGAGTCATTTGAAGTAGAGATTTGCACATGAGCAGATTAAAGCGTGACTCACGTGACTTACGCGTGATTCCCGCGTGATGACGCGTGAGTGTGACTGAATTCCATTTTACTCACGTGATTGTGAGTGAGTGTGAGTGGAGGAAAAAAATTCGTGAACGATTGTGCGTGAGTAAGATTTTTGCGTGAGTGAGTGTGCGTGAGTCGATTTTTTTGCGTGAGTTTGCGTGGTTTATTTTCTCTTCATATTTCCTATCGTACCAAAAAAAAACAACAAAAAAATTGTTAAATTAAGGTTTCGTTCCGAAAAAAACAAAAAAAAAAATTTTAAATTTCGCTGAACTTTAAATTTTGCTGAAAATTTTGAAAGATTTTTAAATTTTTTTTGCATAAATCAGAGTATCGTGAGTGGGAGTGAACGTGTGTGTATGTGAAGCTTGCGTGAGTGCACGTGAGTGTGAGTTGTATTAAATTTACTCACGTGATTGTGAGTGAGTGTAAGTAGAAAAATTATGCCCGTGAGTTAGTGTGCGTGATTCAAAAATTCCTGTCGTGAGCGTTAGTGAGTGTGAGTCAAAAATCACTCACGCGCCCATCTCTAATTTGAAGCAATCACAAAAAAGTGCCGTCCTATAGACCGAAAATTACCGCACATTGGATCCTAGACGAGCATTTGAGAGCAAAACAAATGCTTAGTTATTAGCAGGGAAACCAAAAATATGCAGTATCATGTTTTTTCCTGTGCATTTTATTAATAAATGGGTAAGGTATTTATCCGTTTCAGAAGTTTTTAAGAAATCTGGCATCGATTTGTTAGAGCATATTTTCGCATATTTTAGCCTTAAGAGCATATTTTTGCATATTTAAGGTTTAGAGCATATTTTAGCATAAGAGCATATTTTAAGAGCATATTTTCCATTTTTAGAGCATTTTTCCACTTTTTAGAGCATTTTTAGAGCATTTTTTTTTTAATTTTTAGAGCATTCTTTTCCATTTTTTTTTATGACAACATTTATTTTGAAATTTTTTATTCAACAAAAATATTTTTTTTTTAAATTACGGAATTGTGACGATTTATTCCCCTTTGGCCTGTTCTTGCTTCATATCGGTATATAAAACTATGTTTTCTTTAGATTCAGCAACTTGGAAGAAAATATTAAGGCAAATATTTTTGTTGAACATATTTAACCCTCTAATTACCGCACATAACGGTATTTGGAGGGTCTGTTCTCTAACAAATTGTAAAAAACACCGCAAAAAAGGGGACATAATTTTTTTTAAGAGCATATTTTTATTGTTTTCGGAGCATATTTTTCGTTTTTAAGGGCTTTTTTTAAGCGCATAAAACTTGTTTTTTAGAGCATATTTTTGGTTTCCCTGGTTATTAGCAATAAATGCTCGTATTTGCTATGTAGACACCCTAGGAGAAAGAAAACCGTTCATAGAAAGAAAATCCAGCGCTTTGTTTAGTCAGGACATAAATTCAAAGTAAGGACTATTTGCATAAATTGGAAAACAAACACTACTATTTTTTTTAAAACTTTTTTTTATTTATTTTTTTAAACTACTTCTAATA
This sequence comes from Pegoplata infirma, assembly GCA_963921195.1. NCBI lineage: Eukaryota > Metazoa > Arthropoda > Insecta > Diptera > Anthomyiidae > Pegoplata > Pegoplata infirma. The sequence continues at coordinate 112,149,065 of OY992538.1, forward strand.
TGGAAATGGAGATTCTTTCATGACCGCAGTTACGGCCGAAATAACTGGAATAGGAGATGGTAGAGATGGGCTCGTGAGTGGATTTTGACTCACACTCACTCACGTTCACACAAAAAATAATAACTCACGCAATTTTTTTTACTTACGTGAGTAATAAAAAACTTACTCACGCTCACGCAAATCAAAAAATCTAATCACGCAAACAATTGAGTGTGAGTGAAGCTTGCGTGAGTGCACGTGAGTGTGAGTTGTATTAAATTTACTCACGTAATTCTGAGTGAGTGTGAGTAGAAAAATATGCTCGTGAGTGAGTGTGCGTGATTCGAAAGTTCCTGTCGTGAGCATGAGTGAGTGTGAATCAAAAATCACTCAAGCGCCCATCTCTAGTTCAAACATTAAAAATTGAAAAAAATTGTCCAATAGTTTTTATTCAGTAATTAAATAGTTTTTCCAACAACCTTAACAAAAAATTAAGTGTACAATTATTTATAAAAAATAACTTATTTTCTTTGTTTACAAAAAATTGGTGGTCAAACGAATCTTACATCAAAAATACGATTTTTTTTTTAATGTGTTTAAAAAATTTAATTTTTTGTTTGGTTTGATAACTAAATAAAAACTATTGAACCATTTTTAAAATTTTTATTGTTTGAACTTAGAAAAAATCGACTTGGAAATCTTTTAAAAAAATTTTCTGAAAAATGTCTATAAATAATTTCATTTTTCAGATCGACCCTCGTAGCACATTTATTATTAACTCAATCAGGACGCTATTAAGCTTAAATTCAAGCTTTATAAATTACCTACATATTATTTTTTATACCCTCCACTTAGTGATAGAGGGTATATATAAGTTTGTCATTCCGTTTGTAACTCATCGAAATATCGGTCTGGGACCCCATAAAGTATTAATATTCATGATGTCCGATCGATTTTAAGACATTCTAGCGATGTCCGTTTGTCCGTCTGTCCGTCTGTCCGTCTGTCCGTCTCTCCTTCTGTCTGTCTGTCTGTGTAAAATGCTATCACGGACAAAATATTGCACAGAGATGACTGAAACTTAACATATATATTGGAAGTTCTCCCGAGAAGTTTGGTATTGCATTTCAGCGATATCGGTTCAGCGGTTCAAAAGTTATGAACGAAAATGTAAGCACACCTCAAAAATTTCAGTACATTCAACATAACCTAAAAATACAAAATGCTTTAATTCGGCTTCTGGTTGACATATGTGAACATAATTCACCAAATGGTATCTAAACAAGTACGAACATATTTTTTGACAAAAGAAGAAAAAAATCGCGGATTTTTTTTTTTTACCAAAATTTTTTTTTCGCGGAATTTTTTTTTTTTATTTTTTTTTTTTTTTCAAAAGTAATTTCCTTTAAAAGTACTTAGATCAGAGTTGATGAAGAAGAAGAGGACGAATGATGATTACTAAAAAATTGAATTTATTCACCATAATGCAATTACACCTTCTTCTGTACGAAAAACAACAGCAACAACCACACAAGAATGAAAAAAAAACACGATTTAGTTGATACTTGCTCAACAGCCAACTTAGCGTATCGGTCTAGAGTAGAGATGCGCGCGTGACACGAATTTTTCGTGATTCACGTGACTCACGCGTGAATCACGCGTGATCGTGAGTGAAATTTATTTTTACTCACGTGATCGTGAGTGCACGTGATTATAAAAAATAGCTTCGTGCGTGAGCGTGCGTGAGTAATTTTTGTTTCGTGAGTTTGCGTGATTTTTTTTGTGCTGTTTGAAACAGAAAACGAGTAAAAAAATCGTCATTATATTGAATTTAGAGGGAAATTAATACAAAATTGTGATTTTTATTATTGTTTTAAGAAAATTCAATACTTTTTGTTCAAGAAATCGAAAGAAGTGAAATAAAAATTTGCTAATTTTAATTTCGTGAGTCTTCGTGAGCGTGAGAAAAATTTTAGTTACTCACGTGAGCGTGCGTGAACGTGATCAGAAAAAATAATTTCGTGCGTGATCGTGCGTGAGTAATATTTTTATTTCGTGAGCGTGAGCGTGCGTGAGTCAAAATTCACTCACGCGCCCATCTCTAGTCTAGAGTGATCGTATCTAAGAGGCAGTTATTAGCAAAAACATTTCAGATCATGGGTTCAATCCTTGGCGGCTGCGATCTGTTAATAATTTTCACATATAGAATATAATTGACTATTAACTTAATAAATTTGACATTAAAAGAAACTAGTAAAAAACGAACTAGGATGTCTTAAATTTTTAGAAAAATTAATTTTTCTTTCACACCTTTCTCAATTCAAACCATATATAACCTTTTAAATAAAGTTTTTTGCAATAATCTTTTTGAAATTGTGGAGGGTATCACTACATTCGGCAAGTCCGAATTTAACTTTTTTACTTGTTTTTAATTATACTCATTCGATAATAACGTTGAGTATTCCCGAGTAAAAAAGTTTTTGATATAATTATATATAATTTGATAAAAATTATATCAAATTAAAGTTATATAAAGAGGTAAAATTTTCCAAAAAGATGGATAAAATTATATAAAATCTCTATATATAATTTCCCTATTTGTGTGTTCCTCTTTTTTTGTCTATCCAGAGCTTTTTGAAGTCCACTGATGAGCTACAAAGCTGAAAATTAGCATGCATATAGTAAAACACCTGGGGCAGATCCTAACGTAGCCGGATTTTCGATTTTTTGCCCGTGGGCGGAGAAATAAGCGGAAAAGTGGGCGTGGAAAAAATCAATTTTTTGACATTTTTGCTAAATTTAAAGCCCCCTAATGACTTAGGAAGCTGAAAACTTCCTAGAATATAGTCCTAACGATGGCGCATATCCCTAAGTAGTCGGATTAAAAATTTTCGCAATGTGGGCGGAGAATTGAGGAGAAAAGTGGCGTGGCAAAATTGGGATTTTTTTAACATTTTTACTTCTTTTGAAGCCCCCAAATGACTTAGGGAAGCGGAAAATTGCATAGCATTTTTTTCTAACAATGAAGCATATCCTGAAGTAATCGTATCTTAATTTTTTAGACTGTGGAAAGAGAATTAAGATAAAAATGGGGCGTGGCAAAATTAAGTTTTTTATATTTTAACTAATTTGAAGACCCCCAATGACCTAAGAAGATGAAAATTGACATTTTTGCTTATTTTAAAGTCCTCTAATGACTTAGGAAGCTGAAAATTTTCTAGGACATAGTCCTATCGATTAAGCAAATCCTGAAGTAGTCGAATTTTAAATTTTTCTACTATGGGCGGAGAATTGAAAGGAAAACGGGGAGTCACAAAATTGGGATTTTTAACATTTTAACTTCTTTTGAAGCCCTCAAAGGAAGCGGAAAATGCACAGCGAATAGTCCTTACGATGTAGAATATACTGAAGTAATCAGATTTGAAATTTCTGGACTGTGGACGAAGAATTAAAAATAAAAGAGCGAGGAAAAATTGGGTGTTTTAATATTTGAAGACCCCCAATGACTTAGGAAGATGAAAATTGGCATGCATATAGTAGGTTTCATGAGGAAGATCAACACGAATCTGGATTTTTAATATCCAGTGTATGGGTGGAGAATAAGAAAGGCAAAGGGGCGTGGGCGGCAAATTACGAGAAAAGGGGGCCTTGGCAAAATTATTTTTTTTTTTAACATTTTAGAGTATTTTCAAGCTCCGCCCCGCCCCAATGAATTATGAAGCTGAAAATTTTTAAACATGTAGTCCTAACTATGAAGCATATTCTTAAGTAGTCCGATTTAACATTTTTGGAATGTAGACGGAGAGTTGAGAGGAAAAAGGGACAAGGCAATATTGTGTTTTATTTTTTAAGTTTAACTAACTTTAAAGCCCTAATGACTAGAGTTTTTCTTTTCCCGGGAATGCGGGATTCATTTCTAAATTTCCCGGGATTCCGGGAATTCCCGCAAAAACTAAAAACCCAAATTTGTTGTCAAAAAAAATTTATAAAAACCTTATGAATGCAATTACACTATTTATAATGTTTATTAAAACCATAAAAATCTTATTTAGTACCTTTAAAACAAAAAAAATAGTTTCGAGAAAAAAAGAACAATTTTTGATACACAGTTTTTATAAAAAAACGACCCAAATATGTCGAAGTCTTTTAAAAGTATTTTTAAGGGAATATGTTTTTTCACATCGCATTATCTGTTTTAATAATAAAAATTCATAATTTTTTTCATTTTCACATTTTTTATGTGAATTACTTTTTTTTGGAACAGCGGCCTTATTCTAATTCATCTCAGTTCATTTTTAAAATTGGTTCTCAACGCTTTGCCTCTAAAACACACTGAAACTGATTCAGAGGAATTTCTCAATTATATCTCTGCAACTGAATGTAACTGTTTCAGAGAAATGAAATAAAAAGAAAAATTTACCCCAAAAAATTGTTTAAAAAAATTCTGTTTTCTAAAAGAAAAACCCATTAATTTCAGAGTTTATACAAATTTATCGATTTAAAAAGAATCATGGTCTAGAGACATAAATATTTTCTATAGAAACAAATAATCATACTGCAAATTTTTCTAATATAGGTCTCAGATATAAGTATCAGGTTCTGATAACTATATCCTATCGAAGATTTAGATATTGTGACACTTTTTTCATTTGGTAAGTCTCAGATTTTATGAAAATTTTTAGTTAGAAGGTCTCTCTTGAAATACTTGTTAACCCCTTTTGGCCCTTGCGTACGTTTCTTCCATCAATTATCAAGAATTTTAATAAAATCTCTAAAAAATCACGTAAAAATAATCAATAGAAGTCGAAAAATCAACAACTTCAAAGAAATGAAAATTCCCGCGAATTCCCGCTCTATATCCCGGGATTTCGGGATCGAAAATTTACGGGAATTCCCGGGAAATCCCGTCCCGGGAATTCCCGGGAAATCCCGTCCCGGGAGTTCCCGTGAAAAACTCTACTAATGACCTACGAAGCCGAATATTGGCAAGCATATTGTCCTGACACTGGAGCATATCCTAAAGTAGTCAGACTTAAAATTTTTGAACTGTGGACGTAGAATTAAAAGGGAAAAGGGGCGTGGATACGAGTATAGTACTAACGATGGAGCTTATCCTAAAGTAGTCAAATTTGAAAATTTTGGAATATGGACGGAGAATTAAGAGAAGAAATGGGCGTGGAAAATTTATGTTTTTACATCTCACCTAATTTTGAAGTCACCTTATGACCTTGAAAGATGAAAATTGGGATGCATATGGTACGGACTATGTAAAAGATCAACACTGACCTGGATATCCAGTGAAAGGGCGGAGATACAAAAAAATCCGTTGTAAATTTTGTTCAGTTTATATATATAATCTGTAACGTAGCCGGATTTTCGGCCTTTACGACAGGGGGAGTGGCGGAAGATGGAAAAATTTAGTTTTTAAACATTTAAACTATGTCTGAAACCCCTAATGACTAAGGAAGCTGAAAATTGTAAAGCATAAAGTATTGACAATGGATCATGTCCTTATGAAGTCAGATTTAATATTTAAACTGTGTACGGAGAATTATAAGGAAACATTTAAGTGACAAACACTCAAAAAATTATGTTAGTAAAATCAACTGAAAATGTCAGTTAAAATAACTACTTTGTAAGTTGTTTTGGGGTCAACTACTTTTTCAGTTAATTTAACTAACAATGTTAGTTATTTTAACTGACAAAAAACAACTGACTTATGTAGTAAAAACTACTTACATTTGTAGTCAAAACAACTAAAATGTAGTAAAAATAAAAAAATCTATAAATAATTTTTTTTTTCAAAAAAATTTTCAGAAAAAAAATGAAGACCAAATTTTTTCAAAGTTTTTTTTTTTTTTTTAAAAAAATTGTGAAAAATAAAAAAAAAAAACGAAAATTTATTTTTATTTTTTGGAAAAAAACTTTGAAAATTTTTCAGAGATAAAAAAAAATAAAATTAACTACTTTAAATAACTGTTACTACATCACAGAACTTTTTTGTTAGTTGTTCAAAAAAACGACTTAAAATAACTAACAGAAAAAGTTGTTTGATATTTTTCATACAAAAACAACTGACTTTTTAGTTGAAAATAACTAACTACTGTAAAATAGTTACTACATATAACAAATAACATGTAGTAACTTACATAATTTTCTGAGTGAAATTGTGTTTTTTAACATTTTATCTAATTTTAAAACCCTTCATGACTAAGAAAGTTAAAAATTGCAATGTATATAGGAGGGACCATGGGACAGATTCACACGATGGATTTTTGATATCCGGTTTAAGAACGGAGAGACGAAATAGGTGTGCCAAATTTAGTTCAAAAATTATATCAATAAAACCTTTTATACTCATTAAATTTTTTTCCACTTTGGGAAATATATTGATGTAACTCGATCTAGCAATATTAAGTTTTTGACGCACAAACATAATTTTTTATAAAGTTTGGTAAAAAAATTAGAATTATTGAGAAAAGTGATTTGGTATTCCGCCTGGCAGGGACAGGCTATTCGACTAGTTATATATAATTTGATAAAATTATATATAATTATATCCAGGATTTGGTGGATATAATTATATAAAATTATGTCAAATTATATATAATTTGATAAAATTTCTTAAAATTTGATAAAATTTTATCAAATTAGATATAATTTGATATAATTTTATATAATTATATCCACCAAATCCTGGATATAATTATATATAATTTTATATAATTTGATAAAATTTCTTAAAATTTGATAAAATTTTATCCAATTAGATAAAATTTGATATAATTTTAAATAATTATATCCACCAAATCCTGGATATAATTATATATAATTTTATAAAATTTTATAAAATTTTATATAATTTTATCCAACTTTTTGGAAAATTTTTCCTCTTTATGTAATTTTATATAATTAAATATAATTTGATATAATTTTATCAAATTATGTATAATTATATCAAAACTTTTTTACTCGGGTTATACTTTAGAAGCGTTTCTAATTAGTTATACTACCCTAGTAAAAATATTATGCTAATTTTACTAAATAGCTCTAATTTGATCCGTAAAATGGTTGTATCAAATAATATCTAATTGTATTACTTTAGATCAAAAAATATAAAAATTGATACAATTTGATCCTGAATTTGGTCAAATCTAATTAGATCAAATTGATCTTATAATACCCGAGTAAAAAAAAGTTATATGACGCAATATTTAATTATATATGAACAGATATGATTTTATGTAAATCCATATTAATTTTGATCCGAAAATTGGCGGATCGAATATTATACGATTATATCAAATTCTATTATTTTTGATAAAATAATATCAACTTTAATTATGTTTGATCCCAAAAATGGGTCTATCCAATTGTATTAAATCATATCTTATCTGTTAAAATTAGATAATTTTTTTTATTTTTAGATGAAATGTGGTAAAATTTTTTGGAATTTTAAACGTGAAATTAGAAATTATTTTATCAGATTGGATACATTATCAATTAGAAGTGTTTACATTGCATTCTTTGGAATTTTTTCGGGACTTGGCAAATTATTAAAAATTTGTCAATTTTTTTTCTAAAATCATTTTTAAGGGATTTAAAAATTCCAAAAATGTTGGTGTCTTAGAAAATTTAAAAACATTTTTTCGGAACTTAAAAATTTGTTAAAAACATAAAATCTCTCCTAAAAACATTTTCAATGATTTTTTTACTCAAAAAAAAAAAAAAATTGCCAAAAAAATTTTGTGTCCGGGACTTAAGAAAATTTTCATAAAATTTTTTAGAACTTGAAAATTTTTTAATTGTACGGGACTTAGAAAATTTTGAAAATTTTTTTCGGGATATAATTATAAATAAAATCATATATCTTTTTATCTGCCATATCTAAAAATTCCCGACCTTATATGTCATATCGAATTTCATATAGATCGGTATATAAATAGATATGAATATGTATGTTATCATATTAAAAAATAAGGAAAAATACAATGCTATATATAAACTTATATGTCCATATAAAAGTTCATGCATAACCATATATAAATATAAATAATTATATAATAGCATATATGATTATATCAGATCTTTTTTACTCGGGTATCTATTTGATGAACAAAACCAAAATACGAATCTAATCGTATATGGAGCAATATCTAACCATATAAAGTGGATCAACCGTATCAAAGTGATAGATAAAATGTTATCTAAATTTATACGGAAGCATATTAACTCATATAAGATTGTATCAAATTATATATGATTATATCAGAAAATTTTTACTCGGGTATAGAAACGTTTCTAATTAGTTGACAACCACTGTAGATGTAACTTAATCAGAAAAATTATCAAAAGTGAGAAAAAATTATGAAAAGTATTGTGTATACATTAGAGTGTCCCTTATTTTGGAAATGTTTGAAATGTTGAGACTTAAAAATAACTCAGGAACAATTTTTCGCCCCTACGACTACGCCTTCCCTACGCAACGGGGCCTTAAAAATCATTTTTCTATACAAACCAAAAAAATTTTTTTTTTATTTCTAATTTTTTTATTATTAATTATTGTATAACTTGGTTAGCTTATTCACGACAAAAAAATTGATTTTGGTGGGATAAAGCTTTCAGCTCTAAAAAAATTTTCGAAAAAAAAAAAATTTTTTTGGTTTGTATGGAAAAATGATTTTTTAGGCCCCGCTCTTTAAGGCTCCGTCGCGTAGGGAAGGCGTGGTGGTAGGAGCGTCAAATTTTTTCTCAGTTATTTTTAAGTCAAAAGGAAAAAAATGAGCGGGTACCGTCTCAATATTTCCAACATTTCCGAAATAAGGGACACTCTAGTATACATTTTATAATTTTTCGTACAACCTTAATAAATTATTTACAACAGATTTTTTTTTTTTTTAATTTTTTCTTTAACATTATTTCTTTATTATAGTTTTTTTCTTTTAATAATAAATGAAAAATAGTTTTGTGTTAAGAATAATAAAATTATAAACAGATTATTTACACACATATTTTTAAATACACGTAAAAATACAACAGATATTCAAATGATATTACAAATGTATACAATAGAAACAATTTTGAATTTTGAAAGAAAACAAAAAAATTAGGACCCTCGTATACTTACACCACCAAACTTATTACAAATCACAGTCTTTGTTGGTTAATTTTATATTGTTTTAACATTTTGTTAACTTGTTTAATTGTTATTTTAAATAAAAGAGTTTTTTTTTTAGTTAGTAATAGTATTGAGTTTGAAATATGGTTTGGTAATATTAGAAATATACGACAACAAAAAAAAAATAATTTAACTTTAATTATTCTCCAAAGGACCAACATATTGACCATTTTGATTAGCCAATCGTACTTGTTCTAATTTTTTAGCAAATTCTGGATCACTTTTGGCGCGTTGCTCCAAACGTTCTGTTTGTAATTTAATGCCAGCATAAATTTGATCTAATCCCTTTTGAATTTCCTCCGGTATGGGTGGTGATGTTGGTATATGATCACCAGTAGCACGGAAACCATGCTCATCGGCAGTATATTGTACATTAATGGTGCCACCTTCGGGTGATTGATATGAATATTGACCGTGTTGTACTAAAACACCATTTGGATTAATATCAGAAAAGTCTTTAAGAAAGCCTGATTCTTCATGGAAAATATTATTTCCCGTTTCATATTCAGTCTTATAACTGCCGTCTTCACTTTGTTCTTTATTGTATTTTAAGATTGGTATCCAAGTGGAGGTTTCACGTCTTAACTGCTGATCAATTTTATCATCATTTGGTATATTATTGACATTATTAGCACGATGTTGAGGTTTTGCGGTACAGGATATCAAAATCGTTCCCACACACAAGGTAAAAAACTATAGGATTATACGAAAAAAAAATAATTTTCATATTATTTTCTAAATTATTTTAATTCCAAATTATTTTGAATTCCAAGTTTTCAAATATTTTTTTTTATATCACGTTTTTAACACGTTTTTACTTACAAACACTTTCATTTTTTATTTCAAATTCTTTTTTTAATTCCTTGTAGGATTTTTTTTCTTGTTTTTCTTCTTTAAACTATTTCCAAATTCTCTATATTGTAATCCACTTGAGATGAAAATGAAAGGAACCGTTTAAATTTGCAACGTTTTTTTTAGCGTTTTGGCGGAGTGAAAGCAAAATTTGAAAAAAGACTGTTCAACAACAAGCCCTATTTAAGCTATTTATAGTGTTATGACTGCGCCTCCTTAAGCCAAACCAAATTAACCAACAACAACTGAAGTGAGCCATACAATCACAACCAGTACATAGACACCAAGATGCCTCTTAACCTACCACATAAACAACCACAAACACGTATGAACTACGAACGTTACTTGTGTTACTACCACAAATATGTGGTTAGTTAGATAGAGGTTCATTTAACATTTGGGGTGGCCATATGTATTTATTAGAGTTCGTTTCGTGACTATGTCACTTCATCTGTTTATCGGATATCATCATTTTTTTAAAGGATTTAGGGGAGCTAAAAAGAATGCCGGTATTTTTTTTGAAAAATTTTCACTCCTTGGGGTGGTTCAAAGCATCTGAAAACGCGGATTTTGAGCTGATTTTTTTGCAGAGAAAAAACGGCTGAATATATTGCAAATCTGATTGCACCAGTCGATTCTACACCAAAAATTAAAATAATAACAGTTTTTTGAACTCTTAAAAAAAGTTCCAATAACCCACAACAGAGGCGTAAAAATCGATTTTTTAAAAAAAAAATTTAAATTATTTTTTTAATCATGCACGATGAAGAGGCAGATTTTGCTAAGAAATTTGGTACCAAAAGCACGTTTCTATCACAACACATTAAAAAGTTATAAGGCTTCAACGTTTTTTTTCTAATCGGAAAATTATTAAACACTGACCGAAATTTGAAAATTTTTTGGATGGGTCCGCGGTCTGGACACTCGTTTTCGATTTTCATCTCAATGCTGATTCCAAATCTGGTTTCCAAAATGTTCCGTAACGTCAGGTTTTTGAGATAATTGAGGTCAAAGTTCACAAAAAACGCATTTTTTGTGCATTATTAAGAGCATTTTTTTGTGATATTTTAGAATGATATTCTGGGATCATAAAACTCGTTTTCGATTAACATTTCGATGCTGATTCTGAATCTAGATTTCAAATTATTCTATCACGTCATGTTTTCGAGAAAATTGAGGTCAAAGTTCTCAAAAAACGTGTTTTTGTCCATTTTTGAAAATTGATAACTTTTTAACGGGTTGTGATAGAACGGAAAATTTAGTACCATTTTGTCAAGCTGAAAATGCCTTTTAATTGTGCATATTTAAAAAATTAATTTAAAAAGAAAATGGAAAAACCTTATATATCCGCCCTCTGTGGTGGGTTTTTGGAACTTTTTTTAAGAGTTCGAAAAATGACCATTGTATTATTTTTTGCTGTAGAATCGACTGATGAAATCAGATTTGCGATATATTCAGCCGTTTTAGCTCTGCTGAAAAATCAGCTCAAAATTCGCGTTTTCAGATGCGCTGAACCACCCCAAGGAGCTAATTTTTTTCCAAAAAAATACCGCCATTCTTTTTAGTTCCCCTAAATCCTTCAAAAAAATGATGATATCTGCAGATCAAATTTTCAAAATTTACTCTAGTATTTATATATTTATATATTTTTGAACTAGCATGCCCACCTGGAATTTTGTCACCGGCACACACACTCAAAAAAAAAAAAACTGTAATGTTAGCAAAAAAAGCTTGTAAACCTACAAGAAAATTTGCTGATTTTGAACCCACAATTTTTTTGCTAAAGTTAGCAAAAATGTTTTGCCAATAATTAGTTAACTGATTTTTTTTTTTGAGCTTAGTTCCTACACATTTGAGGACCCCATTGGGTTCGGACCCAATAGGTCCAGACCCCGATGGGCCTGGACCTAGTTAGCTTCCTTAAAAATCGTCATAGTTTTTGATCCAAAATTTGAGTCCGTTTCGCTCTACCTTGCTTAGTTTTTGAGATACGTGATTTTAGGGGATCACTGGGGTCTTGAGAATTAAAAAACTCGATAACTACAAAAATATTACTCGGAGAGCTTTTGGTTATTTTGCGGTCTTGTTCTACGAGTTGAGAGCTACAAAAATTCTTTTAGACTTTTTGTTGTGTCGGCAATATTTACCGAGATATGAGCATTTTAAAATTTTCGGGAATGCTAACTTTTTTGGATCCAAAGTTATTTCCCATTAGGGTCCACACATGTGAAGAGGACCCGCGAAAGTATGGAGATTCTAAGAACCAAAAATGCACTCCATTTTGCTCTATCTGGCTTAGTTTCCGAGATAGCGCCATTTTAAGTTTTCTGAAAATAAAATAAATTTACCATTTATTTTTGCTAATGTTAGCAAAAAATCTTGTAAAAATGTTGTCAACTCAATTTCAAATTTAGCAAAAGAAATTAGTTCAAAGTTTGTTTAAAATTGCTAATGTGCTAAATGATGTTTACAAGAATTTTTTGCTAACATGCTAATCTCAACTAAAAATTTGCTAAAAGTTAGCTAACTAGCATTAGCAAAAAAAAAAATTAGTAAATCTACTAACGTATTTTTATACCCTCCACTTAGTGATAGAGGGTATATATAAGTTTGTCATTCCGTTTGTAACTCATCGAAATATCGATCTGGGACCCCATAAAGTATATATATTCATGATGCCCGATCGATTTTAAGACATTCTAGCGATGTCCGTCTGTCCGTCTGTCCGTCTGTCCGTCTGTCCGTCTGTCCGTCTGTCCGTCTGTCTGTCTGTCTGTCTGTGGAAAATGCTGTCGCGGACAAAATATTGCACAGAGATGACTGAAACTTAACATAGTTATTGGAAGTTCTCCCGAGAAGTTTGGTATTGCATTTGAGCGATATCGGTTCAGCGGTTCAAAAGTTATGAACGAAAATGTAAGCACACCTCAAAAATTTCAGTACATTCAACATAACCTAAAAATACAAAATGCTTTAATTCGGCTTCTGGTTGGCATATGTGAACATAATTGAACACCAAATGGTATTTAAACAAGTACGAACATATTTTTTGACAAAACAAGAAAAAAATCGCGGTTTTTTTTTACCAAAAATTTTTTTTCGCGGAATTTTTTTTTTTCAAAAAAATTTTTTTTTTCAAAAGTAATTTCCTTTTAAATAAAGTTTTTAGCAATAATCTTTTTGAAATTGTGGAGGGTATCACTACATTCGGCAAGGCCGAATTTAACTTTTTTACTTGTTTTGAGTGCAGTGGGGAAAAATTTACTTTTTTTGTCCGATTTTGCCTACAGGTCGCAATTCTTAACCGATTTTAGTTTTTCTTTTTTTGAAATTTATCTAATAAAATTCCTTATCGATCTGTCATGGTGGATTTCTAAAAATCGTTTTTTGTTTTATTTTATTAATTTTTTAAAGTTCAGAAAATTTTAATTTTTTTTAGAATTTTTGCTCTAAAAAATGTAACAGGCAGGGACGAATAAGCTGTATGGACAAATTAAAGGTATTTGAACCCCTTATAAATGACATTAATAGTATTTGTTAATTTATTGTTATTTTGGTTTTTATAAACATATGAAAACTTAAAAATGTTCACTTTTAAGTACCTATATCATTTTAAATAATGTGCAAATTTCAATGAATTTTTTTTTAGATTAAAGCTTATCATTTTCTAAACCATTATTGGTAAACAAAGTATTTTTGCAATATTGTTTAACGCTTTTTTCGAATTTACAATTTGTTTAACGCTTTTTTCGAATTTACTTTTTTTTTTTTTAAAACAGACTAAAAAATAATTTTAAAATTCCAAAAATCATAACGTAAAATTTAAGCAAAAAATAAAATATTTTTTGAAAAAAATTTTGTGTACCAATTATGACCAAGCAAAACATAAGCTTTAATCTAAAAAAGATTTTATTGAAAATGGTTCATTATTTTTAAAGATATAGTGTACAATTACAATTCTGGCGTTGGCTTTGAATTTTGCTTTTTCCCATACATTTGGTATGTAGAGCAAAAAACGCCAGCGTTGGCTTTGAATTTTGCTCTACACACAAAATGTATACAAGCAAAATTCAAAGCCAACGCCAGAATTGTAATTGCACACATAGGCTTTTAAAAGTGAAAATTCTTGAACTTTTGTCTGGTTATAAAAACCAAAATAATAATATATTTTCAAATACTAGTCACGTCGTTGATAAGGGGTTCCAATACCTCTAATTTAGTCTATAAAGCATATTCGTCCCATGCCTATTACATTTTTTATTGCAAAAATACTGAAAAAATTTAAATTTTCTGAACTTTAGGAAAATATAAAAAGTAATCCCAATTTTTTTTTCAAAAATCCACCATGACAGATCGATGCGGAATTTTATTAGCTAAAATATAAAAAAAGAAAAACCAAAATTGGTTAAGAATTGCGACCTGTAGGCAAATTGGACAAAAAAAGTCCATTTTTCGAAAAAAAACGATACGTATAAATAAGGTACCGGTTTTCCCAAAGAACACATTCACTAAAATTTTTTTAGTGCACACAAAAAATTATTGGCTAAAAATTTCAATTAAGGCTGGATTACTCAATTTTCCGTTATAAAATAACTCTCCGTTAAATTTAACTTTTTCATACAAATTTTGACATAAGGCTCCGTTAAATCGGCAGTTAGCAGCTAACTTTTCATTGAGTAATCTGCCCTAAATCTATCAACAAAATTTAAATGAGTCAATTATTGTTTTGATCAACATTTTTGTTATTTTCTTTAACTAGCAAATTACAAATTTTCAACATACCAGATTTTTTGTCGCTTCAATTTATTTGAACACATTAATTCAAAAATATACTTTATACTACGGTTTTATTTATTTTTTATTGTCGGCAACATATTGGAAAGCAAAAAATATTAATTTCTTCATAATTTTTCCATAAGCGTGAAATTCATTTGTTAAATCAATCATAATTTTAATTGACTTTAAATAAAAAATCAATCAAATTTTTTATCAAAATCGAAAAAATGATTAATTGAAATAAAAATCAATTAATCACCTACAATTTAATGATTGATATAACAATTTTCTTTATCGGAGGAGTTTCAATTAAAAAAATAATTGAATCCGCGTTTTTGTTGATTGACTTTCGTTTTCAATTCTTTCTGTGTTGGTTGTGTTCGTGTACGCAAACAGAATACCGAACCTTATTCTTGCGACTTGACGATTTCAAACTCTACTATAATGTACTGCACTATGTACAGAAACGCTACATCTTAGATGTTGTGTGTTTTATGAACGATCACAAACAGAATGCAGTGCTTTTAGTGTACTGTTTACGTTTACATACTTTTGGTTTAACTTGCTTAGTTTTCGAGTTATCGCCATTTGAAGTTAAAACAAGTAAAAAAGTTAAATTCGGCCTTGCCGAATGTAGTGATACCCTCCACAATTTCAAAAAGATTATTGCAAAAAACTTTATTTAAAAGGAAATTTTGAAAATTTTTTTTTTTTTTTAAAAAAATTTCCGCGAAAAAAAATTTTCATAAAAAAAATACGCGATTTTTTTCTTTTTTTTTGTCAAAACATATGTTCGTACTTGTTTAAATACCATTTGGTGTTCAATTATGTTCACATATGTCAACCAGAAGCCGAATTAAAGCATTTTGTATTTTTAGGTTATGTTGAATGTACTGAAATTTTTGAGGTGTGCTTACATTTTCGTTCATAACTTTTGAACCGCTGAACCGATATCGCTCAAATGCAATACCACACTTCTCGGGAGAACTTCCAATAAATATGTTAAGTTTCAGTCATCTCTGTGCAATATTTTGTCCGCGACAGCATTTTCCACAGACAGACAGACGGACATCGCTAGAATGTCTTAAAATCGATCGGGATGAATATATATACTTTATGAGGTCCCAGATCGATATTTCGATGAGTTACAAACGGAATGATAAACTTATATATACCCCCTATCACTAAGTGGAGGGTATAAAAACAAGTGGGAGTATTAAATTCGGCTGTGCCGAATCTTTTATACCCTCCAACACGTTTAAAATTAAAAACTCGCAGAGCGTCTTTTTTGTTTTGGGGGTCGGTGGAGTTGGTGGGAGAAACCTGTACCCCCGCTTTATATGTTTACAAATTATTTGTTTATGATATTTACGCTTAAATAATAAATTTTTATCATTATTTTTAATTAATTTTTATAACCACGCCCCCAAAGGGGGGCGACCTGAAAAAAAAATCGAATTTCCTAACCCCCTTGGTCCAAGCGCAGGTCTATGAACATAATATGGCATACAAATGTTACATTTGTTGAACAAAAATTAAAAAAAAACTCGTAAAAATATCGTATTTTTCAGGGGTCGTTTTAGTTCTTCAAGGGGGAACTTTTTTCCCCCTGGTTCGATTTTGCCCATCTTCGAATTTAACCTTACCAGTAACATAGGAGATATTCTTGCCCAATTTCAGGGGTATAGCTCTTTTGATTTGGACGGCGTCGTTATTTCTACAGACGGACGGACATCGCTAGAATGTTTTAGATTCTATCATGGATCAATATTACATATACTTTGTGGGGTCCCCGACCGATATTTCGATATGTTTCACACGGAATGACAAAGTTAGTATACCCCCATACTGTGGTTGGAGGGTATACAAATCTGCTAAGTACGCAAACAGAACACTAAAAGAAGTGTATTTTGCTTGTGTACATATCACAGTATCGTAGATATTGTGTTCGTCAAGGCGCAAGCATAACGTTCGGTCACAGACAATATACAGACTCGACAGTAGAGTTTTATAAGAAAAAATGGGGGAAAACTAAGCGATTTTAGGAGAAAACACAGCGGTTTTTAGTCCGTTTTACGCTAACATGGCAACACTTTCTACGACTTAGGAGTGAGTGAAACAACAAAACCGATCTGGCATCCATTTTTCTTATGGCGCGTTATATCAGTTTTCTATTTCTAACCTAATTCGTAGAATAATTTGAAAATATTAACCATATGGTTAAAGAATACTTTTTTGACACCTGTCACTTGTGTCGAGTCTGTATTAGTCTGTGGTTCGGTATTCTGTTTGCGTACACGAACACAAACACTAACAAACATTTTTAATGTTTCGGTATTTGTTGTTGGGAATGTATTTGCGTATTTCAATCGGCACAGTTCAGTACAGAACACTAACGTACCGTTCGTTAGTGTTTTTTCGAACCCTGGCCACCGGTAATATTAAATACAGTATTAAGGAAGGATTACGATTAGGGTGCCCGTTTTTTAAATTTTTAATACATTTAAGTTGCGTTTTATTAAGGTTGGGTTGTAAGTGGCTGCTGACGTTTTACGTCAACACACGTAGACTCTGAGGTCCATTGTGATACCACGGGACTGTAATAGGTTTCCCTACTGGTCCCTGTCATTAAACCAATTTGAACTTCTTATGAAACTCCTTAGATATTGAATTTTGGCATCCGACAAATCAGAAAGATCGTGCAGCTCCCTAGATCCCAGTGAAGCAAGTCTCTGACCAGAAAGTGCCGGGCAATGGCAGGTAAAGTGTTCGATAGTTTCCAACTCTTCTTTATCCATGCAACTCCGACAGAAGTCATTCGACGGCACATTTAACCGCTCTGCCTGTTTCTCTATAAGACAGTGTTCTATAATTACAGCAAGCGATATCAGCTCAATTGTGCGCCTCTGATTGAGAGAAGGCCAAATCAGTCGTGTTGTCTCACACGTCCATCCATTTGCCCATCTTTGATTAGTCGTCGTCGCGGAAAAAAGCCGTAGATTTTGCTTGCAAGTTTCTAGAGGCATACCAACACACTCCAATTCTGTTGGAACCTGTAAGGCCTAGAATCGGTCAGCTGAACATCAACCTCTTCCGTATTCTCCTCCCCAGAATCTCCTTCCTGAGACACTGGTTCACCAACACTTGGATTGACTGCAAGTCACGTGGCGCAGCATTCCACGTTTCACAACCGTAAAAAAGTGTAGACTTTACATTTGAGTTAAATATTAGGGTGGATCGAATTTGGCTTTTGGGCGAATTTCGTTCCGGCTCACCGACAGATGTGTTGGAATAGACCTAAAAACAATGTGGTTAAATTTTCATGCAGATCGGTGGTCACCTTCCGCTGCCGAAATGACGTTGAAAATCCGCGATTTCTTAAAAAATAGTATTTATTTTAAAAAATTGGCAAAATTACAAAAATCACTTAATCTTCTTTTTTATTTCAGTGAATCTTTTCAATTCAATCATATTTTCTTAGATAAAAATTTCAGCTTAATAGGACATTGTTAACCCATATAAAACGGTTGCCGAAAATGACCCATACATTTTGTCCTAAACTCAAAACCACCAAATTTAAAAAAAAAAAAAAATTGATTTTAAAGTTTTTATTGCATTTATTTCAAGTATATATAAGTTCGTTTGACAAAAATTTTTTTTGAAAAAATACGAGATTCTTAAACAGCGCGTGAAACGGTCTGTTTCCAGGACATTTTGGGAAAATTACACTTTTTTTAAAAAACTCAACATTTTTAGTTAAAAACTTTTCATTTTACACTAGATTTATTATAAATTATAAAACTTAATATAGAAATGTTGGATTTTAAGAAGTTCTTTAACCCTAAACAGCTTTGGGCCCTAAAAGACCCATGACGAACAAATGCATCTAGAAATAAACCGCTTTAGGCGGGCGACTAACCATTGGGAACATATTTTTTTAGTTAAAAATGGGAGCGTGAGTAAAGATGGGAGCGTGAGTAGAGATGAGAGCGTGGGTGAATTTGACCAACTCACGCTCACGAAGAAAAAACATTTTCACGCAGGAAATTTTTTAAGTTTGCATACATTTTACGCAGGATCACGTGAGTGAAACATATTAAACTCGTTCACGCTGTAATCACGCTCACGAAAACTCAACATAACTATATTTTGACCTGTTTTATTTTTCTGTCACCATAAAAAAATCATACAAACTCACTAAATTTCACTCACGTTTACGAGTGATTCGTGAAATTTGTGCCACGTGTGCATTTGTACAAATTATATTTTTAATGCTAAATAAAAAAAGTGATCCATATATTTTATTTAAACAAGTTTATATACTATTTCCCGTTTAAATGCACCCACTCCGAAAGCATTATCCCCTTAAATGCCAGAATGCAATAAGTAAATATTCTATTGAAATTATTCAGCAATATTCTTGTTTAAATGTGAATTACTTTTTGTGTCAAATATAAATAAATGGTTAATGGTGGGTACGGAAAAAGCTTTAAGGGTGGGTGCGTTTAAGCGGGAATACTATTTGAATGCTATTTGACCTTTTTTTGTTTCATTTGCATTAAAAATATAATTTTTAAAATTGCACTGTTAAACGTGAGTAAAATTTCGTGGGTTTGCATGATTTTTTATGGTGACAGAAAAATGAAACACGTCAAAATTCAGCTTGAGTGAGATTAAAATGTGACACTCATGTAACCCTGCGTAAAATGTATGCAAAATTCAAAAATTTCTTGCGTGAGAATTTTTTTTTCTTCGTGAGCGTGAGTTGGTCGAATTCACTCACGCTCCCATCTCTACTCACGCTCCCATTTTTACTCACACTCCCATTTTTAATTGAAAAAATATGTTCCCAATGGCTAGTCGCCAGCCAAAAACGGTTTATTGCTAGATGCATTTGTTCATCATGGATCATTTAGGGCCCAAAGCTGTGTAGGGTTAAAGAATTTCTTAAAATCCAACATTTCTATATTATGTTTTATAATTTATAATAAATCTAGTGTAAAATGAAAAGTTTTTAACTAAAAATGTTGAGTTTTAAAAAAAAAGTACAATTTTCCCAAAATGTTCTGGAAACAGACCGTTACACGCGCTGTTTAAAAATCTCGTATTTTTTCAAAAAAATTTTTTGTCAAACGAACTTATATATACTTGAAATAAATGCAATAAAAACTTTAGCACAATCTAAAGTTTTTATTGCTTAAAATCAAAATTTTTTTTTTTTTAAATTTGGTGCTTTTGAGATTAGGGCAAAATGTATTGGTCATTTTCGGCAACCGTTTTAGATGGGTTAACAATGTCCTGTTAAGCTGAAATTTTTATCTAGGAAAAAATGATCGAATTGAAAAGATTGACTAAAATAAAAAAGAAGATTAAGTGATTTTTGTAATTTTGGCAATATTTTTAAATAAATAATATTTTTTAAGAAATCGCGGATTTTCAAAGTCATTTCGGCAGCGGAAGGTGACCACCGATCTGCATGAAAATTTAACCACATTGTTTTTAGGTCTACTACAACACATCTGTCCGTGAGCCGGAACGAAATTCGCCCAAAAGCCAAATTCGATCCACCCTATTAAATATCTTTAACTTAACACAGTTCAAGAGTGGAAATCATCCACGCAGCTTTCAGGCGACCAAAAGTTTGAGGTGCTTTTTTGACTCTATTTGCGATATCACAGCTGGATCCCCCACTAATATGTTAATTTTAAACTTTTCAGACACACTTAGGTTTTTTTTCCTTATGGCAATTAATTGAAATCTTTTTGAACAGGCCACCTAAAAATTTTTGAGCATTAATTTTGGCGCATTTTCATGAGAGTTATTTGCATGATTGTATTAGTTACCGGTATGTAGTGGTATTGTAGTTGTTAGTCTTCAAGTAATTCATCTGTCTGTTGTTGTTTTTCATTTAACAGTGATTTGGTAATTGTTTTGCTGTTTACTTTTAAAGTTGAATTGATATTTAAGAGCAAAACAACTATCGCTCTCTTTAGGGTGCTGCTACAGAAAATGTTAGTTGCATCAAGTGAAGATATCTGTTAAAAGTTAAAAAATTATCGGCACATAACTTGAAAAAAAAAAAAAACAATCGTTTCATCTAAATTGTTTGGGTGACTCTTTAAAGAACTGACAAGAACTAGCCATGAAGAAATCGGAGAAAAATAATGAAAGATGGTCATAGTATGATTGATCATTTAATAAAATACATGATTGTGATAATCATATATATGATTGTGATAATCATGTATATCATCATACGATCCTCAACAAACATAAATTTATAAATTTTTATCATTCTACGATCAGTGAGTATCATAATATGATCACAACAATCATAATATGATAAAATTTATCATATTTTGATTGTTCTCCATAATTATGATTATCACAATCATATTTATTTTATGTCTGTATAAAACCTTTCTTGCCACAAAAAAATATCTGTAACCAACACTTAAATGTTACTCTTTACAAATCTCTAAATGTCGCGCATCATTGTAAATTATGCCGTTATTTAGTACAGACAAAACTAAATAATGTAAAAACTTGTTTTAAGATTTTATTTAACAAATACCAAGAAATACAATGAATGCATTAACTAGTAAATGTATATAGTTACTAACTAACTACATACATATGAGGCATTCCACACCAAATGTCCAGCTACAAAAAAAAAATATGTTTCCCATGAATTTCTGAATCGATTGTATTGATAGTAACCTTTAATTCTACTTAAAAAAATCAATATGTTATGAGCAAAACTTTTTATCCAGACTCAAAAGATTGTTGGTACTTTTTACGAAAAAAAATGTATTTTTTTAAATCTTAACTTTAAAGTAGTGTAACTTCTGACTGAAACAAGATATCACTTAGCTTGTTTTTTGTAAATCAGAAATCTATCTAGTTTTCAAATAAAATTATTTTGAAATAAATCGGACTAAATGCAAAAAAATAGACGCGTATCGGTCGAAATATAACATTTCCCTTTTTAAAATGGCTCGATCTTGGAAAGTATAAGAGATAATCACACATCGGTCCAGTACTTACGGAATGGATGAATTATTTCCAAAAAATTTTCAAATTTCCCACTATGTGTTGAATCAAGAAAATACAAAAAAAAACTACAAAATTGTTATGAAATTCAATATTCAAATGTGAAAAAATCGGAGCTATGAAAAAACCCCCAATGAAATATCCCCCAAACAGAAAAATGAAAAAATCCCCAAAAAAAAATGCTAAAATTTTATTTGGGGATTTTTTCATTTATTTTGGGGGTTGTTTCATTATTGATTTTGGGGTTTTGTTCATTATGAAACAAGCCCCAAATTAAAAAAGAAACAAAAAAAGGCGTACGGTTTAAAAATGTTATTTCTCCCAAAACAAAGCTGTCAAAAAATCAAAAATTTTTTTTTTGGGCGAAATGTCCAAATTCGACTTCTATGATTTGTTTTTTTTTGTAATAAAGGTTTCCTGCGTAGCCGGCCTTTGGCCGGGCTTTGGGATTACATACTCCATGCATTAAGCCCACCCTCTCTGCAAACCAAAGCTATTTTGGTTATCAGGCCTTTTTGAGGTATAACAAATTTGATAGCGTAAAGGCCTGCTACCCTAGAAAACTTTACTTTGCGGAGGGTGGGTTTAATGCATGGAGTTTGTAATCCCTAAGCCCGGCCGAAGGCCGTCTACGCATAAAAACTTTAAAATATTAAAAATGTTAAAAAAACAATATTGGTGAGTTTTATGATTATTTTTTTGGGTGCTATGACATTTTATAAATTAAACATTTTGATATTTGGGTAATATGACATTTTTGATAATTTATATTCATCAGAGCTTCGAAGAATGAAATCCTTTTCGAATGAATTCTCGAAAAAATCCATTCAATTTTCATAGTCAGTGAATGCATTCGATTTCATAATTCAACATTGAATGCAGTCCTTCGAATTCATTCGATTAAATGAACAAAAATGAATGCATTCGATTTCATGTTCATTCGATTTAGAAAAATCGAATGCATTCGATTTTTTATCATTCCACTGCGAATGCAGTCGACTTTTTAAATATATAGACCAAAACGGAGCCAAATTTTGGTCCATAGTATCGCCTACTCTCTTTATATACGATGACCCTAATGGGCTCAAATTTTGAATCCAAAACAATTGGTGTTCCCGAAAATTTAAAAATGCACATATTAACTGCCTATACGACAAAAAAAATGTGAAGAGTGTTAGCGATACTTTGGATAAAAAATTGGCTCCGTTTTGCTTAATTGGTTAGTTTTTTTTAAGTTTTTTGTGCAATGAATGAATAAGCCATTCGATTTTTCAAATTGAATGAAAAGAAAATCGATTGCATTCGCAAGTGAATGCATTCGATTTTTAAAAGTCGAATGAAAAAAAATCGAATGCATTCGATTTTTGAAAGTCGAATGAAAAATAAAACGAATGCATTCGATATTTATAAATCGAATGAGTCTAAAGTGAATTCATTCAATTCGCTAAAATGTGATTGGGGAATGCAATCACTAAATTTTCACTCAGAATGACAAATCGAATTAAGGAATGAAATCCTTCGAAGCTCTGATATTCATTTAAAGAAAATTGTTAAAATACCCAAAAATAATGGCCATATCGTCCAAAAAATTTTGCAAAACAACTAACACACATTTTTTTGGGTGGAATGACTTTTTTAAATTGAGCGATATGAATTTGGGCGCTATGTCCGTACGCAGTTCCGGTTTAACCATTAGGGCACACTGGGCACGTGCCCAGGGCCCCTGACCTAAGGGGGCCCGAAGTGCCAAATTCGCTAATACGAAAATTGAGCAATTATTTTTTATACCCTCCACTCTAGTGATAGAGGGTATATATAAGTTTGTCATTCCGTTTGTAACACCTCGAAATATTGGTCTAGGACCCCATAAAGTATATATATTTATGATCCTCGATCGATTTTAAGTCGATCTAGCGATGTCCGTCCGTCCGTCTGTCTGTCTGTCCGTCCGTAGAAAACATGCTAACTTTTGAAAGACTTTACAGAGGCTACTGAAGTTTGGCATATATGTTTATCATTTACCTGGTCAGGTTGGTATTGCAATCCAGCCAAATCGGTCTAGTGGTTCAAAAGTTATGAGCAAAAGAGTAAATTTCGGCAAGGGTGTTTCGCGAATTTACGAGATAAAAAACACGATAACATTCGAAAGACAATAATGAGACTACTGAAGCTTGACATGTATCTTTGCCGTTCCCCGGGTCTGTTTGGTATTAAATTTCAGCGCAATCGGTCCAGTGGTTCAAAAGTTATAAGCAAAACCCTGAATTTCAGATTAGTTTCATCTAAAATGCCACGAGTTTTAACAAGTTTTAAAAGCATTGGTGGTAACCAGCGTTGCCAATTTAGCTTTTTTCCCGCTAGATTTAGCTTTTTTCAAAATTTTTCGCGGGAAAATTTTGCATTTAGCTTTAAGCGGATTTTTTAGCTTTTTTTGAAATTGTTTTGGCTTTTTTTTAGCTTTTTTTAGACTTTTTTTAAACTTTTTTTCATTAAATATCGATGTAAAAAGAGAAGAAACATAAATTTTTACTTGAAAAATTTTTAGTTGTGTTCGAAAACACAATTACATATATTTCAATTTATTTTTCAGAATTCTAATAAGTAATTGAAAATTTTTAAAACTTTAATAAAAATTTTTAAAATGTATTTGGAAATGTCTTAAATATAAATGTGAGAAAATGAAATTTTTGGAACATACAAAGAAGTTTTTAAAACATATTTAGCATTTCGTGAAATATAATTAAAAATGTTTTATTAAAGTTGTTTTTATTCGACCTTTCTATATAGAAATAAAAATGTTTTTATTTTAAGCTCAAGGCCAGTATTGAAAATAAATTTTATTTTTATTCGTTGCCGATATTTCGATACTCTGATGATACTCAAAGAGTGTCAAAATATCGGAAACGAATAAAAATAAAATTTATTTTCAATACTGGCCTCGAGCTCGAAATAAAAGCATTTTTATTTATTAAAAATTTTTAAAATATAAATGAAGATTTCTGAAATATATTTGTAAATTTTTTTAATATTGTTTGTATTTTCTGAAAAATTGTTGGGAAAGTGTTGATGTATTTATAAACTGTTTTTCTAAATTTTCAGAAATTATTAAAGAAATTTCCACTTCCAATTTTTCCCAAATTTCTAAACTTTATACTTTAAAAAAATCTAAATTTTATTTGAAAATTTCTTTGATTTATTTGGATATTTATACACAACGTTTTGAAATTTCTGAAATGTAATTTGAATTTGTTAACGTTAAAGATTTTCTTGATTGTATTATTTTTAATCCTTATTTATATGTACCTACACTCAAAAAAAAAAGTTTGTAAAATGACATAAAATCCCCGTGATTTTACGGGGCAGGTTTTGTAAAATATGTACTAGCAAGAATCCCCGTAAAGTTACGGGGATAATTTGTAAATTGATTTAACAAAAGAAAATGTAAATTTACAATTTTTTTTGTAAAATATCATCTTCGAGGTGAACATTTTTTTTGTAAATTTGCAAAAAATTTGGTAAATTTACAAAACAAAATTGTAAACTTACAGAAAAAGGTTGTTATTTTACAAGGAAAAATAGAAAATGAAAAAAATAAATTGTAGATTAACAAATTATTTGGTTAAACTACTGTTTTTTATGCAAAAAACTTGTATATTTACAATAAAAAGTGGTAAATTTACAATTTTTATTGTATATGTACCATTTTTCCTTATTTTTTTGCCGTAAAAACAGTAGTTTAACCATAAAATTTGTAAATTTACAATATTGTATTTGTATTTTCTATTTCATTTTTGTAAAATTACAACTTTTTTCGTAAGTATACAATTTTGTTTTTTAAATTTTCATATTTGTTTTGTAAATTTACAAAAAAATTGGTTTATTTACATATTGGTTTTGTAAATTTAAAGGTTTTTTCCATTGGTGCATCTTATTTTTCCTTCTTCGGCAGCTGGAGTAGCACTTCAACAACCTGAAAAGATTTTTTTCACTTGAGCACTTTTAACAAACTTTTTAATGTATAACACTGCACTTTTTATTTTTTTTCGACATTTCGTTTTTCTTAAGTAGAACATATGAGAATTGCGAAGGAGGCTACACAAGAAATTTCTTATATTTTCAGGAAAAATTAGTCAAAAAATAACAATTTTTTTTGAATTTTTAATTATTTTCAAAAGTATTTTTAAAAAAACGGAAAAAAAAAATTTGGATATTGTAGATTGGATGTTTAAGTACCAGTTAAAATAAGAAAAATTTGATTTTTCATAATTGGCAGCTTTCTATTGACATTTTAGGTACCAAATTTAAAAAAAAAAATACCAAAAAAATATGGTAAAATCACCAAAAAATGGTAAAAATACAAAAAAAAAAGTAGAACAATTGTATAGTAGAAACACATAAAAATTGTGGTATTTTACTTAACGCAAATTACCAAAAAAATGGTGTAAAAATTATTTATAAAAAATTATTTTTAACTAAATTTTTTACTCCAAAACGCAAAAAAAATCTGAACTTAGAAAATTTTTGCGTGTCCTATTGTTGAATAATTTATTTTTTTTTGTAAAACAACATTAATTCTAGTAATAAAATAAGTTTTGTAAAATTATATTGGAATTTTGTACTTTTCAATAAAGTAAAATGTTGTTGTACAATTACAGTTTTCTTGTGTAAAAAAACTAAACACCTTGTAATATTTTTTTAATTTGTAAAATAATTCACTTTTTTGTAAATTTACCTAAAATAATTGTAAAATAAATTTACCAACATATAATAGTAAAATTACAAAGCAAACTGTAGTTTTCGTTTTATTAAATATACAACAATTTTTGTAAAAAGACAAAAATATTAGTAAAATAGAATTACAAGACCTTTTACTTGTAAATTTACAAACTTTTTTTTTTGAGTGTACATTCGAAATTTTCGAAAAAATATTTTTTTTAAATATATGAAGATTTGTTATATTTTAATATTTTGTTTATTAATAAGCATAATTTTAGTCCCAAATATGCTATAGAAGAAGTAACAGATCCCTATTTTGCAATTCAATTGTAAAATTGATGAAAATGCTAATTTAAATCAATTAAAAAAAGTTTAGCTTTATTTTTTAGCTTTTTTTCAACTTTTTGAGCTTTTTTTAGCGGGTTTTTTGAAAAAATCTAGCTTTTTTTGTTTTCAAATTCTGGCAACGCTGGTGGTAACTAAACAATGCTTTTCAAACTTGTTTAATTTTAAAGCAATGCTTTTTAAACTTGTTTGGTTTTAAAAGCATTGGTAACTTAAATATTACAATCGAAAAAAATTTTACACTCAAAAAAAAATTTTACACTCAAGAAAAAATTTACACAAAAAAAAATTTAGTTTTTTTTTTTTACAAAAATGACAATATTTTGTGTACATACATACGTACGTGCATTAACTCAGAAATATTTTTACAGAAAAAAAAACATAACACTCGAAAAAAATTTTACACTAAAAAAAAAATTAGTAATTTTTCTTTATTTAAAAAAAAAAATACAAAAAAAGAGTTTTTTACTCAAAATAAAATATTTCAAATCAAAATTGTTAATTTTTTCTCGTTAAAAAATGTACTACCCTTTAAAAAAATGCATTGTGGAGGGTATTCATAGATTCGGCAAAGTCGAATTTAACTTTTCTACTTGTTTTTAATTGTTTTTAAAGAAAATTTCACAAAAATTTTCAGCATCTAACAGATTTTTCGTATACATCTGAAACTTTTTCTATAGAAAAAATCTGTCGTATGTATATCAAAGTCTCAAATTCAAAGGAATTTTTCCTACATAAAAAGTTTCAGATTGAGAAATATTTTTCGTACAGAAAAGCTTTCAGATTCTGAAAGTCTAAAGTTTATAGAAGTTTTTCCAAAATAAAAATACTTAGATTTTGAGCCTTTTATCGTAAGCAAAGTCTCAGATTCTGAGACATTTTTCGTATAGCAATAATCTAATTTTTCGTATAGAAAAAGTTCAGATTCTGAGACATGTATCGTAAAGAAAAAGTCTCAGATGCTTAGACTTTTTTTATAAAAGAGTCAGATTATGAGTCATTTTTCGTGTAGATAAAGTCTCAGATTCTGAAACATTTTTCGCATTGAAGAAGTCTTAGATCTGATACGATTTTCGTATAAAAACATCTCAAATACTGAGATATTTTTCGTACAAAAATATTCTCAGATTCTAAAATATTTGTCGCAGATTCTAAGGCATTTTTCGTATAGAAAAAATTGCAGAATATTCTGAAACATTTTTTATATAGAAAAAGTTTCAAATTCCGAGGCATTTTTTCGTATAGAAAATGCTTCAGATTTTAAGATCTCAATAAAACCAAATTGTTCTACACAAATATCATGGTTTTAATAAGTAAAGAAAGTCACCTCGAGCTAGTTTATCCCTACTCAAAATATTCTTTTTTTAAAGTTTCTTTGTCTTAAAACAGGTAATAAGAATATTCTAGTTTGTACCAAAAATGTTTTTTTTTTGTCATGCGACTTTGTACTTTCCTGCGGGGCCCCAAAATCTTGTGTGCCCAGGGCCCCCGCCATACCTTAAAGCGGCCTGTCCGTACGCCATAAAGTGATTTAAAATTTTTTGGGCTTAATTTAATTTTTTTTAGGGATAATTTCAAGGGGGGTTTTTCATATGTTTATTTGGGAAATATTGCGCTATGAAATAAACCCCAAAATTTGGTAAACATTTCATTTTTATTTGGGGGTAATTGCATTTATTTTGGGTGTAATTTCATTATTTTTCTTTGGGGCTTATTTCATTTTATTTGGGGATAATTTCATTGGGGGTTTTTTAATTTTCCTATTTGGGGGTAATTTCATTGGGGGTTTTTTCATAGCGCCAATTTGTTCGAATAAACGAAAAACGCAACTCTGATTTTTTTTGTGTGGATAGACAAACATCTAAACTTAAAAAAAAGAAAAATTTCAGAACAGGCTCTGAACATTTTTCAAAATAAAACTTTTTTTACAATAGCCCATAAAAAATATACAACAATGCTAGTTTTTGAAATTATGGTGCATTCCATTTTAATTTGATAAATATTTTAATCAAGGCAACTCGACACAAATTTGACCATTTTTCAATATTTAGCCACGCCTCCTAAGCCCAGGTTTTGAAAAATTGAAAAACCAAAAAAAAAATTTTCTTAGTTTCATATAGAACTATCAATACAACTCAAAAAAAAACCTTGTAAAATGACAAGAAAAGTTTGTAACTTTTTTTTTGCTACTCCTATATGAGAAGAATTCCTTGTAATTTTACAAGCTTTTTACCAAAAATGTGTAATTTTACAAAATTTTTACCAATAAAATTGTAAATTTACAATTTTTTTGACGCGATAAAACTTACAAGGAGGTTTCGTGACTTTACTATTTTACGAGAATTCCTGGCAAAAATTACGAGATTTTTTGTAATTTTACAAGCTTTTTACCAATAAAATTGTAAATTTACAACTTTTTTGGCGCAATAAAACTTACAAGGAATTATCGTGAATTTAATAGGTTTTTTTTGTTAAAAAAAACTTGGAAATATGTAAAATTTCAAAAATAACACAGGGTCACAAAAAATAACCTTTTTCAATTTGCCTGACATTGGACAACTGATTTATATGGAGTTTAGTGTGCTGATTCCGAATCTGTTATCCGATTTTTTCCATCAGCTCGCGTTCGCGAGCAAATCGCTGTTAAAAAGTCAAAAAGTTGCGTTTTTTACCAACTTTGCAAGGCTATAATTTCCAACACTTATTTTAGAGCCTGAGTTTTAATCACAAACTTAACTAAATTGGATGCGAGGATTCCAAAACTGGTATTAACTTTTTTCTGACAGCTTTAGTTTTCGAGTTATGACGAGAGTAAATTTCGAAAAATTCTTTTCATCATTCCAGCCAAACCACTCTTGTGATTGACCTTATATTTACATCATATGCTTACTTGATTTTAGGAATTGTTCTAAGGAATGTGTGGTGTGGGTAGGTGGCGAGGGCGTGGCACCTCCCATGTAACCCAAAACAGCAAACTGCTTTTATTTGGCTCCTGAAAAATATTTTTCAACAAATTTGAGTACAGGATGCTAATTTTTGTTTGCTTAACTTTGTAGAAAATATAGGCAAGATTGGGTTAAGGGGCGTGGCACCTCTCTTATAACATGAGACTACAAAATTTTTTTTTATCGAATTATGGCATAAATGAGAATTTTAAAATTTTATTTTAGCAATATCTCAAAAACTAAAGATGACTCAAAAAAACGAAGGGCATTTTTGGAATCAGCATATCCAACATACCTAAAATCGTCATTCACTTTTTTAATACAAGACCAGTGTTGGTAAATATGGACTAACAAATATGCCAAAAATAGCCTATTTTCAAAGTTTCCTACGGCTATATCTCGAAAACTAGAGCTGACCCAAAAAACGGAAGGCAGCTTTGAAATCAGCGTACCCCAATTACCCAAAATTAGCTATCAGAACCCGGGCAAAAAAAAAGTGTTGCCCTGTGTAATTTAAAATTACAAAAAAATTTAAATTTCGATCAAAAATTATTAGTAAAATATGATTACGAGACTTTTTCTGCACTCAAAATAATCACTCTGTTAAATTACAGAGATACTCTGCTGAGTCAGCAGAAAATACCATAGATTTCCAACCAGCAAGATTTTTTGTTATTTTACGAAGAAAACTCTGTAAAATGATTTCGATCAAAAAAAAAACTGTAAATTTACAGAATTATCTGTAAAAAACCGATTAAACCAAGAAGAATTTTACCAAAAAACTCTGTAAATTAACAAAGTTTTAGTTAAATGCATTTATGAGTTCAAAATTTTACAAAAAAAACTGTAAATTTACAAAGTTTTAGTTAAATCCATTTTATGAGTAAAACTTCTCTGCTTCAAAAACATTAATTAAAATTAAAATTTTGTTAAATTTTCCCGCTTTAATGCTTCCAAATTGTAAATTTACTTTTTTATTTTTGTGAAAATTACAAGTTTTTAGCGAGTAACTCCAATTTTACAAAATTTTGTTTTTCGGTCACAAGAAAATACGAAGTATTTTCTTAAAATCTGTATTTCGACAGATAACTTTGTCAAATATCTGTCGAATTGAGATTACAGTCATTTTACAGAGTATTTAACAGAGTAATTATTTTGAGTGTAGTAATTTGACAAGGTTTTTTTTTGTATGAACCTATTCAGAAATTCATGGGACACATGTTTTTCTGTAGCGAAATATTAGGTGTAGAATGCCTCATATATATGTATAAATGCATTTTAGTTAATATGTAAGTATGTATAGCATCATAATATCATTAATTTTAAACTAAATAAATGTCTTTTCAATAAGACGATAAAAAAAGAATGATGGTATTGATGGAATCCACCGTCGACGACTTACTTACAATACATTCATTCAAATACATTCTAATAATCTTTAACGCCTTTAAAATAATATTTTATTTGTATATTATTTAAGAGGCTAGATTTTAATATTGGTCAAGACAAAAATTGAAAGTTATTTTGCTAAAATTACTAATATTTCCGATTTTTAAAGTTCAGCTGATTTCGATTTTTTTTTTTTGCATAAAAGTTTTGTGGTACCCGGCGATTAAATTTTAGGATTTTTGACAAGCTTTTAAAAATCATACTTAAAAAAAAATTTTTTTTTTTGACAAAAAATATTTCGATGAGTTACAAAGGGAATGACAAACTTATATTTAACCTCTACCACTAAGTGGAGGGAAAAAATAGTGCACTCAAAAGAAAAACTGTGTCAAAAAATTTGTTAAACGACTTTCAATTTGAATTAGAAAACTTTCAGCAGATTGTTCTGCTGAAAAGAATTTTTTTACTAAAATCTCTGTCATTCAGTTTTGAAAATAACAGACATGTTACTTCTGATTCTGGTTGCTGAATTTCAAAACATTTTTGAAAAAATTTTTAGCAGATAAATTTGGAATTTTACAGAAATAATTTCGTATCATTTTTTCAAGAACATTTTCTAATTTTGTTTTTTCATAGTGTTAATTTTTATACCCTCCACTCTAGTGATAGAGAGTATACATAAGTTTGTCATTCCGTTTGTAACACCTCGATATATTGGATTCCATGTCAAATCGGACACTTGGAATTTTTTTTTTTTTAGATTTTCCCAATTTGTTAACAGTTTTTAGAACCCTTAGAAAAATCCTTCGTGGTAAATTTTCAGATTTTTTTGATGACCCGTTCAAAAGATATCGAATTTTTAAAAATTGGTAGTTTGATCCTTTACTCAAACTTCTTTTACTCATAACTTCTTCAATGATGGTCCAAATTTCAATTTTTTTTTTCAAAATTTTTGTTTTTGTACGTACTTTTTAAAAAAAAATCCCAAAAAATTCTTAAAAGCGCTCTAATATGCGATTTTTAAGTTTTAAAATTTAAATCTCATTTTTGAAAATGTTTGTACTCTTCGATTTTTTTGAAATTTGTTTGTGTAAAACATCTATCGATTCTACAAATTTTTTGCCCAGGAGGATCGTGGGATAACGATTATTACTATTTTTAAAATTTTTTGAAAAAATTTTATTGTAATTTTCCAATCTTAAAATCATTTCTACTGCTCCAATGTTGCGTCATAGAGGGGTCCTTTATAAGACCGACCCCCATTAATTTCTCCACTCCCTAAGTAGGCTCCCATACAAAATTAAATTTTTATAAAATTTGCTCCAACTGTTATTTGTATGGGAGCCTACTTAGGGAGTGGAGATAAGGCGTAGGTATGTTTTAAAAAAATGTTGTAGGCTAAAAACAAATGGGGGTCGGTCTCACTAATGACCCCTCTCGGACGCACCATTGGACCGGTAGAAACTGATTAAATAAAACAAATTTGCAAAAAATAAAAAAAATTGTTTGGGGACCGCCTTAACAATTAGAGATAGAGGGTAGGTGAGTTCAGAGAAAATGTTTGGACTAAAAAAATATTGTGGGTCGGTCACACATTTTGTTGCTCTAAGGGCACTATTAGGGCAGTTAGAGCGGTTGGAGCAAATTTTAAAAAATGTCGTTTTGTGTGGTAGCCCCCTTGAAAATTGAAGATAGTTTATTAGTTTGTTCCAAAGAAATGTTAAGACGTAAAAATTAATGGGGTCGTTCTTATAAAGGACCGCTCTATGACGCAAAATTGGAGCAGTGGAAATGATTTAAAGATTGGAAAATTACAATAAAATTTTTTCAAACAATTTTAAAAATAGTAATAATCGGTATCCCACGATCCTCTAAGGCAATAAAGTTGTAGAATCGATAGAAGTTTTACACAAAAAAAAAAAAATCAAAGGTACAAACATTTTCGAAAATGAGATTATTAATCTTTTGGTATTTTTTTTAAAGTACGTAAAAAACCAAAATTTTGAAAAAAAAATTTGAAATTTGGACCATTATTGAAGAAGTTATGAGTAAGAGAAGTTTGAGTAAAGGAACAAACTACAATCTTTTAAAAATTCGATATCTTTTGAACGGGTCATCAAAAAAATCTGAAAATTTACCACGAAGGAGGTCTCGAAGGATACTAAAAACTGTAAACAAATTGGGAAAATCTAAAAAAAAAATTTTTCAAAGTGTCCGATTTGACATGGAATGCCCCATATATATTCATGATCCTCGGTCGATTTTAAGACGATCTAGCGATGTCCGTCCGTCCGTCCGTCTGCCTGTCTGTTGAAAACACGCAAACTTTTGAAAGACTTTACGGAGGCTCCTGAAGTTTGGCATATATGTTGGGCATTTACATGGTCAGGTAGGTATTGCAATCCAACGAAATCGGTCCAGTGGTTCAAAAGTTATAAGCAAAAGATTGAGTTTCGGCAAGGGTTTTTCGCGAGTTTTCGAGATAAAAAACACGCTGACTTCGAACGACAATTCTGAGTGTGCTTGGCAAATTTATTTATCGTTCCCCTCCTTTATTTCGTTTCGAATTTCAGCCAAATCGGTCCAGTGGTTCAAAAGTTATTAGCAAAACCGTGAATTTCAGAATTGGTTTCACCATAAATTCACGTGTTGAAAAAAACGAGTTTAAAAAAAAACAAGCTTCAAAAACAGTGGTAAAATACTCTGTAAATTTTTGTCACTCAGAAATATTTTTACACAAAAAAATTACACTCAAAAAATATTTTACACTAAAAAAAAATTAGTAAATTATTTTTTTTTTTACAAAAATGACAAAAAAAAAGTTTTTTACTCAAAATAAAATATTTCTAATCAAAATTGTTAATTTTTTTCACATCTACAAAATTTACTATCCTTTAAAAAGGGCGTTGTGGAGGGTATTCATAGTAGAGATGGGCACCAATCACGTGATTAACGTGAATCACGTGAATCACGCATTAATCACGTGATTCGTAAGTAAATTTTTTTCTACTCACGTGAGCGTGCGTGAGCGTGAGTAACGAAAAAAAATTCGTGCGTGATCGTGCGTGAGTAAAATTCTTGCGTGAATTTTTCGTGATTTTAATTGGTTTCCCGATTTTGTTTTTGTTCGGTTACGTTTTCTCGATTTTTTCATGGTCTTTCAAAAAAATTATAAATTTAACAAGTTTTTTAAATGTGTCATTAGGCAATCAGATTCTGACACAGTTAGGTAGTTCTTGATGACATGTCCTAACATTGTCATCAATGAATGTTTGTTTCAAGAGTGTTAAAAAATCCTTTAAGACATCTATAAGGAAATGTCTTCAAAATTCCAGTATATCAAACTAAACTTTTACATCTGGGCAGTACCGTTTTAACCATTAGGGCACACTTGGCACTTGTACTGGGCCCGACCTAAGAAGGCCCGAAATGCCAATACGAAAATGAAGATTTTTTTTAATTTCTTTTAAAAAAAAATTCTTATTATTTTACAGAAAAAGTCTCAGAATCTAGCAGGTTTTTCGTATACACTGAGACTTTCTCTATAGGAGAAATTTATAATTTATCAAAAGTCTCAAATCCAGGAAATGTCTCAGATTCTGAGATAGAAAGGATTTCATTAAAACCAATTTTTTTTTCACGGTTTTAATAAGTACATTAAATTGACCTCAAGCTAAAATATCCCAACCAATTTTTTTTTTTTAGTTTTTTTTCTTAAAACAGTTAATAACATGAATTTAATTTGTACCAAAAGAATGTTTTTTTGTCTTAAGACTTTTACTTTCTAGCGGGCCCCAAATTCTTGTGTGCCCAGCGCCATACTTTAAAACGGCCCTGAATCTGGGATCTTTTCAATTTCTGAGAAAAACATCGGAAACATCGGAAAGTCGAAAAGTTATTTCTTAATATGATAAAGATAACTTGTAAAGGAAAATGGATGCAAGTAAAAACTAATGGAAATACGAAGATTTTTTGCATTTCGTATGACCTATATCAGACATTTCCACAAAGACGACTTAGGGGAAATGTCATGGGAATATCAGCACACCCTGACAACTGTTAATTATGATTGAGGAAATTTTAAAACTTTTTATAAAACTGCCCTCAACTCGGAGATGTCATAGAGATGTCATGGGGATGTCATGGGGATGTCAGGTGTGACTCTGACATGTCAGCGAACCACGGATGGCTCAAAGACTTTCCCAACTGGGTAATGCATAAAGAAATATGACATAATTTTTTTTTTTTATATATTTTAATTCGTGAGTATTTCGTGATCGTGATTACGTCGTGAGCGTGATTATTTTTGTTTTATACTCACGTGAGCGTGCGTGAGCGTGAGCAGAAAAAAAATGTTCGTGCGTGATTAGAATTTTTTTTTCGTGAGCGTGCGTGATAGTGATTGAAAAGTCACTCACGATCCCATCTCTAATTCATAGATTCGACCAAGTTGAATTTAACTTTATACGGCGTTCACACTTGCTGTTTTGAAGTGTTCAAGAGTGAGATGTTTAAAAAAGTCTTTGTTCTGTGTCCATTACGTTTTTATTCTGCTACTGGTGTTTTGTTGAACAACTTGTTTAAGGTCGCTAGTGTGAACTCCATATTATACTTGTTTTTTTTTGTTTTTATACACTTACCCAGCAAAAACATGGTAATGAGTTGTGAAAAGTAATCATTACCAAGCACATTATTTATAATGAGTACCCATTACCATTAACATTATTTTAAGCCCAAAAGTAACTACTTTTTAGTAATATGTTATAAAAGCACTTCTTAGTAATAATATCTCCTTGCACTTGCAGTTTTTAACCTTTACACATCAAATAACTCAAAAAGTAATTAACGTAATAAAAATTACGTATTTTTTAAGTTTTAGTAAAAACAATTTAATTTTAAATGTTTTAATTAACTAATTATTTTACTTCTTATTGGTAATGGGTTTTTACTCCTTATTAGTAATCCGAGTCAGTAACTACTTATTTATCTCCATACTCTTCACTACTTATTTTTGTCTCACGCCCTTGTTAAAATAACACTGCGGAACACTAAAAAATAAACAAGAGTTACGACCATCATTTCTATATATTTCGGACATGCTGATTCGAATGGCGTACTCCGTTTTTCGATGTATGGTACAGTTTTCTTGCAAAATATCGTTAAAGATTTGCTGATTTCGAGCCGGTTTTTTAACAAAAAAAATTGCAAAGTAAATGGTTTATAAATTTTATGACATGGAATACAAAGATATGACTTGTTGCAACATTTCTTATGCAAATTTGGTTTAAAGCTTTTCAATTTAAGCACTTAAATTCGCGAATTTCTTTATTTTTTAAGGTTTTCGCGAAATTAACAGCCAAATTGGTCTTTGATAAAAAACAAAAATGCATCCCTAACAATACGAATAGTGGACAAAAAAAAGCTATGTTTTATGGACCATCATGATGAAAATCGCAAAAACCGTTTTTTTGTATATGCCAGCATCACTTTACGAGATGATTTAAGGTTCCATCTTTTAGTATATAATGTGGGAACCTTAAACAACTAACTGACCAAAAATTCGCCCAAAAAAGTTTTCATTTGCAAAAGTTATCTTAACAAAAACTATTATTTCAGTGTTTGCGATACAATAATTATAGTTTTTGTTAAGATAACTTTAGCAAATGAAAATTTTTTTGGACAAATTTTGGGTCAGTTCATTGTTTAAGGTTCCAACAATATA
Organism: Pegoplata infirma; assembly: GCA_963921195.1. Taxonomy (NCBI): domain Eukaryota; kingdom Metazoa; phylum Arthropoda; class Insecta; order Diptera; family Anthomyiidae; genus Pegoplata; species Pegoplata infirma. The sequence continues at coordinate 112,186,020 of OY992538.1, forward strand.
AACTAAAAGATGAAGCCTCAAATCATCTCCTAAAGTGATGCTGCCATATACAAAAAAACGGTTTTCGCGATTTTCATCATGATGGTCCATATAACATAGATGTTTTTTGTTCACTATTCGTAGTGTCATGGACGCCTTTATGATCCACAAAATGCAAGTTTTTTATCAGAGACCAATTTAGCGGTTAATTTCGCGAAAACTTAAAAAAATGAAGAAATCCGCGAATTAAAGGACTTAAGATGAAAAGCTTTAAACCAAACTTATATAAGAAATATTGCTATATCATTGTTTTCCATGCCATAAAATTTTAAAATCATTAGCTTTGGAATTTTTTTTGTTCAAAAACAACTGAAAATCAGCCAATCTTTAATGACATTTTACAAGAAAACTGTACCATACATCGAAAAACGGAGTACGCCATTCGATTCAGCATGTCCGAAATATATTGAAATGATGGTCGTACCTCTTGTTTTCTAAAATAGTGGTTAGTTTTGTTACGCAGTATAATTAGTGTTTCATTCAATAAGTAACTACTTATTAACATCTGTTTCGGATTACAAAACCCATTACTAGTAATGCCAATTTTTGCTGGGTAAATAGATATTTTTGAACATACTTACTATTATTATTTAAACATTTTTCAGAAAGAGTTTTTCTAAGTTTTTTTCAAATTGTTAATTTTTTTTCGTTTTTTATTTGATCTTTTGATATTACTAACTTAAATCGTTTTTTTTTGTATTTTCTTGCCAAAACAATGTTTTTAGCCTTTTTATTTTTTGGTGGGAGTAGAGCAGAGCTTGTTCGATTCACGCGTGAGTGTGATTGAATTTGGCGTGAGTCACGCGTGAGCGTAGGCAATTTTTTGACACGAGAATTAACAGAAAATTTGCGTGAGTGATTAGTGAGTGATTCGATTATTATTTGCGTGAGTGAGTGTGAGTCAAAATCCACTCACGTACCCAACTATGGTTCAAAGTCATGCACATGGACTCAGGGAATTAGAAAAAGCCGTTTTTCTTACAATCCTAAATTTTTAATGGCACAATACAGAGTCTTAGCAAACTGAGTCTGCAAAATCAGAAGATTTATCATATAGCTCAAACTCGATATAATTCCAGCAGATTTTACTGCTAAAATCAGCAGATTTGTCTGCTAAAATCAGCAGATTTCTCTTCTATCTCGACAAATTTAAAACCTTCATGGGGCGGCGTCCTCCACCTTCTCTATCTAAAACGCCCTTTAAAATCTTTTACACATTGGAGGGTATAAAAATTTTTGGCACAGCAGAACTCATGGGTTCGTCCAAGTCTAATTTAATTTTTTTATTTGTTATAAAATCTAGTCTGGATTTTTTACCAATAACTTAAGTGCTAACAAACACTTAAATATTTTAAATTATATGTATTTTTGGGTTTGGTAATCTGTACTCAAGTGCAGACTTTAAAACCAAATCTAAATGAGCGTTATTATTAATTGTATTTTAAGTGATGTTTTGTTTTTTTAACAAAAAAATATTTTTTGTCGCTCCCACAATTAATGGGCTTCAAAAGATATTTCTTATTCATTCATATTTTTATTTGTGTAATTTTCTTTAAAATTGTTTTTTTTTTATGAAGGTAATAATCATTATGTCGTTGTGGTTTTTTATGAATTACCCTAATTAAGTTAAAAGGTTAAAATATAAATTTCCAACTATTTTTGTACTAAAAAAAAAATATACAAAAATAGTTAAATTGCGAAAAATTTACAAAAAAAAAAAAAATAAAATACAAATTGGATACAATAACTGAAAAAAATTAATTTATATTTCCTTACTTAATTTTTTAGTTGATTTTCTTCAAACAACAACGAGTACGTTTTTCCAGATTAAGAAATCACCGCATAAATACAATTGACTCTGGGACGACGAACGTGTATGTTTGTACGAGTTCAGAGATGAGCAAGTTGGTACAATTGTACATTTTGTTTTTGGTGTGAGATAAAAGAAAAAAAAAAACAGTAGAAAAGTTCGACTTGGCCGAATCCATGAACAGCCTCCACAATGCCCTTTTTAAGTGATAGCAACATTTTTTAACGTGAAAAAAAATAATAATTATACCCTACACCTCACTGTGGTACAGGGTATAATGAGTTTGTGCTGATGTTTGTAACTACCCGAAATATTGGTCCTAGACCCACCTTTAAGTATACCGATCGACTCAGAATCACTTTTTGAGTCGATTTAGCGATGTCCGTCCGTCCGTCCGTCTGTCTGTCTGTCCATGTAAACGGTGTAAACACAATACAGGTCGCAATTTTTAATCAATTGACTTGAAATTTGAAACTTAGGCCTCTTTTGCCCCAAGGACGAAGCCTATTGAAATTGGAAAAAATCGGTCCATATTTAGACCTAGCCCCCATACAAAGGTCCCCTTTAGTTTTGACTCAAATGACTCTAATAACCGCATTATAATATGTATCGTTTCAAAATTTGGCAGGGAATCATGTTTCATCCACACAAATCATCATTCCGATTTTTAAAGAAATCGGACCAGGTCTTCTTGTAGCCCCCATACAAACCACCTTCCCGATTTTCACAAAAATCTCTCAAATTTCATGAAAATAGAAAATATTTAATAAAAATTTTGTTTGTGTATGTTTAACGCGTACTTAAATAACCTTATCAAATCTAATAATCATCGGACCAGTTATGGACTTAGGCCCCTTGCCCGATTATTCGCCCGATATTCAGTTGAAGCGGTTTAGTGTCAACAAATAGAAGCCTATTTCACTCAAATTTGATTTGTGAGTGTTTTTTACACTTATTAAAGATTTGACAAAATATAGATCTAATCGGTCCATCGGACCCATTTTTCGGGAAACTCTGGTGTAGGGTATTATATGGTCGGTATTGACCGACAATAATTTTCTTACTTGTTTTTATTAGAAATATTTTATTTTGAGTAAAAAACCTTTTTAAGTCATTTTTGTTAAAAAAATTCAATTTTTTTTGGAGTGTAAAATTTTTTTAGAGTGTAAAATTTTTTTCGAGTGTAACTTTTTTTTTAGTGTAAAAATATTTTTGAGTGACAAAAAGATGTAAAATATTATTGAGACTTACCATTTCCACACGTGAATTTAAGTTGAAATTTATCTGAAATTTAGGGATTTGCTTATAACTTTTGAACCACTGGACCGATTTTGCTGAAAATCAATACCAACCAGACCTGGGGAACGATAAAGATATATGTCAAGCTTCATAAGTCTCAGGATTGTCTGTCGAAAGTTATCGTGTATTTTTACTCGTCAATTCACAAAAAAAAAAACCCCAAAAAAACCCATGCCGAAATTCACCTTTTTGCTTATAACTTTTGAACCACTGGACCGATTTTGCTGGAATGGAATAACAAACTGACCAGGTAAATAACAAACGTATATGCCGAACTTCAAAGGTCTCAGTAAAGTCTTTCGAAAGTTAGCGCGTTTTCTACAGACGGACGGACAGACAGACGAATGGACATCGGTAGATCAACTTAAAATCCATCGAGGATCATGAATATACATACTTTATGGGGTCATAGACCAATATTTCGTGGTGTTACAAACGGAATGACTAGCTTATGTTACAAAAGGAATTACAAGCTTATATGAGCATCACCGATTTTGTTAATTTTTGGTTATTTGACAGCATTGTAAATGATTAAAAAACATATTTTTTTTTTGCATCAATACTTTGGCAGATATTTTTGTGCTCGGAAACCACAAGCCGTACAAAGAAGCTTATAAAAACAGTATTATTTTTAAAATTATGAAGATTTTAAATATATACATGGACATTTCCATTTAACTTTTCATTTGTTTGAAATTTTGGTTTTATGGCAAAAACTTTTTTTATTTGCATCCAAAAGGCTATCTACCGATAGAAATGCATAAAGGACTTCTAATGCAATTATCTTACAAACACTTAAGGCCAAAAATCTTAATTTGCGGTAGTTAGAGACAATCAAACTTCAGAAATGTGGAAAAGTCGATTGAAATTTCACAAAAATTATGTACTCTTTGGCCTATTGTACTTGCGCCGTCCAACGTATTCTTCGAAGATTTAAAATATACGGTCCCTATACTTGTTCAAAAAAGATGTATTTATGAATTTGATGTGCCATCAATAATAAAAAAGTTATTTTGTGGGAACGGTTTGAAGTTAAAATTTCTTTAATTCCAATTTTTCGTCATTTTTTGATCAGGAAATTTGCGCCGCTTCATACTTTTCAAAAGCCGATACGAAGAATGATAGCTGTGGTAATTCCCTACAGTTTGCAACCGGTCTCATGACTGTGCCCGCAATGGGAGCGGAGTACTAGCTAGACAAAGATTGAGAGACAAAAAGTGAAAGTCATCAAAAATCCACTTTTTTGCGAGGCACATTCGCAGTATTATTTAAAAGTGGCCAGCACATCGCGTGATCCAAATATTTTTAGATTTTTTACAATAAAATCGATATAGTGTGTTAAAATTTTGATTAGCAAAAATTTTGCAAAAATCTGACATTTCACGATTTTAAACTTTTGCTTGTATTTTCACGTGAAAAGAATTTAGATTTAAAATATACCCGTCAGACGATTGCTTGTAATGCGTATTATGGATCGTGTGCAAAAATTGGGACCTTATGCATTTGTACACTGAAAACGCGCTAATTTTGTGTCCAGATAAACCGCCAGGGCACACCCAAACCGCTAATAGAAATTATTTTCTACAAAAGGCAATTGCTGGTACTTATAAAGCTTTATCCCAAAACTGAGCGGCATTGATAAATTTTGAAGATTGTGGATTTTATGCATCTTTCAAAATTTCATTAATCAGAAATTGCATCACTTTTAAAAATTCACAATTTTGCATAATGCACAAGTTTCTTAACTAATTTGAGGGTTCTAAATCCGAATATGACCTTTAATTTGGTCCATCGTCATTAGATTTCGCGTAAATTGCATTACAAACATTAAGAGAGAAGCTTTTTAAAATAAACTTTTAACGTAAAAATCTGATTGTATATCCACGTTAATGGACGTAATTTATCCGGATTTTATTGGGGATAGTATGAAACATTAATTAACGTCGATTTTGTTAAATTCTAACATTAATTGTAATTTTGAAATTTTTGGTTTTCAATTTAAATCTTCAAACCGCCATAACTTTCGTGCCGTCAGCGGAAAGTTCTTCACGCGAAAGGATTTGAACTACCTAAATGCATGTTTATACGCGTACTAAACGATTTTGATGTGCCTTCAAAAAAAATTTTTAATATTTTTTAAACCTTTAAATCAAAGGTTAAATGGAAATGTTCACATACATTTTTTTTTTTTTAATTTCAACAAAAAATTTTGAAAACTACATATATTTGACACCATGGATTTCCAAAAACAAAATTTTGTATTAAAGTTTAAAGTGTTCTTTTATCGCTGTTAAAATTTTAGAGAGGTGTTTTTTCGTATTGTTGAGCAATAAATTTTCAAAGTTTGTTAGAGAGCCAAATATTTGATTTTTTTTCAAAATTTTGGCAAAAAATCAAATAGTTGGCTTCAGACAGTTCTTTTGTGTGTTTTTACCAAGGTTGGCAATCGAAACGAATAACGGTATCGATATCGGTATTGGTATCGTTTTTTTATTTATTTCGGTATCGGTCACGGTATTTGAGTTGAATCGGTTACGGTATTACCGATACAGAGACGTCGATACCGGTACGTACCGGTATTATCGAAAAAAAATTCTAAAAATATAAAAAACGGATAAAAACCTAAAAAAATATTTTTTTTTTTCAATTTTCATACTAAACACGTATTTGTTTTTATCATATTTGCTAAAATGCCCTTTAAAATGTGAAAAAAAATAAAATAGCGTTTTTAGGGGTTCGGCGGGGACGTTGCCGGACCACACATACAAACGGGGGCAGGTCGAGAAAACTGTAATTTTCTTATCCTCTTCATCAAAGTGCAGGACTTTGAAGTAATTTTGATATAAAAATCATAGCTGTATGCTATGATTGAAATAACGAAATGAATAAATAACAATATTTTTTCAAAAATAATCAAATAACAGATTATTTAAATATTTGAAAATGAATAATATTTATTTTGATTTTATTTGAATAACGAAAAATCGAATAATTTTTTCTGATTTTTTTTATTCAAACAAACAAAATATAATTTTTCAAAATAATCAACAAAAATTTGTGATTTTTTTTGGTTATTCACAAAAATTCAAATAAATAACGTATTATTCAAACAACAAAAAATAAATATTCTTGAAAATTTTGTGTTTGAAAAAAAAAACTATTTTATTTATTTTGTACAGTTTAACAAAAAATTATTCTTACAAAACAGTTTTGTTTTAATATCAGGTTCTTATAAATTGTAATTTATAAAAAGTCCATTTGAATTCAGAAAAGTTAAGTTGTGATTTAGGAAATTCCAAGTGCAGAGCTATAAACTTATGCAAATATTTACTTAACAAAACTTTTTTTTTAAAGAAAAGTATAAAAATCTGTAAAAATTGGCGACTTTCATAGGTTGGTTTAAGGAGTATACTCACTTTGTCATTCCGTGTGTACACTGAGGGAAAAAATCGTTGTCAAATCAAAAATTTTCATACTCATTTTTAAAAGCCTCAAATTTTTGAAAAAAATTTGGATTATGAAGTTGAACTTTATCAAATTTAATATGTTTCGGTCTAAATTTTAAAATTTTACGTTTTTGAATTAAGTAATTAAAAACTCATTTTCATTTCATGGTGCTGCCATGTTAAAAATCATCATTTTGATTATAAACATTTTTAATATGAGTTTTAAACCATTTTGGCAATGACGCTTCAAAAATAATTATTAAAAAGAAAAGTGCCGTGGTGCAAAATTATTAAAATCAATTTCCAATCTAAAAAAACTACTTAAAAAAAATAAATAAATCATTTAAAATAAATCGCTAACAAATTTTGTGTGAAAAGTTAAGTGTTCAGATAGTGTTTAAAAACCGTGAACAAAAAAAATAATTTTAAAGAATATTTTGAACAAGTGAAAATTTATATGGAGTATCTGAGTCCAGGAGGGGATCAACAACTTTAAATGACCTCCTAGAATATGTCCATCACATTATTTGATTTCTTTTTCTATACCGTCGCTGCTCTAACGAAAACTCCTGTGTGTATTTAACATTTGTTCTAAGAGACTTAAAGAAAAGCTAAATTGTGAACTTTTGAATGATTTTTATAAGTCATCTTAATGGAAATAGGACAATGCAATACCATTTATTATTTATAAAATATGTTTTACTTTAAACTTTTATGAACCGCGGATGAACAAAATTTAGCAAATTTGTGGGCGTCTTCAAAATTATTTTGAAAAAAACATTGGTCTTTTCTTCGGAGCAGCGACGATATATAAATTGTTCCTATATATACTGCAAAAGTAAATGTTTAATTATTCTGTTGTAAAATAAATAAATATACATATAAAAAAGTTTAATTGTTTTATTTCAAAGGAAAATTTTAGGAGATAAGTATAAAGAAAATTATATATTTATAATGCACATTTTTAAATTAAACATGACTATCATTTTAATTTGATTGTGAGCACCTTTAATTTAAACATAAAACATTTTCAAATCACAGTTCTTTCATTTCATTTTTAAAATGTTGTTTGTTACTCAAGTCATATTAAAAGTGTCTACGAATATTTTCAAATTGAGAAAAAACAAAGTTTGTTGACTTTTGTCACTGTTTTATTTTCAATATGAGATTGTTTTTGCTTGATTTGAGAATTTTTTTTTCTTAGTGTAAGCATCGAAATATCTATCTAACAAACCATAAAATATATATTATTTATTAGTGATCGATTGTTACACATTCTGCAGATGTCCGTCCGTTCATCTGTGGAAGACATGATACAATCCAAAATAAAAGAGCTAGACTGCGAAAATTTGGCAGAAATATATCTTATGGTCTGAGGCTGGTTAAGTACGGAAATGGGCCAAATCGGATCATATTTAAAAATTTGAAAAAAGGCAGAAGCAAATGAAATATTTCTATGGCAGAAGAACTTCAACGTCCTGCAGTTGAATCCAGGGGACTAGAAAATGATATTTTATGATAAAATTTAGCGGTCATATAACCAAATTTAAAAACATGCGATTTGCGAAATGGAATGATATCTGATAATAATGATAAATACCGAAATGTTTATTTATTACATACACTCAAAATATTATGTCAGTAAATTCAACAGAAAATACGTTTGAAACTAATGAAACTTTATTTAAAAAAAAGACTACTTATATAAATAACTGTAAAAATCCGTAAAAACTGACTGAAAAATTTTTACTATAAAAACGGTTAAAATTACGGAAATGTACATTCATTTTTGATTTTTTAGAAATAATTTAAAAAAACATCGAACCTGAGGAGAATCGAACTCATAATTTTGGGCTGATAGCCCAGCACGCTACCCTCTGTGCCACAAGCTACTTATATTTTAAGCTACTAATATACGAATATAATAATCTTTTGCAATTCAACCGCGATTTTTGAAAAAAGTGCTCGATCGATGTTTTGGTTTTTGTTCCTATATTATTCTTAGACATTCCAAATACGTATTTAAAAAAGAAAATATAGTATTCGCACTTTTAGGCAAAAACTGTTTCCAACCACCAGTGTTTTACTTGGTTGGTCAAAGTCACAAATTTTACCTGGCCTATGTGATATAGTTATAAAGTAAATTTGAAACATTTTTGATATATTATAACTCATTATTTTAATTATTTTCAATATGATACTTCTCCAGTGAAATTTCATGCACTAATTCGTAGAATATTTTTTCCCTTTTGGTAGAATTCAATGTATCTCGCTTAAAAAATATAACAGTTAATCCGTAAAATGAGGGATAGACGGATAGATCGTTATGTGCTAGAGAATCACAATAAATTACATCATCAGTACAACATCAGTTTTACCTCAAAAGTAGTCAAAAATAAAAAAATATTATAAGCAAATATGCATTTAAATTTTAAAAATAGAATAATGCATTTTCTATTGCAAAAATGTTCAATTGTATAAAGAATGAAATTTTTTTCGATTAAAATAATTTTTGTGTAGTAGAAACATTTCACAGTTAATACTAAAGAATATTTTCTTAAAAATGTCACCAAAGCAAAAACCCTTAAAAATCTCAATGTTTTGCAAAATAAACCTTTACAATTAAGGGCATTTAAGTAATTATACATCCTTTCACGACTTTTTATTGTTTAAGAAAAATATCGAAAAGTCTAATCAACTAGAGTATTTTCCATAAGAAAATGTTTTAAGAACATTTTTTAATCAGTAAAAGTCAATTTGGGAAAAAATTAAAAATAATCTAATTAATGTTTTAGTAAAGAAAACCTTAAATATGTAAGTAAAACAATAGTGGTTTGTAAGAATAATTGTGTGTTTTACTGTATAATAAAATTCAAAATAAATAAAAAAAAAAATTATTTTTCAAACACAAAATTTTCAAGAATATTTCTTTTTTTTGTTTAAATAATACGTTATTCATTTGAATTTTTGTGAATAACCAAAAAAAATCACAAATTTTTGTTGATTATTTTGAAAAATTCTATTTTGTTTGTTTGAATAAGCAATCAGAAAAAATTATTTGATTTTTTTGGAAAGAAATATTATTTCATTTTTATGAATTTGAATAAAATAAAATTTTATTTTATTCAAACCAAAATAAATAAAATAACAAAACATTTTATTTTTTGATAGCCAACTAAAATATCAAAGTATTTTATTTTTTTCCAAAAAATCCAAATAAAAAAAATCAATAATACAGCTATGATAAAAATGTTTCATTTGTTTAAGAAAAATAAAAAAATATGCAAAAAAAGTAGAAAAATTAAATTCGACTTACAAGGAAGATCTTTCACAAGGCAACCACCGATTGTCCTGAAACTTGAATATGGGAATGAGAGGGGAAAAAATAAGAGTTACCTGTTTTTAGTAGATGCCCAATATCAAATTTTAACAAGGGTTGCCACCTTATGAAAAAATAAGGGCTTGCGGGAAAATGCGTATAAAATCCGAACTAGCAGGAATTTCGCTAAACAAAAATAAAATACGGGTCTGCTTTATTTTGATAGAGATTATTATATATGATTTTGGCGGTCGTATATACGAAAATCCATACAAAATACCCCAACTATAACGAACTTAGCGTAGCCGCGTTTGGACACGACCGATACACCATTGGACCTGTATAAATGTTCATATAGTTTCTTTTGAAGAAATGGAAAAAATCCTCATAAAACGAAAAAAATATCGTTTTTTCTCGTCCCCATTGACCCGTTAATTGGGCGGCTAAAAAAACAGGTAACTCTTTTTTTGCTATCCTATTTCCTACACTTAAAATATTTTGTAAGTAAATTCAACTGAAAAATCGGTTAAAACAATCGTTTTTCCTTTTTAAAAACGGACTACTTATATTTCATTTGAAACAACATACTTTTTCAGTTATTTTTAAACGTTAATAAATGACTAGACATTCCGTAAAAATAAATGATATTTCAGTTATTTTAACTGTTTACAATTTTTTATTTTGTGGAGTAAAAATATTTTTTTTTTTGAATAACAAACTACAAAAACCGTATTTCTGTAAAATTATACGGTATAATCAGTCACAAATAATTTAACTGATAAAAATATTTTTCCGTAAATTTTGTAGTTTACTGTTTTAACAACTGTATAAATCTTTCAATATTTTAGTTTTTTTGAAAAACAAACGATAAAACGTTTAAAACAACTTTAAGTAAAAACTTTTTGAATAACCGTAAATAGTTACTGCAAAACTTTTCTTGGTGTATATGCAAGTTTCAGGAAAATCGGTGGGTGCCCTGTGAAAGACCTTCCTTGTTAGCCGAATCCATGATGCCCTTTCAAAGTGATAGTTAGTTTTCTAACGTAAAAAAAAATTAACAATTTTGATTAGAAATATTTTATTTTGAATAAAAAACTTTTTTTTAATCATTTTTGAAAAAAAATATTAAAATTTTTTTTTTTTGAGTGTAAAATTTTTAACTCGTATACTGTATAAACTTACCAAACTAATTTTTTATAAATGGAGTGTGACATCAATACCGGTGCGTACCGGTACCGAATGAAAAGGTTTTTGGATACCGTTATCCGATACCAAAACTGAGTTTCGGTATTGGTATTGGTACCGGTATTCAATTTAAAGGGTTTTGAAACGGATAACGGTATTGAAAAGGTATCGATTGCCAACATTGGTTTTTACTCGAAAACCGTAAGTTGTACGAAAAAACTTTCAGTGAAAATAGCCATGGAGATTTAAAATTTAGAAACAAAAAAAAATTAAAAAAAAAAATTTAAAAAATTTTTTTTAACAAAATATTGGAATGTTCTTTTCTGTCAAGGACACCATGGATTTTCAAAACCAAAATTTGTTCTTAAAGTTTGAAATGTCTTTTTAACGTAGTTAAAATTTCAGAGAGGTGTTTCCTCGTGTTGTCGAGCAATAAATTTTCAAAGTTTGTGATATAGCTAAATTTTGGATTTTTTGCCAAAATTTTGAAAAAATCAAATATTTGGCTATCTAAGACGGTATTTACACACAGCGTTTTTTCATGCACGCCTTTTTTATTTGAGTTTTTTTTGAAGGCAATCGGGGGTGAGTAGTATAGAAGAAGGAAAACAGAATTCGTGATTTTTTTTCTACCCCGTTTTCTTTTCACCCCCGTTTGCCCATAAAAAAAAGTTGCAAGACTTTATTGCAAGCAAAAAAAGGCTGTGTATAAATACCCTCTAACAAACTTTCAAAATGTATTGCTTAACAATACGAAAAAACACCTCCCTGAAATTTTAATAGCGTAAATAGGACATTATAAACTGTCCTTCCCAGCAAAAAAAAAAAGACATTTAAATATGGTTTTCAAAAGTCAATATTGTCAAAAAATCTCTTTTTTAAACGCCCATATCTTCCAAAGTGTTGATAAGAAAAAAAAAACGGTTTTTAATCATTTACGAAGCTCTATCAAATAACCGAAATCGGTTAAATTTCCAATGGATTTTCTCATTTACCCTTTATCACTAGAGTGGAGTTTATAAAAACTTTGGTCTAAAACTCACACGTGGATCTTACACCTTCATTTGTAAGTTTACACCTTTTATAATTGAAACTCACTAAAAGCTTTTTTAAAATACAAAATCTAAAAATCTAGAAACGCTCATTTGTCAACCATAAAATCACAATTAAAATTCAGAAATCCCCATGAATTGAAATTCTTTACATTTACAACGAAATTCCGAAAAACTAATTTAAATTAAACCTACAGTTGAAATTCCCTAAAGCTCAATACAAATTCTAAAAGCCCCATAAAGTTCCGAAAAGCACAAAGAAAAGCTTAAGTGTAAAAATCCAACTGAAACTCAGAAAAATTTGAATACAATTTACAATATCGCAATTAAAATTCAGAAAAGCTCAACTAAAAGCTCAGAAGATCTCAATTGCAATTTAAACCAGTGAGAGTGTCAATTTGGATAGGCCGAATATATTATACCCTACGAAATGTAAAAAAAAATATTTGGGACTATTTCTGTACACTCATAATAATAACTCTGTTAAATTACAGAACAACTCTGCTAATTTAACATTTCTTGGTAAGTTTACTATAAAATTCTATAAAATGATTTGGAAAAAAAAAAATTAATTTACAGAGTTTCTAGTAAAATATTGGTTAAATAAAGCACCATTTAACAAAGAAAAATCTGTAAATTTACATATATTTGTAAAATGCATTTGATGCAACCAAAATTTTACAGAAAAAAACTCTGTAAATTTACAGAGTTTATTTAAAAGCATGTATTTTTGCAAAATATTTATAAGATTTCTGAAAAGATTTTTTTTTGTTTTTTTTTGGTACTTTTTCATTTCTTTTCTCAAAAAAAAAAAAAAAAATACAAATAAAATGTTGGTGTTACAGTATTAACAGTATTTTTACAGAAAAATCAGTTTTTAACTATGAAATTAAGATAACATAGTAAAACGCAAAAATACAGATAAAACTTATAAAAAAAATACAAAGTATTTAGCTTAAACCAGTATTTTAGCAGAAAAGTCTGTTAATAATCTGTAAAATAAAGATTACAAAGATACCCAGGCAGAAAAGTACGATCGTAAAAACGTTTTTAAAGCGCTGAGAGTGGTGGTACAAGTGCTCTCACACCGTAGAGACTACCACCCTCAAAAACTTTTTAAAGCACACCAAATGATAACATCGTTCCACCGTGGTTTAAAGCGTTTTTAAAGCTGTGTAAAGGAGTGCTTTCACACCGTAGAGATAACAACCTTCAAAGCGCTTTTAAGCACACCAAATGACAACATCGTTCCACGGTGGTTCAAAGCGTTTTTAAAGCGATCTAAAACTGTACTTTAAGAGCGTTTTATTAAGTCATTAAAACACTTTAAACCCTCAAATAAAGCACTTTTACAGAAAATAAAATCCCGGAATTTTGGAATTTCCAGTTTGGTTTTTAATGATTTTAAAAGATTTGTAAACTGTAGTGTACAAGCGTAGTAATAGGGGTATGTTTATTGCCACTTTGTTTATTTAGTGTCTTTTCGACCAAAGCTCCAAACTTCGGGTTAACCGATTTGGCTCAAAATTTTACCAGGTACGTATTAACAAAATATTTAATTCACTTTCATAAATTTTGTTTAATAACTTTGAACACATCGGCAGAGCGTTCTTATCCAGGACTTTAAAAGTGGTTTAAACCATTTAATTTTCTGAACAATCATTTTTTTCAGTAATGCAAAAACACCTTTTGAAATGTTCTGAAAGGATACTTACAATTAGCCAGCGTTTAAAACTATTTAATTTTCCGAATAATCATGAATTCTTTTCTAGCGGTAATGGCAAAACGCTTTTTAAAAACGATGTCAAAGCGTTCTTTGCCTTAACTAATTGTAAGAAGTGTTTTGAAGTGTTTCATTTTTAGAACAATCATATCGTGAACCTATATTCAAAATATGCCAACTCAAATTTCACGGAAATGAGTTTCCGATGGCAAATAGCTTCCCTATGTAATACCTATTTGCCATAAAAATTTCAGAGCAAAAAAATAATTTGTTGTCGTTTTACATCCATTTTTGTTATTCTGCTAACTCAAAGTACATATTTTTTTGGTGGAAATAAATGCCAACTCCCATTGTAAATTTCCAAAAAATTTTCAAAAAATTAAAAAAAAAAAATTAGACCACATATCTTATTGCATTTGCCATGCTAAACACGAATCTTGTAAAGATTTTGATATCTAATGACTAGTTCTCGAGATATTGCCATTTTAAAAATATCGGTAAATAGTGTTTGCAAAAAAAAAAAATTGCTTATATTTATGTAACTTTCAAACTATTTATCAGATTGAAACATTATGAATGGGGCAAATAAAGTCAATGATATAAGCTTTCAAAATAGCTGGTTTGGAGTGACCCTATTGCAATACAGCGTGAGTTACAGAGTGCCAAAGTTGACCACCCTGAGATTAAAAGGCTTTCGGAGCTAGTAACTTTTAAAAATATGCAAAGATTTTAAATTTTTTGTTCAGTTTTTTTCAATTACCGTACTAAGGATAACAAAAACCAAAAAAAAAAAAAAAATTTTAAAATTTTTCCAAAAAAAATGTATTTTTATTTTCCGACAAAATATGCCAACTCTAAAAAAATATTTGTTTTTTGATATAGTAATAAATGCCATCTCTGAAAAATATGCAAACAAGTGCAAAATATGAAAATTTTTGCATAGGTAAAAATTGTTTAGAATATTTAAACCATCTTGTGGAAGGTACATTGTTTATTTTTGCAATAATACGCGAAATAACTAGTTTTTTAGCTCTCCTGAACAGTAAGCTTTTTCGAGTTGGCATTTATTGAATATAGTTCGACGATATATATTTTTTTACCAGTAATGCAAAATCGTTTTTTAAAAATGTTGTCAGAGCGTTCTTAGCCAGCTTCTTAAAGCCGTTTGACTTTCTTTACAATCATGAAATTTTGTATACTAGTAATGCAAAAACGCTTTTTTGAAACGTTGTCAAAACGTTTTTTGGCACGACTTTACAAGTGTTTAAAAACCATACAATTTTCTTAACAATCATGAATTTTTTTCTACCAGCAATGCTAAAACGCTTTTTGAAAACGTTGTCAAGACGTTCTTTGGCAGGGCTTTAAAAGTGTTTTAAAACCATTTACGTCCCTGAACAATCAAAATTTTTGCATATGAAGTACTCCTAAAATGCTTTTCAACTACGCTCTCAAAGCGTTCGAAAATAGTGCTGTAATAGTACTTTTTTTTTAGAACCGTCATGAATTTCTGTTTGGGTAGTAGTAATATAACAGATAAAACTTTCCCGAGTAAAAAAGTTTATATATAATTATATATAATTTGATAAAATTATATATAATTATATATATTTGATAAAATTAGATGAAGTTATAAATAATTTGATAAAATTATATGTAATTATATCCGAAATTTTTTATATATAAAATTTTATAAAATTATATCTAATTATATATAACTTGATAAAATTTTATAAAATTAGATAAAATTATATATAATTTTATCAAATTATATATAATTATATCAAAATTTGTTTTATATAAAATTATATCAAATTATATATAATTTGATAAAATTTTATAAAATTATATAAAATTATATAAGATTTGATAAAATTTTATATAAAAAAAATTCGGATATAATTTCATATAATTTTATCAAATTATATATAATTTTATATAATTTGATAAAATTTTTTGAAAACAAAAACTTCTTTATATAATTTTATATAATTATATATAATTTTATCAAATTTTATATAATTATATAAAATTATATAAAAAACTTTTTTACTCGGGTTGTTTTTTTTTTCACAACAAAATACAAAGTATTTTCTTTAAATCTGTATTTTGACAGACAACTTTGTCAAATGTCTGTTGCATTAAGATTACAGTCATTTTAAAGAGTATTTTACAGAGTTATTATTTTGAGTGCAGGAATGAAATCAGATTCAGGGAGGAAGATATGCTTCTTTACGAACGGCAACTTCGTGCTTAAGTTTTTTCGGCTCATAGGAGATTTCGTATTTTTACTAGATTTTTTGCTACCTCCTATTTTACGAGAATTCCTAGTAAAAATTACGAGCTTTTCTGTAATTTTACAAGATTTTTACCAATAAAATTGTAAATTACAAGGAATTCTCGTAAATTTACTAGATTTTTTTTTTGTAAAAAACCTTGGAAATTTGTAAAATTACAAGAAAAACTGTAAGTTACAAAAAAATTTAAATTTCGATCGAATTTGTTAAAAAAACAAGGAAAACTGTCAAATATTGGTCAAATAGGATTACGAGACTTTTTCTAGTAATTTGACAAGGTTTTTTTTGAGTGTACAAAATTTCAAAGTCTCTGGTTTGGCGTGGAGTACCCCATATACCTTTTAGGGTCCTAAACTGATATTTTAATAAGTTATAAACGGAATGAAAAATGTATGTATACAAGTGGTAGAGCGAGGGTGGATAGGGAATGTTTTAAAAGCCTGGCATCGTTTAGATGTTGGTAAAGTTCTTTGAGGGTAAATTTTTTCCCCCACTCCGATTTTGCCCATTAACGAACTTAAGTATAGTTCTTTTAATTAAGATTGTATCGTGTCTTCCACAGCCGGACGAAGAACCGACAGACGGATATCACTTGAATGTACACTTTATGGGGTCTTAGACCGATATTTCAATGCGTTACACACGGAATAACGAAGTGAGTGGAAGTATACTCATGTACAGGGAAACCAAAAATATGCAGTATCATGTTTTTTCCTGCGCATTGTATTGATAAATGGATAAGGTATTTATCCGTTTCAGAAGATTTTAAGAAATCTGGCATCGATTTGTTAGAGCATATTTTTGCATTTTTTAGCCTTAAGAGCATATTTTAGCATATTTTATGTTTAAGAGCATATTTTAACATAAGAGCATATTTTTAGAGCATATTTTCAATTTTTAGAGCATTTTTTCACTTTTTAGAGCATTTTTTTAAATTTTTAGAGCATTTTTTATCATTTTTAGAGCATTTTTTTTTTTTAATTTTTAGAGCATTTTTTTTTAATTTGTAGAGCATTTTTTTAAATTTTTTTTATAACAACACTTATTTTTAAAATTTTTTAATTTTTGTGGGATTTTCCAAAATTACGTTGTTTTGACGATTGATTCCCCTTTGGCCTGTTCATGCATCATATCGGTATGTGAAACTATATTTTCTTTAGATCTGAGTGTAGGGTGTATTAATGCAAATATTTTTGTAGAAC
The DNA here is from genome assembly GCA_963921195.1 of Pegoplata infirma. Lineage (NCBI taxonomy): Eukaryota > Metazoa > Arthropoda > Insecta > Diptera > Anthomyiidae > Pegoplata > Pegoplata infirma. Next base: position 112,203,392 of record OY992538.1, read on the forward strand.
ATATTAACCCTCTAACTACCCCACATAACGGTATTTTTTGGGTCTATTCTCTAACAAATTGTAAAAAAACACCTCAAAAAAGGATACATAATTTGTTTAAGAGCATATTTTTACTGTTTTTAGAGCATATTTTCCGTTTTTAAGAGCATTTTTTAAGCGCATAAAACGTGTTTTTTAGAGCATATTTTTGGTTTCCCTGCTCATGTATATACCATGGTTGGGAGGTTAAACAATAAATTACAGTTATTTTGTAAAAGTTATAACTGTGGTACGAAAAATGCATTATAAATATCTGGAAAGTTCAATATGTTTTCACAATTGCATTAACCAACCCCAGCATGAGTATTGAAAATGTTTTTATTTGTAAATTTAGCAAAAAAAGCTAAATAAAAAAGTTGAATAACCGCTTAGCCGGTAGATTTTTTTTTCGCATTAAAAAAAAAAGAAAAATTTAGTTGTCTTTACAAACAATTTTTTTTTTGCATTTGCCATCGCTTTTGTGTTAGTCACATTTAATTGTTGGCCTGATCTGTGGCATATGCCTCCCTGCCTTCATGACTGGCTGCTGCATAAAGTTGTTACTGCAATAATTTTCGAGGTTTGAAACCAGTTCGGTGACTGTTAAAATGTTTTTTTTTGTGCATTTTGTGAGTAATATACATTTTTTTGTGTGGCATCTTCCGCACCCACTAATTGGTAATGTCGTTTAGATGATTCGAAAAAAATAGTACAATACCTTAACGTTCATATTTGGTATATGTGGTATGTATGGCATTAGATTAGTATGTAATATTTAATAATAATCGGACAGAGTATCTAAAGAATAGTTTACTTAATTGAAGTTTATAAAATTTGATGCATTCTTTAATCAGTATTTGGTTGAAGAATTAATCGTCTGAAAGTTCCTGAATAACCTAGACTCTTACTTCCATCTGTATGAAAGACGTTTATAATACTTATGAATTGGTATACCACTTCCTAATAGTAGTGGTACCAATTGATCAGAGTGAATCTATTTTGGGACTAATCGATCAAATGTGGAATTATCATAAAACTGAGGTGTAACGTTTGATATCTACAGATGTTACATTGATCTCAACCTTCCAACGAAATTGCGCTGTGGTATTTCGACATTTTAATTATAACCAAGAGCTAATACTCATCGAGCCCCACGTTAAGCGCCACTTATGCAACAATTTTCTGAAATATATCGCAGGACGTATGCTATCATGAACTTATTATTAGTTGAAATTTTTAAATATGTAGCATATGCCTCGCAATTTCTGTCAGGGGCTTGTTCCATAAATGGCGCCCAACGTGGGGCCGAATGTGTTGAGTTTTAATTAGAATATGTCCTGCGCTCTATCTTAGATACTTGTTCCATAAATGGCCCCAACGCGGACTACGATGTGTATTAGTAATAATCAAAAAAAATCTATTCTGGAACTAATCGGTCAAATGTAGACTTGTTTTAAAACTGTGGTGTACTTTAAAACGCTTCTTTAGAGCTTGCTACTTTTATTAGAGTCATTTGATATCAACAGATCTCATCTTGATCCCAATCTTGTAATGAAGTTGCTATAATGTGTTATTTCCTTATTTTAATGTAACCCAAGAAATAATACACATCGGGCTCCATTTTGGGCGCCATTTATAAAACAAACCTCTGACAGAGATCGCTGGACATATGTGTGCTATCATAAACATATCACGATAACTTGAAATCTTTAAATATTAAGCATAAGTAATGTACTCTCTGTCAGAGACTTGTTCCATAAATGGCCCCTAAAGTGGGGTCCGATGTGTAATAGTTATTGGTTAAACTTAGACGTGTTTTGTAAATGGCGCCTAACGGAGAGGTCGTGTGTTGTAGTTCTCTCTTAGTAACTTGTTTCATAAATGGCCCAGCACGTGTACACTGTACATGTGTACATAGTTAAATTAGGTTATAAGTGGCTGCTGACGTTTTACGTCGGTACACATGGACTCTAAGGTCCGTTGTGATACCACGGGACGGTACCAGTCCCTATCGTTAATTCAATTGGAGCTCCTTATGAAACTCTTAAATATTGAATTTTAACATCCACCAAGTCAGGAAGACTTAATTCCAGTGAAGCAAGTTTCTGACCAGAAAGTGCCGGGCAATGACAGATAAAGTTTTCGTCAGTTTCCAACTCCTCATCCATCCATTCAACTTCGGAAAAAGTCATTTGACGGACATTTAACCGCTTTGAGAGCTTTCCTATAAGACAGTGCCCTGTTATTACAGAAAGCACCGTCAAAATCTCTTTTGGAAGCGATATCAGCTCACTTGAGAGCGAGAGAAGACCAAACCTGTCGTATAGTCTCACACGTCCAACAAAGCCTCAGATTTGACTTGCAAATTTCTGGAGGCATGCCAACACATTCCAATTCTGTTGGAACCTCTAAGGTAACCCCAATCTTGCAAGCTCATCGGTTTTGTAATTCCCTTTAATGTCTCTGTATCCTGACACGCATATGAGTCGTATGTCAAACTGCTTGGCCATTTCATTTAAAGACGTGCAGCAGTTAAGGGCAGATCTTGTTGTTAGAACATGGACTCCAGAGACTAGACCTCTGCTTTACTGTCAGAATAGATATTGACTGCAGTTGTCGACAAGACATTGCAACTCAACGAGTCAGCCACTTCCTTTATTGCCAGCGCCTGGTAAACACTACAATGATCCGGCAATCTTCCAGCCAGGCTCAATTAAAGCTCTTTCAGATCGACTCCAAAGCCCACTTGTTCGTGCAGCCTTGATCCATCTGTGTAAAAATGTATGGTGGCTCCACTTCCCGGAATGCCCCCCATCCAAAACTCCCTGGATGGTATCATAGTGGTAAAGTGGTTTTAAAAATGGCTTATAAGCCACATTTTGTGGTATTGTTATCTTCTTCGAGATCGCGCTATGGCGACAATCGCTGCTCTTCATTTCAGTGTGCTATTCAGACGAATTACCGACGTAGCCGCATACTACCCAATATATCCAATGGTATTAGGTAAAGGATGATTTATAATGAAGCCGTAGGTGTAGTACGAAGAGCACCAGTGATACACATCGACGCCATTCACTGTACCCTCGTGATAAAGACGCAGATCCCTTTTGCCTCTAAAGCAGGCCACCATCCAATGATTCCATACAGCAGAATTGGACGCAACACTGCTGTATAAATCCAATGAACGACTTTAGGGCTTAAGATCTATCGTTTTTCAATCGCCATTTTACAGAAATATAAAGCAATCGTTGCTTTTTTTACCCGTTCCTCACTGTTATGCCTGAAATTCAACTTCCTATAGTATTCCAATATACTTAGCTTCATCTGAGAAGGCGATTTAAGTGGCGTTTAGAGAAATTGGATCAAAAGCAAGAATATTATTTTTCCTTGTGAAAAAGATAAGCTCTCTTTTACTTGGATTAACTCTCAGATCCAGGTAAGCTCTATTTTACTTGGATTAACTCCCAGACCACAGTCTCTTGCCCATTTGGAAAGATCTTTTAGAGAACACTGAAGAATGTGCCTCAATGTTAGCAGGTCATTTTCATATACAACAACCTGACAACCACGTGCCTATAGAGAGAGCAGCATTGAATTCAGTGTCAGGTTCCAAAGAAGCGGCAAAAGAACACCTCCCTGTGGTGTGCCCCTATCGACAAATCGAGATATGACAGACGCTTCCAATTCAGAAGTTATATGTCTATTGGCAAGTACATTTTCTACCATTAAAACGCGTTACTCCCAGACCAGAGAATACCACAATTGTCGAGCCTGGCATGACATTAGTAAAAGCCCCTTGTATATCAAGAAAGGTGTACTTCTTTACCGAAAACGATCTTTCGATGGTATTAACGAACTCAAGAAGAGCAGTCTCCGTTGATCTTCCCTTGCTGTATGCATGTTGCCTAGTCGAAAGCAACTTCGGATCAATCACTCTTCGCAAATATGAGTCCATTATTCGCTCCATTGTCTTTAACAAAAATGAGTACAGACTTATTGACCGGAAATCCTTCGGAGTTGTGTGGGAATTTTTCCCAGCCTTCAGGATTAAAACGACATTCTAAAGAACTATATGACCAGTTAATGTATGTCGTGTAAAGATCATACAGCCAAGGGGCTATATAGTTGAACACTTGCTGAACCTCAGCCGTGGTTATACCATCAGTCTCTGGGGATGTATAGGGCTTTAAATCATCCAGAATAATCTTGGCATATTTATTATTTCTAAAGCAATTTCAAAATCTTAAGCGTCAGAGCGTTCCAAAACTTAAAACGGCGTCATGGAATTGCGCAGAAAATGCGTGTAGTAATTCTTGGTTAAAATTATACTTGTTACATAAATGGCGCCCAACATGCGGTTAAAATTAGCGCGCTGTGCTCTATGTCATATACCTGTTCTATAAGTAGCTCTCTACGTGGGGCTCGATGTGCAGTAGTTCTTGGTTAAAACCTAACATATGTCCTGTGCTCTATCAGAGTCCTGTTTCATAAATGGCTCCCAGCGCGGGGCCCGATGTGCAGTAGTTCTTGGTTGAAATAAGGAGCAACTTATCATGATAAGATGATACAAGATGGCAAAACTGAAAAATAATTTTATTATATCAAAAATGGTGATTTTTTAATATTTCGAAAAGTTAAAACTAACATTTAAGAAACTATTTATCATACACTCATGTACTTTGAAATCTATATACCATTTACATCAAATAAAATATCGATAGAGTTGAACAAACTTGGCTACCGCCATCATGTATGATACTAGTGAATCAATTAATAGGAATTTTGTAATTTCTTAATTAATAGAGTTTTTTTTTCAGCCACGCAATTTGCAACATTGCAAATGTCAAATACATTTTGTTGCAATATTTTAGTATTTTTTGCTTAAAAACATGAATTTCTAAAAAAATGTATTGTATGTATAGAGTTTCAAGGTCTTCCGAAGACTTTTTTTATCAAAAAGGAAAAAACAACTAAATAACCATTACCCCAGTGATAAATAAATATTGACGTTCTTTCAACATCAATTTGTTGCTTAAATATATTTATTCACTTTTTATTTCAGGCGAAAAAAATAAAAAAAAACCTGTTTTGTGAAGTTTTTTCTGGTTGTTTGTTGCAAATTGAATTTTTGGCCGTAAGTGGGTCAGTATGTAAATAATGATTAAACCGCAAAACGTCAATGTCCGTTAAGATTTTTTTTGTTATTATTGCAACGCACTACTCGAATGTTGTAACAGGATTACTGACAATCAAAATTTGAATGGAACATGTACATTAGAGTTGGTCGAACATTTTCAAAATAAAATATATAAATTCATGATGCCTTATAGATTCTAAGATGGTGTCCAACTGTCTTACGAAAACAACAAGATGTATGCTATTTGTTAGCATATTTATTTTTTTGCACATTTTGGGCCTTGTCTGGGCGATAACTTGACAAATGTTGGTTCTCAAATGATCCAATGTAAGAGGATTATACGCGTGGACACGTTTGTTTTGGCGTAGCCACACAAAAAAGTCTAACATCGTCAAATAGCATGGTTTTGGTGGTCAATTGATTGGTCCAATTTCTGAGAACGTCGTGGAATTGACCAATTCGGATTATCCGCCAAACTTTCACTAACAGAAGCGATATTTTTGGCCGTCGGCATATTGGGATGATGATAGGCCTGACCAAAAACGCTTCTAGTATCTTTAAATTGTTTTATAATCTTGTCAATTCCTGTTAATCTGTGTGATTCAGGACCTGATGGGACTGATGGTATAATCCCGGCTGAGATGCAGCAAGTGTCGGACAATATAGTCCCTTGGCTGTATAATCTCTACATCATGCATGAACTGGTCGTTTATTCCTTTAAAATGGAGAGATACCAGAGTCGTTTTTATTCCGATGCCTGGGAAAAATTTCCTCACAGTTCTGAAGGATTTCAATTATTCGTTTTATTTTCTTTTTTGTTAAAGAAAATAAAACGAATGATAGACTCATATTTACGTAGAGTGATTGAGGTTTGTTTCGACTCAACAACATGATACAGCAATTGTAGATCAGCGGAAACTTCTCTTCATGTGGTGGCCCTTCGTGGTATAGAAGCCTTTCGTGATATAGAAGAAGATTTTATACATATCATCCCAGACTTGATAATTGTGACATTGTCTGGTCTGGGAGTGAAGCGAAGAATCGTGTCATCGGTGGGAAATCTACTTGCCTATAAACGTATAACATCTGAATTAGGGGCGTCTATCATATCTCGATTTGTCAATAGGTGCACACCACAGGGAGGTGTTCTCCTGACACTTCTTAGAACTTGGCACTGAATTCAATGCTCTCTAGAAGCACGTTGTTGTCATGTTGTCGCATATGCTGATGATAACGCGACAGCGGTAAAGGGAAAACACCTGCCAACATTAAGGGACATTCTTCATAGTTCTCTGAAAGATCTGTCTGAATAGACAAGAGACTGTGGTCTGGAAGTTAATCCAAGTAAAACAAAACAAGTATTTTTTAGAAGAAAAAAAAAAATACCTGCTTTTGATCATATTTCTCTGGACGGCATTTAAAAATCGCCTTCTCAGATGGAGCCAAGTGCCATGTAATGTTTCTAGATACGAAATTGAATCCCATGCTTAATATTGAGGAACGGGTGAGAAAAACAACGATTGCCTTATATTCCTGTAAAAGGCCATTGGAAAACAATGGGGACTTAGCCCTCGAGTCGTTCATTGGATTGATACAGCAGTGGTGCGTCCAATTCTGCTGTATGAAATAATTGTCTGGTGGCCTGCTTTAAAGGGAACTGTATCTTTATCACGAAGGTACAGTGGATGGTGTCGATGTATATCACAGATACTCTTCGTAGTACATCCACAGCTGAATTGGAAATCCTTCTTTACCTATCCATTGTCCATGGCGCCCAGTGCGCGGCGACGTCGACAATTCTACTTAATAGCACACTGCAATGGAAGAGCAGCGATTTTATCCATAGCGTGATCTTGAAGAAGATAAATATACCCTCTATGAGCCTTTTTGAGGGCCACTTTACTACTATGATACCATCCAGGGAGTCTTGGATAAGGGGCCTTCCGGGTAGCGGAGCTTCCATAAATTTTTACGCAGATTGATCGAAGCTACATGAACAAGTGGTCTTTTGATTCTATTAGGAGGAGCTTGGGTTGAGCCTGGCTCGAAGATTGCCAAATCATTGCAGTGCTTACCAGGCAGAGATGATGGCAATTAAGGAAGTCGCTAACTGGTTAAGTTGCAATGTCTTGTCTACAACCGCAGTCGAGATCTATTCTAAGACAGTTGTCAATATTTCTGAGAACGAGATCTGCCACACGTCCTTAAATGAGATGCCCAATCGGTTTGACATATGACTCATTTGGGTCCCAGGGCACAGAGACATTCAAGGGAATTTCAAAGCCGATGACAAGACTGGGAACTACCTTACATGTTCCAACAGAATTTGAATGTGTTGGTATGGCTCTAGAAACTTGCAATCAAAATCTACGGCTTTCTGCCGCGATAACCTGAGACTAATCAGAGATGGGCACATGGATAGACGTGTAAGACTACACGACAGATTTAGCCTTATCTTAATCAGAAGCACACAAGTCAGCTGATATCGCTTCGTCGAAATGTCGACGGTGGTCGCTGTAATTACCGGACAATGTCTTATAGGGAATTAAATGTGTCATCAAATAATTGTTACCGGAGTTGCATGAATGAGGAGGATTGGAAACTATCGAACACTTTATCTGCCACTGCCTGGCACTTTCTGGTCAGAGACTTGATTCACTGGGATGTCGGATGTCAAAATTCAATATCTTAGGAGTTTCATAAGAAGCTAAAATTGGTTCAACTGCAGGACTAGTATTGGAATACCCCACTATTGTCCCGTGGTATCAAAACGGATCTCAGAATCTATGTGTGCCACTTACAACCTTACTTATGCGCTTTTGTTAAATGCATGTTAGGTTCTAAAACTGACCAAATCGGACTAAGGGAACGAAAGGTTCTCCTGCATTTTTCATAAAAGTTTCATTATATTCAAGAAAAATGTTTCATCATATTCCACAAAATGATAAAACGATTTTTATGATTCTTCATTCTGAAAATAATTTTTTTTTTTGCCCAACTCTAACATGCATGTAAATGCAGTGTATATTTGATTATAAATTGCTTTCATTTTCATTTAAATGTAAACAATGTTGAAGTGGGTTTAATTTTTGTTTTATAACTGGTTCTTGGAAAATATGAATTTGCTTAAATGCAATCCAGTTTAAAATTTAGGTAACATCTTGAGCAACGTTGCCAACTTAATAGATTTTTATTTTGCAGAATATTTATTTGTGTTGAAATTTTTTATCTACCAGAGATACAAGCCGGTAGACTTAAACTAAAAAGACGCCTACAAGCTGGCGCGTATCCACGGGGGAAAAAAAGAAAACCGAGACCAAACCGAATTCGAAAGAAAAAAATGGAACAAAGAAAGGAAAGGATAGATAAGAAAAGCAAAAGAGAGGCATAAGGACACTGAATAAGAAAAGGAAATAACCTGATTATTTTTATAAAAAATTTATTAGAATTCAACATTTTTCTAAAGAAAAAATGTCTCGGAATGTTAGAATTTGTATATATAAAAATTTGGGAATGTTTATTTGGGAAGAAATTGAGAATTTTTCTATAGGAATTATTTGAGAATTTTTATATAGGAAAAACTTTACAATTTTTCTATGGGAAAATTCTGAGAATTTTTCTGTGTGAGAATTTTTTATAGAAATGTCATGAATTATCAGAAATGTCTTAGAAACTGATAATCTAATCTGATAATATTTCTTTCGAAAAAATCTGAGAAGATGATGGGTAAAAAGGAGAAAAAGGAAAGGAAATATTGTGATAATTTTGACTCGGAAAAATGTTCTAGAATTTCAACTTTTTTGTGAAGAAAAAATTAGTTTATTAGAAAAAAGTATAGAAATCTTTAAATTTTTGTATAGAAAAAAATAAGAAAGTTTTCTTCAGCGAAAATTTTTCAATTTTTCTACAGAAAAAATTAATTAGAATCTGAAAAAAAAATCACAGATTCAGTGTAGTTTTTCCTACTGTAAGTCACTTAATCTGAAAAGTTTTCTATATGAAAAGTTTTTCTTATACTAGTAATATTTTGGTGGGAGAATTGCCTAAGTGTTTATCTGAGAATTTTTTATATGAAAGTGTACCAGAAAATGTACCATAGAAAATTTTTCTATAGCAAATATTTTCTAGATTTAAACAGTTTTTTTGTAGCATAATGCCTCAGAACTTTTCTATTGGGATGTCAAAGAACTGATCTATGTGAATATCGGGCGAAATTTTTATATGGTGTTGTTATTATCAAATTTGTCGGGTTATTAAAGTACGCGTTAAACAAAAAAATTTAATACAATATTTTCTATTTTCATGAAATTTTAGAGATTTATGTGGATATCGGGGGGGGGGGGGTAGTTTGTATGGGGGCCACAAGAAGAACTCGTCCGATTCATTTAAAATAGTGGTTTGTGAATGCAAATCACATTTACCTGCCAAATTTCGAAAAGATACCTATTAAAATACTGTTTTGACCCATATTTAAATGGGACGTTTGTATGGGGCTAGGTTAAAAAATGTCTGATGGCCCATCGCTTTCAGGATATTGAAGCAAAACTTAGGTGTCTCTCCGAAAATGCTAAAAAAGTTGAATTGAGAATCAACATTAGGAAGACTAAGCTTATGCGAATAGGAACAGATGTAACAACTCCATTGGTGGTAAACGATGTTACTATTGAAGACGTAGATTCTTTTTGTTATCTTGGTAGTAAGATAACCAAATATGGAGGGTCTCAAGTCGATATTGCTGATCGTATCAATAAAGCACGCAGCTCTTTTTTATCCCTTTACAAAATTTGGCGTAGAAACAATATCTCGCAAAAAACTAAACTACGCATTTTCAATTGCAGTATTAAGTCTGTGTTATTGTATGGCTGTTCTACCTGGAGCTTAACAAAAGAATCCATTCGTAAAATCCAAACATTTATAAACAAATGCTTAAGGCAAATTCTTCACATCTTTTGGCCTAATTGGATTTCAAATGAAGCGCTGCTGCAGATGGCGAACTCTAAGCCGGTAGAAATCGAAATTCGCAAACGCAAATGGACGTGGGTAGGTCATATATTGCGAAGACCACAATCAGAAATAGCAAGAATAGCCTTAGATTGGAACCCACAAGGACCCCGAAACACCTGGGTGCGCTACCTGAAACAGGAATGTGAACTTGCTCGAGTTTCATGGAATCAAGCTAAAGCGATTGCCAGAGATAGACAAAGATGGAGAGAATTTGTTGACGCCCTATGTTTACTTTGAACTTTTATTTAAGTATTAATTAAAAATCGATATGTATTTCTATTTCTATTAATATTTAATTAAATAATAGGTTAAAAAATAGACCGATTTTAGCATGCGTCTTTAGGTCAAAAGAAGCTTAAGTTTAAAATTTCAGACAAATCTGTTAATAAGTAATCGCGCACTATATCGTGCACACAACGTTAATATGGATGGACAACGGAAGGACATCGCTAAATCGATTAAAAAAGTGATTCTAAATCGACCGGTATGCTTGAAGGTGGATCTAGGACCAATATTTCGGGTAGTTACAAACATCAGCACAAACTCATAATACCCTCTATCTACCACAGAGTGGTGTAAGGTATAAAAATAAATAACAAAATTTAAAAGTGTATGAGGACCGCCTTAAGGGTTAAAGATAGATGGTAGGTATGTTGTGATAGGATGTTGCGGTGTAAAAAATATTGAGGGTTGGTCATACATTTGACTCCTCTAGGGGCATTATTCGGACAGTTGGAGCAGTTTAATGCAATCATTGTATTGGAGCCCAATTAGGGAGTGCACCGAGTGCTAAGGTGTGTCTCAAAAATGTTAGGCAAAAAAAATTATGGGGTTGGTCTTAGATTTTAGCGTACCCGCACAACAATGTAGGAGCGGTTGACGGTTGACGGTTTCGCTCATGAGAGAGTATAGGCGCAAAACAAAGGCGGCAGCGGAAAATTCAGGCAAACGTTTATATTTACATAATGTTTTCACTTTTTCTACACAGAAAAAAATAAAAAAAAAAACATTTTAGTACATTTTTAATACTATTAAGGAAAAAAGACTCAATTTTTCACCAGTAAACGATTTAACAGCATTGAGTAAATTTTAAATAAAAAATTATTAAATGCATACTAAAAAATTTTGATAAATTTTTAATGGACACAATTAAACATTTTTCTATTTTTTTAATAACTTTTTAATTGTGTCAAGTAAAAATTTACTCAAAATTTATCAATTTATTTTTTTAAAAAGTTTTAAAAAATTTCACATTTAAAAAAAAAAAAAAATTCAAACTTTACCAAATATATTTACGTCTTAAAGACATAGGAAAATTTCATAAAGATGATTTCAAACTTTCATATACATATACAAAAAACTATAAACTAAATGAGAGTTCAAAACACGAAGAGAATAAAAACAAGTGAGTGTTAAATTCGTCTGTGCCGAATCTGTAATACCCTCCAACATATAAAAAGAAATTAAAAAAAAAAATTTCAGTGGCGTTTTTTTTGGGGGGGGGGGGGGGTCAGTAGGGGTAATTGGGGGACACATAACCCCAAGCGGTAAATGTTTAAAAATTCATTTATTAAGTTTTTTGATCTTAAGTAATACAATTTTATCATTATTTAAAAACATTTTTAATATCCACGCCCACAAAAGGGGGGCTGGGAAAAAAAACTATTTTTTTTATTTTCTAAGTCCAAGTGCAGGGCCTTGAACTTTTTTTGACATCAAATTGTTTTATTTGCTTAACAAAAATACAAAAAACCCTGTGAAAATATGGCGTTTTTCAGAGGTTAAATAAGTTCTTCAAGGGGGAACTTTTTACCCCCTGGTCCGATTTTGCCCATTTACGAACTTAAACTGCCTAGGACCAAAAGACATGTTCCTGAGAAACTTAACGAGTCTATCTATTTATTTTGGACTGCATCGTGTCTTATACAGACGGGCGGACGGACGGACGGACATACGGACATTCTAGAAAAGTCTTAGAATCGATCATAGATCAATAATATATATACTTTATCTGGTCCCCGACCGATATTTCGATGCGTTGCAAACGGAATGACAAAGTGAGTATACCCCCATACTGTAGTTGGAGGGTATAAAAAATATTAAATTTTAAATTAAATTATTTACTAAATTTTTTTTTTAATTTTTGAGTAAATTTTTAATTGTGTCAATTAAAAAAATGCTCAAATCTTATTTAAAAATTTAAACAAGTGATTACTCAAATTGTTTTTCTCAATATTTTTTTCTGTGTGCACATTTTTATTTAATTTTATTATTATTTTGAGATCACATTTGTTTGTTTACTTTATCGAAAATAATCGAAATATTTAAAAAAATGTGGCAACATTTTCATATCAAAAATAAAAAGAGAGAGAGAGAAACCGACACAAAAATAAAATCGATTTTATTCCAGCGGTTTTCGGTCGAGCGTTTTTTCTTGCCAAATTTGTATGAAAAAAACGTCACCGACATTGTTGTGCGGGGATTCTTATCCATCTAGGGGCAGTTGTGGGGCTTTTTGTGGATTTTTTTGTCAAAAATTAAAGTACATAATTGTCTTGTTGAGCTATTTAGAGTGCGTAAACACGTTCAGATTGTGTTGGTATGTTCCCAAGAGTTTTTTAGCTTTACCGGGCTACAATTTTTCCAAAAACTGTTAGGGGAAAAACAGTTCCTGTGAGTTATTATGAAAAAGGTGAAAAAACAGTATATTTTTTATGTATTTTTTCAAAAAACGTCCAAGAAAAAATCATTTTTTGGAACTTGGCAGGTTTTTATTAGTCCTCCAATGAAAAGCACATTGTCCACATATAATTTTTTAGGAAATCTGATAACAAACAAAAAAATTACAAGCGTTTAAAGTGTTCGTATGCAAAAGGTAACCTACTTTGGGGGTTCTGCTGCCTCCCCCGTACAACCGCTCGGCTCCAACGTCTAAACTTAAGCTTAAAGATACGTTAGCTATGACCAATTAAAATTTCATTGCAATCGGTCAAGTACTTACTGAATAGCTGAATTATTTTCAAAAAACTAGCTAAATTTCCCACTGTGCAGCGCATATTTTGAAATTGTTAGTGCTTATTTTTGGCGCTTAAAACATAGTTTTTTAGTGCATGAAGGTCCTGTCCCTGTTTATAACAAATGAATTTATAAATACTTACGACGGGGAGGAAAGTGGACCCCGACAATTGAGAAAAAGAGCAACCGACATGGAAATATCTTAAAAAAAAAACCGTGTCGTAATTGTTCTGTTCTGTTCATTCTCTAAGTCTGTCATTGTCGCAGTATAAGTACATTTTGAAAAAAAAAAAAAAAAATGAAACGGGATACCTTTTGTAATAATAAAAACTTTTATCATATTTCATTGAAATCTTAAACATCCTCTTATTTTTCTCTTTTTTAATTATTCCAAAAAAAAAAAAATATATATTTTTTCTCATACAATTCTTTAGTAAATCATGGTTTGATTGTTAAATTCTTCTCACGTGTTTTCTTGTTGTCTTCATCATAAAATATATCGCTCAGCATTTAGTTGGCAGTAGTAAATGTCAACTGTCATCATATGTAAAATTCTAGTATTTCATTTTTTTAATTCAATTCATCTTTGTTTTTTTTTTTCGTATTCAGATTTATTTTTGTTTAAAGAATCGTTGCAGATAACACAGATCACAAACATGGTTTAATAGTTCTGTTTTTTTTATGTTTTAAATTCCGTTTGTTCTATACATTTTAATTAGGTTTTGTGTTTGTGTAATCTGTATTCTGTATTAATAGAAGAATTGGTCGTTGCTCTAATAATGTCTAATATTGAATGAATTCATGCTAGAGATGGGCGCGTGAGTGACTCTTGACTTACACTCACTCACGCTCACTACAAGAATTTTCCAATCATACACACACTCACTTACTAGCATAGTTTTTTTACTTACACTCACTCACAATCACGTGAGTAAATTTAAGACAACTCACACTCACTTAACCTTCACTCACACTCACGTTGACTCACGCTCATGAAACTGTTATTTATACAAAAAAGATTAAAATTTAAAAAATCAAATTTTTTAGCACAATTTACAGTTTAGCTAATTTTTTTTTGCTTTTTTTTCGACGAAGATTAAAGTTTACCCAAGTTTAATTTTTTTTTGCTTCTTTTGAGACTAAAGGAAATTGGAATAAAAAATAAATCACGTAAAAAAACCTACTCACGCACACTTACTCACGAAAAAATCTTACTTACATACACTCACTCACGCAATATTTTTTTCACTCACAATCACGATGAGTAAAATTTAATTTTGTCACACTCACGCGTGAATCACGCACTAATCTGCTCATATGCCCATCTCTATTTCATACAATAGTTTAATGATCTTGTTCATATTGTATTTTATTAAGAGACATGTTAAGAATACAAAAATCATATGTATGAATGTGTATGAATGTATTACATTTATCTTTATAAACAAATCTTGGTTGGTGGTATTTGGTTTACTGGCAAAATTGAAAAACCCCGTTTTAAAATGTATACAAGTGAATTTTTGATAGTATACTTTTAGGCGGTTTAGGAAATATGTTTAGCATTACATGTGTTATAAAATTATTAACATATTTTTGGCAAGTCAAATGGCAAAGGTAGATTTGCTTATTGCATTTCCGGAAATTTCACATCCGGTTCCACCTTTTGTCAAAAATCGTAGTCTATCAGATCAAGTTTTCAAGACGTATATGGGACATTCCATGTCAAATCGGATACTTTGAATATTTTTTTTTTTTAGATTTTCCCAATTTGTTGACAGTTTTTAGTACCCTTCGAAAACTCCTTCGTGGTAGATTTTCAGATTTTTTTGATGACCCGTTCAAAAGATATCGAGTTTTTAAAAATTGGTAATTTGTTCCTTTACTCAAACTTCTTTTACTCATAACTTCTTCAATAAAAGTCCAAATTGGAAAAATTTTTATTTTCAAAATTATTGTTTTTTTACATACTTAAAAAAAAAATCCAGAAAAATTCTTAAAAGTGCTCTAGTATGCGATTTTTAAGTTTTAAAATTTAAATCTCATTTTTGAAAATGTATGTACTCTTTAATATTTTTTAAATTTTTTTGTGTAAAACTTCTATCAATTCTACAAACTTTTTGCCCAGTAGGATCGTGGGATAACAATTATTACTATTTTAAAAAAAAATTTTTAAAAAATTTTATTGTAATTTTCCAATCTTAAAATCATTTCTTCTGCTATAATGGTGCATCATAGAGGGTTCATTTCCAAGACCGGCCCCCATTAATTTTTACGTCTAAACATTTCTTTGGAACAAACTATTACCCTCTCTGCAATTAGTAAGGGGGCTCCCACACAAAATGACATTTTTTAAAATTTGCTTCAACCGCTCTAACTGCCCTACGAGTGCCCTTAGAGCAATAAAATGTATGACCGACCCTTAATATGTTTTTAGTCCAAACATTTTCACTAAGCACACCTACCCTCTATCTTTAACTATTAAGACGTACCCATACATTTTTTTTTTATTTTTTGTAAATTGTTTTATTTAATCAGCTTCTACCGGTCCAATGGTGCGTCCACTGTTGCCAAGTTGGAGGTTTTCCCGCTAAATCTAGCGCTTTTTGTTTGGATTTAGCGGGGGAAAATTGGTTTTAGCGGGAACGGTGCTTTAGCGGGAAAATCTAGCGCTTTTTGTTTGGATTTAGTTGGAAAAATTTAGAGTTTTTTTTCCAATTTTTCTTTTTTTTCAATCGAAAACGCCAAGTTTGTCGAATTTTAGCGTTTTTTTTTTGTAACTTAGCGGAAGAATTTTATATTTTCCCGCAAAATTTTTTTTTGCGGTTTCTTGCGCGTTTTTAGTGAAAAGTAAATTTTTGTAGAAAAAATAATTTGGAGGTTTTTTTTTAATTTTTTCTTTTTTGTCAATCAAAAATGTCAAGATTTTCGGTTTTTAGCGCTTTTTTTTCGTAATTTAGCGGGATCATTTAAAATTTTTCCCGCTAAATTTATTTTTGGCGGTTTCTAGCGCTTTTTTTAGTGAAATTTAGAGGTTTTTGGTTAAAAATAGTTGGCAACAGTGGGTGCGTCCGAGAGGGGTCATTAGTGAGACCGATCCCAAGTTATTTTTACCCTCCAACATTTTTGTAAAACATACCTACGCCCTATCTCCACTCCCTAAGTGAGCTTCCATTCAAAATTACATTTTTATAAAATTTGCTCCAACTGTAATTTGTATGGGAGCCTGCTTGGGGATCAATATTTTTTGATTCTGTTGTTTTTATATGAAAGACTAGCGTGCGCAGGGTATTTTGTTGCCCGTAAATAGAGAAAAAATTTATAATGATAACCAGGGCAAGGAAGTTCATGCACTAAAAATCGCGTTTTTAGCGCTAAAAATATGTATCAAAAATTTAAAAATATGCAATAAAAACTAAAAAAATATGCATTAAAAATTATTTATTTTAATATTTATTTATACAAAATCGTAAAACATAAAATTCAGTGGAGCAAATTTAGCTTTTTTCGAATTTCGAAATCGTCGGGGTCGGGAAAGTTGCCTTTTAGGGTTGTATTAATATACAAAAATATAGGACCTGTAGTACAAAGGTTTTGGGTTCCTTTTTTGACTTGAAAATCGGAAAGTTTCGAACAAAGTGAAAAAAACTTTTAACTTTTTATTTTTTTTCAAAAATATATATTCTTCTTTGTTTGGAACTTTTCTATTTTCAAGTCAAAAAGAAACCAAAAACCCATGGTCCTACAGGTCCAATATTGTTGTGTTAATATCGACCCTAAAGAGCAACTTCCCAACCCCGACGTTTTCGAAATTGAAAAAAATTAAATTTGCTCCACCATAGTGTAAACATTTACAAATACGTAAGTTATCGCGTCCCGAATTCGGATTTTTTTTCTAATTTGAAAACGCTTGCCCCAAAACGATGCGCAATTAGGACCCTTTAACGGAAAAAAAATTTACATAAATTTAGTTTTTTTTTAACTCATTGTCAGTGCAGTTTAATAAAAACGATTAGGAAGACTCCTTTCCGTGTTTTAGAAGCAGCCCTTGAACGAAATTACTCTATGAAAATTGTATTTATATTTTTCCCACTATATTGCGCAATTTTTGCTTAAATTTTTTGAAAAAAAAAATATTTTTTTTTTTATTTCTTTTTTATCAAAATGCATGAACCGATTTGCACATTTTTCATGAAAAATAGCAAATTTCAATAAAATAACAAAAAAAAATCAATTTTTTTTAATAAATATTAAAATATAAGTATGCAAGAAAATATGTAGTTAAAGCAAAATATGCAAAAACATGCATTTTCATCAAAATATGCAAAAATATGCACTAACAAATCAATGCCATTTTTAAGCAAATTCGATGATTCGCGAAGATAAATACTTTAAGTTGTTCTCTGGCAAACGACAACAAATATGTATTTACATGAACCCCCTTGCCCTGATGATAACAAATGACCCATTTTTTTAACTTTTATGTGGTGTTCATTCCTTTTCGAATAGTATCCGTTAAAGAACAAAAGAGTTTCTAGGGATAAGATACAGAAAAATTTTATAATGATAACAAATGACCCATTTTTTTAACTTTTCTGTGGTGTTCATTCCTTTTCGAATAGTATCCGTTAAAGAACAAAAGAGTTTCTAGGGATAAGATCATTAAATTAAAAAGAATAATTTTGCCCCTTATTTTGTTTCAGTAAATTTAAAAAGTACCCCTTTAACTCCTTAGGAATCAGAATTTAAAAACAAAATCTTGTGGGAACGTTTTTTTTCGCTAGATGATCCTACATTCAAAATTTCAAGTTTCCAGTATCATTATTTCAAATAATATGAAAAGTACCAAAGTGCTCGTTTTTACTCCCTTAGAATCGAAATTTCGAAAAAAGTACTTTTTACAGATTTCTTTTCTGTTGTTGGATCCTACATTCCTAATTTTAAGTTTTTATGACCTCTATTTAAGAAATATAAACAGTACCAAAAAGTAATTTTTGGGGGGATTTTCTCCCGTTAGATGATGCTACATTCCAAATTTCATGTTAATATGCTCATTATTTAAGAATATATAATTCCCTTTTTTAATTAATTTCCTAAGGAATCAGAATTTCCAAAAGTTATTCTTTTGGGAATATTTTATTTCGCTAGACAATCTTACATTCGAAATTTCCTTCATAATTATTTCAGAAAAAATTAAAGGTACCTAGTACTCGTTTTTACATAGTTTTTTTTCTGTTGTTGGATCCTACATTCCTAATTTTAAGTTTTTATGACTTTTATTTAAGCATGGGATGCTACATTCCAAATTTCAAGCTAATAAAACCATTATTTAAATATATATATAAAAAGTACCAAAATAACTTTTTTACCCGTTTTACCCCCATAGAATTATTATTTCAAAAACCCAGCCTTAGTGAATATATATTCCGGGAGATGCATCTACATTCCAAATTTCAAATCTGTAGCTTAATTGGTTTGTGGAACTATAAAAAGAATCAACATTTCCAAAACCCAAGCCTTAGTGGACCTATTTTCCGGGAGGTGCATCTATATTCCAAATTTCAAGTCTCTAACTTAAAGGGTTTGTGGAAATATAAAAAGTACCAAAATACCTTTTTTACCCCTATTCCCTAGAATCAACCTTTCCAAAAACTCAGCCTTAAAGGATCTATACATCGGGAGGCGCACCTCCATTCCAAATTTCAAGTCCCCATTTCGTTCCCTGTTTTATTCCATTTGATTCCCTGTTCCATTCAGATTAGTCCCATGTGGCTTTCATTCCGTTCCGAATATGCGCTTACATGCGCTAAAAAACAAAAAATTCTTTGCCTTCTTTAGAAATCTTTTTTCGTTAAATGACCCTGCATTTCAAATTTAAAGTTTCCAGGACCATTATTTCAGGAATTATAATAAGTACCAAAATACACTTTTTTACCCCCCTTAGAATCGGAATTTCGAAAAAGTACCCCGTTGTTGGAACTAATATTTTAAAATTTTTTTGTAGGACCTTAATTTCAAAAAATTTAGAAAGTAACAAAGTATTTTTTTTACTCTTAGGAGTCCGGATTTCCAGAAAGTACTTTTTTGGGAATGTTTTTCCGTTAGAGGATCCTACATTCCAATTTTCAAATTATTAGGATTTTTTTTTTTTTCAGAAAAAGTAAAAAGTAGCAAAGTGCTCGCTTTTTACCCCCCTTAGAATCGGTATTTCGAAAAAGTACTTTTTCAGAATTTTTTTCATTGTTGGAAACAACAATGCAAATTTAAATTTTTTTGTAGGACTTTAATTTAAAAATATATAAAAAGTACCAAAGTACAATTTTTTACCCCTTTTACCCTTAGGAATCCGAATTTCCAGAAAGTACTTTTTTTTGGGAATGTTTTTCCGTTAGAGGATCCTACATTCCAATTTTTGAATTAATAGGATTTTTTTCAGAAAAAATAAAAAGTACCAATGCATTCGTTTTTTTTCCCCCCCCCCTTAGAATCGGAATTTCGAAAAAGTACGTTTTCAGAATTTTTCCTGTTGTTGGAAACACCACTGCAAATTTTAATATTTTTGTAAGACTTTAATTTCAAAAAATATTAAAAGTACCAAAGTACCATTTTTTACCCCTTTTAACCCTTAGGAATCCGAATTTCCAGAAAGTTCTTTTTTTGGGAATGTTTTTCCGTTAGAGGATCCTAAATTTCAAATTTCAAATTAATTGAATTTTTTTCAGAAAAAATAAAAAGTACCAAAGTACTCGCTTTTTCCCCTTTTTCAACCCTTCGTTTTTACCCCTTAAAATCAACATTTCCAAAAACCCAGCCTTAGTGGATATGTATTCCAGGAGGTGAAACTACAATCCAAATTTCAAGACTCTAGCTTCAGTGGTTTGGGCTGTGGGATGATGCGAGATTAGTATGTCAGTCAGTCATCAGTCATCAGTCAGTCACGCAACTACTTTATATATATAGATAAAAAGTACCAAAAAACCTTTTTTACCCGTTTTACCCCCATAGAATCACTATTTCAAAAAACCCAGCCTTGGTGGATCTATATTCCGGGAGATGCAGCTACATTCCAAATTTCAAATCTCTAGCCTCATTGGTTTGTGGAACTATAAAAAGAATCAACATTTCCAAAACCCAAGCCTTAGTGGACCTATTTTCCGGGAGGTGCATCTATATTCCAAATTTCAAGTCTCTAGCTTCAGTGGTTTGTGGAAATATAAAAAGTACCAAAATACCTTTTTTACCCCTATTCCCTAGAATCAACCTTTCCAAAAACTCAGCCTTAAAGGATTTATACTTCGGGAGGCGAACCTCCATTCCAAATTTCAAGTCCCCATTTCGTTCCCTGTTCCATTCCGATTAGTCCCATGTGGCTTTCATTCCGTTCCGAATATGCGCTTACATGCGCTAAAAAACAAAAAATTCTTTGCCTTCTTTAGAAATCTTTTTTCACTAAATGACCCTGCATTCCAAATTTAAAGTTTCCAGGACCATTATTTCAGGAATTATAATAGGCACCAAAATACACTTTTTCACCCCCCTTAGAATCGGAATTTCAAAAAAAGTACTTTTTCAAAATTTTTCCCGTTGTTGGAACTAACATTTTAAAATTTTTTTGTAGGACCTTAATTTAAAAAAATTTAGAAAGTACATAAGTAAATTTTTTTACCACTTTTTACCCTTAGGAGTCCGAATTTCCAGAAAGTACTTTTTTGGGGAATGTTTTTCCGTTAGAGTATCCTACATTCCAATTTTCAAATTAATACGATTTTTTTCAGAAAAAGTAAAAAGTACCAAAGTGCTCGCTTTTTACCCCACTTAGAATCGGTATTTCGAAAAAGTACTTTTTCATAATTTTTTTCATTGTTGGAAACAACAATGCAAATTTTAGTTTTTTTGTAGGACTTTAATTTAAAAAAATATAAAAAGTACCAAAGTACAATTTTTTACCCCTTTTTATCCTTAGGAATCCGAATTTCCAGAAAGTACTTTTTTTTTGGAATGTTTTTCCGTTAGAGGATCCTACATTCCAATTTTCGAATTAATAGGATTTTTTTTTCAGAAAAAATAAAAAGTACCAAAGTACTCGTTTTTTTACCCCCCTTAGAATCGGAATTTCGAAAAAGTACGTTTTCAGAATTTTTTCCGTTGTTGGAACCACCATTGCAAATTTTTATATTTTTGTAGGACCTTAATTTTAAAAAATATAAAAAGTACCAAAGTACCATTTTTTACCCCTTTTTACCCTTAGGACTCCGAATTTCCAGAAAGTACTTTTTTTTGGGAATGTTTTTCCGTTAGAGGATCCTACATTCCAATTTTCGAATTAATAGGATTTTTTTTCAGAAAAAATAAGAAGTACCAAAGTACTCGTTTTTTACCCCCCTTAGAATTGGAATTTCAAAAATGTACGTTTTCAGAATTTTTTCCGTTGTTGGAACCACCATTGTAAATTTTAATATTTTTGTAGGACCTTAATTTCAAAAAATATAAAAAGTACCAAAGTACCATTTTTTACCCCTTTTAACCCTTAGGAATCCGAATTTCCAGAAAGTTCTTTTTTTGGGAATGTTTTTCCGTTAGAGGATCCTAAATTTCAAATTTCAAATTAATTGAATTTTTTTCAGAAAAAATAAAAAGTACCAAAGTACTCGCTTTTTCCCCTTTTTCAACCCTTCATTTTTACCCCTTAAAATCAACATTTCCAAAAACCCAGCCTTAGTGGATATGTATTCCAGGAGGTGAAACTACAATCCAAATTTCAAGACTCTAGCTTCAGTGGTTTGGGCTGTGGGATGATGCGTGATTAGTATGTCAGTCAGTCATCAGTCAGTCACGCAACTACTTTATATATATAGATAAATTATTGTAATATTTTTAAAATTTTATAACACAAAATTTGGTCAACAAGAATTGCCAGGGTTGCCATTCAATTGTAGAATGTTTTTTTTAAAGGACAAAATTGGCTGCAGTTAGGGCTGTCAAACGGGATCGGTTTTTTTAAAATCCCGGGATTCGGGATTTGAAAATCGAAATCCCGGGATCCCGGGATATTTCGGGATCACGGGATTTTTCGGGATCCCTGGATTTTTTGGGAAATAAAAAAATAGTAGACTCTTTATGTTTTAATTTTATTGTGCATATTAAGGGGGCTACTGTGAGTTAGTTTGTAGCGTGCTAGACTATTAAGCAGGTTGTCGTGGGTTTGATTCCCACGAAAACCCTTGGGTCAATTTCGCTACGACAAAATTATTAACAAGTAGAAAAGTAAAATTCAACTTGGCCGAATCTATGAATAACCTCCACAATGCTCTTTTTAAGTGATAGTAAATTTTCTAACGTGAAAAAATAACATTTTTGATTAGAAATATTTTATTTTGTGTAAAAAAACTTTTTTTTAGTAATTTTTGAAAAAAAAAAAAAAAAATTATTTACTAATTTTTTTTTGAGTGTAAAATTTTTTTTTTAGTGTAAATTTTTTTTTTGAGTGTAAAGTTTTTTTTGAGAGAATTTTTTTTTTTTGTTTTAGTGTAAAAATATTTTTGAGTGACAAAAATACCTTGTAAAATATTTTTGTAACATTCGTATGTTTATAAAACATGTATAACGGGTTTTCAACACGTGAATTTAATGTGAAACTAATCTGAAATTTACGTGTTTGCTATTAACTTTTGAACCACTGGACGGATTTAGCTGAAATTTAAAACGAACCGGACCAGAGGAACGTCAAATATATATGCCACACTTCAGCACCTTCAGAATTGTCGTTCGAAAGTTACCGTGTGTTTTATCTCGTAAATTCCAGAAAAACCCTTGCCAAAATTCACTCATTTGCTTATAGGATCATGAATATATATACTTTATGGGGTCCTAGACCAATATTTCGAGGTGTTACAAACGGAATGACAAACTTATATATACCCTCTATCACTAGAGTGGAGGGTATAAAAAAATGATTTCTAATTATTCTGATTGTTATTTAAAGGCAATTAAAAAATTAAGTATACGCCACTTATGCAGTTTTCAAGTAATTATTATTATTAAATATTTAGCAATGAACTAAAAAAGCATTGAGGCGTTTGTTATGGAAAATGACAACTTTTATTTGCTTTCGGTTTCATCCCATTACGATTTTGGTTGTTGCAGTGTATAATTTTAAAACTAATTTAAAGAAAATTTAAAATAATAAAATCATTTAAAGGAGAAAGGTAATAATGCAAGTCTAATGCATTTTTTTTGTATAAAAAAAGTTTTTCTTCCAATTTTGAATGTCCGGGAAAATTTTTATTCTCCTAAGGCTAAAAATTATGTGGTACAAATTTAAGGACTATCGGATTTAATTTACCCGTGGCGCCCTTCGATCAAAGTTTCGGTTTTTTAGAAAATGTTCGCCAAAACCTGCAAACTTTGGTCAAAGGGCTCCGTGACTGTGGCTTAATGGTTAGTTCGTTGGACTATTATTCAACAAGCCTGTGTAGAATTCTCAACTCAGCCAAGCTACGTTGAAAATTAAAAAAAGTTTAGTTTTAATTTGTTGATGTAAATGTAACAATAATTGAACAAAGTTATGTTTTTAAAAATAAATTCTCATATATTTTTAATATTTCAAAAATTCCGGGATTTAGGCTTAAAAATCCCGGGATTCGAGATTCATTTTATGAATAAAATCCCGGGATTTCGGGATTGACAGCCCTAGCTGCAGTTGTACAGCAAAAACTACTGAGCCGATTTTTATGAAATATTTTTGATTTGTAGATTATTAAATTGTCTAGTACTTGACCTTATTATGTATTTAATGAAAGAAGAAAAGTATTTTTTTTTTTCATTTTTTAAGTTTACATTAGCATAACATCAACAAAAAACAATATTTTTCAAAAATTTTCACGGTAAGTACTAGAGAATTTAATAATCTACAAATCAAAAAAACATGTATCAAAATCGGTTCAGTAGTGTTTGCTGTACAACTGCAGCCGATTTTGTTCTTAAAAAAAACATTCTACAATTGAGTGGCAACCCTGGCAATTCTGGTTGACCAAAATTTTGTGTTTTGCAATTTTAAAAAGTTTACAATATTTTATCATTCAAATAAAATAGCAGAATTAAAAAATATTGCATATTTATTTTTTTACAGCTGTTTAAAATTGCTCACATTAAGGCTGTTTTTTTTTTTTGCTTAAACCCCCTAGTAAATTTGATCGGATTTGTTTTAAAAAATATATTTTTGCGTATGTTTTTTATAAATGTTCAACTGCAATTTTGTTTGTTAATAACTCGAAAAGGAAGCGGGATATTAAAAAATAACTCATGACCAAGATTATTTCTTACAATACATCGCACAGTGGAGAATTTGGAAAATTTGTTGGAAGTAATTCAGCCATTCGGTAAGTACTGGACCGAAAGTCATGAACTTTGAAATGTTGATAGCTAACGTATTTTTAAGCTTTACCCTTCTGCATCCCTTGTATATGTGCCCTTCCTATGATCCTTTGGGTCAATATGACCCAACATTAAAATGTAATCAAAATGCCATGTTTTAGTATAATCAAAAATAATGAAAACTAAAATAAATAAGCCCTTCCAGAGCAATTATTAAAAAAAATAAAATCTAATTTGAAATTCAACCTTTTTTTACTTTGAGCCAACACTTAATGCAATGCATTGTGTTGGTATTATAAAATGGGTTATGAGAAGAAGTAATGAGGGAGAAGTGTTTGTGGACATTTAATTTGAATTTTTTCAAATTATACACATACAAAAAAACTTTTTCAAATTACTAGGAAAAGTCTCGTAATTTTACCATTTTACCAATATTTGACAGTTTTCCTTGTTTTTTAACAAACAAATTTGGATCAAAATTTACATTTTTTGGAAATTATACAATTTTTTTTTTGTAATTTTACAAATTTCCAAAAACATTTTACAAAAAAAAATCTAATAAATTCACAAGAATTCTTTGTAATTTTAATTGCGCCAAAAAACTGTAAATTTACAATTTTATTGGTAAAAAGTTGGTAAAATATTGTAAAATTACTAGAAATTCTCGTAAAATGGGAATTAGCAAAAAATCAAGTAAAGTTACGAAATCTCCTTGTAAATTTTTTCGTGTCCAAAATTTGTAAATTTACAATTTTATTGATGAAACCCTTGTAAAATTACAAAATTATTGGCTAAAAGATTGTAAAATTACTAGGAATTCTTGTAAAATAGGAGGTCGCTAAAAAAGTAAAAATTTTTTCTTGTAATTTTACAAGGTATTTTTTTTTGAGTGCAGCTGACTGGGTAGACTTCTGCAGGGATTAAATTCCACATAGGGCTAGTTTGACTGATGAGAAACGAATTTTCTCTGTAATTCGTTGTGCAAGACATTGGACAGTAGACAACGAAAGGATGTGATCTGCTGGATAGGCGCCCATCTCAGCTGAACACTTACCGTGGTTATATCTATATAACAATGACGCACAACACTCATTCCGACTATGCTCCAATGAGTCAATAGAGCTGGATACCCTACTGTCATTGATGAGATTCAACGCACTCCTTTGCACCTGATCAGATAGACCTTGAAGCACCTGCCCAGATATGCGAGTTGTATTCCATTTTCGGTCGGATATAGGCGGCATAAATAGTGAGATCAGACGAAGTGAAGAAATTCTTGCACCGTTTTAGGAAATCAGGACACTTGAATGCTTCTTTCGACACTTGAAAAACATGTTTGTTCCTACGAACATCACATTGGATTTTCATGCCTGATTCCTCAATAGCTATTTCACCCATGGATACAGATGATGCTGATTCCACAAGCCGTCTGAGGGTCAACACATAACATTGGGACTTAGAGTGAATCGGACTCCAGATAATTTACCAAGTGGTGATTGATCATGCTCTTCATGAACTGCGAGAGCGTAAAGAAAATTGCTATTGGGCGTTAGTTTTCTGGGTTTGTTACCTCACCCTTTTTTGGGGTTGGCGGACCTTTACGGGTTTCTGAAAATCCCACCCACAGTACGAGAATAATAAAATTTTGAATGATAATGAAATGCAATGAAAATGAATGGCAATGAAAGCGATTTTATTGATTCTTTGACCGACAAAATTATTGATCTATCATTCTGAATGAAAATGAACCCAATTTAATTATATTCAGAAGAAAAAAATGGTAAAGTAGAACTAAACTTGCATTATCGCTTGTTGGGTCATATTGACCCAAAGGATATTAAATGTGTGTAAATCGTGTTTTTAAATGTGGAGAGGGGAGGAAAAATTTAAATTTTATTATTTTCTTTTAAAACCATAATTTTCGTCCCTGTAATGGATAAATTAAAGTTTCACGTTGATATCTTATGACTAGGGCAAGTACTTTCATGCATCTAAAAATCAAAAATATGTGCCTATAATATGCGTCTAAAAATCCAAAATATGCATTTAAAACTTAAAAAATATGCATTTAAAAATTATTGTTTTTACAAAAAAAACGGTTTGTCAACATAAATTCAATTTTGTCAAACACTTTAAGGCCCTCGACAGTTCTTACAGCGGTATTTTTGAATGGAAATAATTTTTTATAAGCTAAATATTTTGTTTATTGACACATTTTTTGATTAAAAGTAACATTTTTTTTAGAACCAGTAAAGTTCTAATATTAAATATTTTTTTTTTCAGAAAAAATATTGTTTTAAAAATTTTTTTTTCATTTTTTTCGGAATTTTCCCATTCTGAACTCAAAAAATGTACTCAAAGACAAAAGACCCCGCAATTTTCCTGTAGGAATATTTATTCTTTACGATTAGTAAAATGTATCATAATAGACGGTGCCCTGGAGAGGATTTAAATAAAATTTTGGTGTTACTCCAATTTTTAAGCGGATTATGTTTTTGGACTATAAAAGAAAGAAAATGAGCCAAAAAAGAAAAAAAAGTACTAGGCGCTTTTTTTTTGGCGGGCAAAAAGATGAATTTCAAAAAAACAAAAAAGAATTTATTCTTTCAAATGCATTAAAAAATTTTTATACAGATGTAAATTCATCACATATTCACTTGTCAGTAAGATTTAAATATATGTGTGACATATTTTTTCAGATATGAGACTTAAAAGAATAATTTCACTATTTAGTGAGACTAAATCAAATTTCTTCTTTATTTTAATTAAAATTTTAACTCTAGCAGTTACTTCACATTTAATATTGATCCTGTTTCTAGATTTTGAAGGGGGGAAGTTACCCCAACAATACGAACAAAATTTACAAAGGATTTTTGGCGAAATAAACAAAATTAAAAAAGGATATTAAGTACATCCATAAGTTTCGCAATTAACAAATAGTCCAAACCACTTTCTCGATCTTTTTTTAAACTATTTACTTTATTTTACTCTTCTTTATGCATTGCAAACACATTTTTAATGATTTTTACCATCGTTTTCTGATTTTTCTTAGTTTTGAAAAAACGTTTTTAACAAAAAAGTATTAATTCTTTTAAAGTTATATGACTCACTAAGGTCTAAACTGAGGCAACTTTGTGTTCTGCTGTCTGTCTGAGTAGTACACTGAAAACTTTTAAGAACTTACATTTTTAAATAATTTACAAGGACATATTTTATTTAGTTTCAATTACTAGTGAAATTATTCTTTTAAGTGTCATATCTGGAAAAATATGCAACATATATATCTAAATCTCACTGATATGTAAATATGTGATGAATTTACATCCGTATATACAAATTTTAATGCCTTTGAAAGAATAAATTCTTTTTTGTTTTTTTAAATTCATCTTTTTTCCCGCCAAAAAAAAAGCGCCTAGTACTTTTTTTTCTTTTTTGGCTCATTTTCTTTCTTTTATCTTCTAAAAACATAATCCACTTAAAAATTGGAGTAACACCAACATTTTATTTAAATCCTATCCAGAGCACCGTGAATAGGAACATTAAAAATAGGAAACATTTTTCAGAATCTAAAAATTATACATCCAGAAGCAATTTCTATAAGAAATGACTCAGAATATAATTTCTGTAAATAAAAATATTTTTTCCATAAGAAATAGGCGATAGGTTTTGAATTTTCCCAAGAAAGTTTTGATAAAATATTGATAAAAATTTAAAAATAGTCCAACTTATATGAAAATATGCAAAAACTAGCTGTTTTGCACCCGGCGTTGCCCGGGTTGAAAAAAATATTATATAATGAATGAGTTTTTTATTAGTCAGTTTATCTACTGCTTCATGACTTTTCACTGGTGAATATAAACCTATTCCTGAGGTTTGGTCGATTTTTTTCGACTTCGCTTAGCGTCGGGAACATTGTGCGTATGTTTTCTTCCGTCATGGGAACAAACCTTCTTGGTTGGGTGGAGTGTGTGATGCGGGCCGTTCAAAAAAAGTTATTCGACCATCATAAAAACCTTTTTTAACAAAAAAAAAATCAAAAACGTTTTTTTTAACAAAAAAAATCAAAACGTTTTTTTGCACCTTGTTTGGAACTTCCCGATTTCAAATCAAAAAAGGAACCCAAAGACATTGCCCAGCAGGTGCAATACTTTTGTGAGTTAATATTGACCATAAAAGGCAACTGTTACGACCCCGACGCAAAGCGAAATAGAAAAAACGAATAATCGCCCCACCCCAAAATTAATGTATTTCTTTAATGGCTTTTAAAAGGAACCTATAGTTCCCTCCTCGGTTAGCACTTTATGTAGTGAAAACTTCAATAAAGACATAACTTTCACAATAGTTCAAGTGGGTGTGGCATTTAACGCATCTAGTTCAATTTTGGTCTCATCTGACCTATAGTTCCCCTATTGGTTAGCACGTAAAGAAAATTCCAATTAAATTTGTTCAGCAGGTTTTCCACGTTTGCGGAACTGGCAGACAATATTAACTCACAAAAGTACAAAGGGGCGTGCCATTATATGCCTTTTTTTATCAATCGCTGTTTAATATTGCCTATAGCACTATTTGTGTTGAAAATTTCATTGAAATCGGCTTAACTGTTTTCAGGTTCTAATATGGCAGTAGTGTTTAAAGGAATTGGTTAGGCCGTTTTTGCATGATAGCAAATAAGCTAGAAATAACGTTCTGTATATTACAAATTGATGTGGCATTTTACTTTAATTTGTCTCATCGCATTTTATATGGCATATAGTTACGAAACAGGAAAAAATATTTTTTAATTTAATACAAAAGGGTGCGGCATTTTAAGCCCCTTTGCCCGATCGCCGCGGTAAGTACCAACTGTGGTGAAAATTTGCTTAAAATTGGTTTCACCGTTAACGCGTGAGTACGGATCAGGCAAAAATAAATTTTTATGTATTACAAAGGGGCGTGTCAATTCACGCCTTTGTCTGGTGGTGTCTATAGTTTCCGCCTCAATAATTACTAACTGTGGTGAAAATTATAACAACATCGTGTTCGTAGTTTAAGCGTGATTATTGTATGGCAGAAAAAACTTTCAGTACATTGCAAAAGGCGTGGCAGTTGATACAGACCAAAGTTCTCGCCTCTGTTAGTACTATCTATGGAAAAAGTTTTGTTAAAATCGGTTTAGTCGTTTAATCGTTATTAAGGAATAGGCAGAAACACTTTCAGTATAGTATAAAGGCTCGTGTCAATTTACGCCCCCTTTGTCCAAACGCGCTCTAATTTAATCTTTAGTTCCCATTTTACGCCCCTTTTTTCGATCGCCCTTTATTGTGGCTCATAGTTTTCGCCTAGGTTAGTAGTATCTGTGGTAAAAATTTTAGTGAAATCGGTTAAATCACTTTTCAGTGATTGCGGAACAGGCAGACATAGTTTCTGATTGGTACAAAGGGGCGTGGCATTTTACGCCCATTTTTCCGATCGCGGATTTTTCTGACCTATAGTTCCCACCTCGGTTTGTATTATCTGTGGTGAAAATTTCATAAAAAACGGTTCAGCCGTTTTTCCGTTATTGCAGGACAGGCAGATATAGCTTTAGCATGATACAAAGGGGCGTGGCATTTTACGCCCCTTTTTCGGATCGCGGTCGCTTATGGCCTATAGTTCCCGCCTCGGTTAGTACTATCCGTGGTGAAAATTTCATGAAAATCGGTTCATCCGTTTTTCCGTTATTGTCTGACAGGCTGATATAGCTTTAGCATGGTACAAAGGGGCGTGGCATTTTACGCCCCTTTGTCCGATCGCGGTCGCTTATGGCCTATAGTTCCTGCCTCGGTTAGTACTATCTGTGGTGAAAATTCCATGAAAATCGGTTCAGCCGTTGTTCCGTTATTGCCGGACAGGCAGATATAGCTTTAGCATGGTACAAAGGGGCGTGGCATTTTACGCCCCTTTTTCCGATCGCGGTCGATTTTGGCATATTGTTACCGCTTTGGTTAGTACTATCTGTGGTGAAAATTTCATGAAAATCGGTTTAGCCGTTTTTCCGTTATTGTCTGACAGGCAGATATAGCTTTAGCATGGTACAAAGGGGCGTGGCATTTTACGCCCCTTTGTCCGATCGCGTTCGCTTATGGCCTATAGTTCCCGCCTCGGTTAGTACTATCTGTGGTGAAAATTTCATGAAAATCGGTTAAGCCGTTCTGTACTTATTGCGGAACAGACAGACAGACAGACAGACAGACAGAAAGACAGACAGACAGACAAACCAACAATCAGATTTATAATATTAATAGGGATATGCATTTATACCAAAATATGCAAAAATATGCAACTACAAATCGATGCCATTTCATTGCAAATTTCTTTATTCGGATAGATATTAAGTTTGTTGTATGATTAAAGTGCCGAGTAAAAACATGCATTTTCATTAAAGTACTTGCCCTACTTATGACTAAAGGGACAAATTTTGCGTTTGAAAACCAAAATTGGGTCAAATTGACCTAAGGAGTGCAGAAGGGTTAAGTTTGGAAGTTGGAGCACGGCGGTTGAATGGTGAAGTGAGGAGTACCCCCCAAAGTAGGATGCCTATTGCATACGAACTCTTTAAACGCTTCCTTATTTGTTGTTTGTTAAAAATTATATGAGCAAATTCATGGGAAATTTAACTGACGGATAACCGCTTTTGTTTATTTTTGGTTATTTGATATAGCTTCATAAATGATTAAAAACCATATATTTTTTTTTTTTGGATCAATACTTTGGAAGATATGGGCTAGACTGCCCAGAAAAAAACAAAGTTGTTATTTTCTTGGGGGATACCTGCGAATTTTGTTCATTTTTGTGCAAAAAAATTTCGGTTTTTTTTTTGGGATTTTTAAAATAATATCTAGAGGTCGCGAACTCGCGTTTTATAACGATTTATTTTTTTTTGAGTTTTTTATTATTTTAAATTGTTAAATATGATTAATATGATAAAATATTAATAATTTCAGACAAAAAAAAAAATAAATTAAAAATTTAATATCGCTCATTCCATGAGATGTCTCCCAGCATCTAATAAAATGTTCTTTAATTTATTTGAAATTTCGCACACAGGTACACTATGTATGGAGCAATTAAAATAAATTCGTTTTT
Organism: Pegoplata infirma; assembly: GCA_963921195.1. Lineage (NCBI taxonomy): Eukaryota > Metazoa > Arthropoda > Insecta > Diptera > Anthomyiidae > Pegoplata > Pegoplata infirma. The sequence goes on from OY992538.1 coordinate 112,235,040, forward strand.
AGTTTCGCGAAAATCCACGAATTCGCGAACGCGAATATATTCGCGAATTCACGGATTTTCTCGGAACTAACAACTGATTTATTTTAATAGCTTCATAGTGTTCATGTGTGCAAAATTTCATATAAATTAAGGAACATTTGATTAGATGCTGGGAGACATCTCATGGAATGAACGATATTTAATTTTTAATTTAATTTTTTTTTGTCTGAAATTATTAATATTTTATCATATTAATCATATTTAACAATTTAAAATAATAAAAAATTGAAAAAAAAACAAATCGTTATAAAACGCGAGTTCGCGACCTCTAGGTATTATTTTTAAAATCCAAAAAAAAAAAACCGAAATTTTTTTGCACAAAAAGGAACAAAATTTGCAGGTATCCCCCAAGAAAATTAAAACTTCGCTTTTTTTCTGGGCAGTCTAATATGGGCGTTTAAAAACGCACTTTTTTTTACAATATTGACTTTTAGACAGTTTTTTCACATTTTTGTACTCGAAAACCGTAAGTCGTACGAAAAAACTTATAAAAACAATATTGAAGATAAACTTATGGAGATTTAAAATTAATTTTTTTTTTTTTTCAAAAATTTCAACAAAAAATTTTGAAAACAATATTTGAATATTCTTTTTTCCTGCGAAGGACACCATAGATTTCCAAAAGCAATTTTTTTTTTAAAGCTTAGAATTTTTAGAATTTTTTGCCAAAATTTTTAAAAAAATCAAATATTTGTCTCTCTAACAAACTTTGAAAATTTATTGCTCAACAATACGAAAAACCACCTCTCTGAAATTTTAACAGTGTTAAAAGGGCATTCTAAACTTTAATACAAAATTTTGCTTTTGGAAATCCATGGTGCCTTTCCCAGGAAAAACGGACCTTCAAATATGGTTTTCAAAACTTTTTTGTTGACAATTTTATTTTTTTTTTTAATGTTGAAACTTCACATTTTATAAACAATATTGTTTTTATAAGTTTATTCGTATGACTTACGGTCGATCTTAAAAAACTGTATAAATGTCAATATTGTCAAAAAGCAATTTTTTAAGCGCCCATATCTTCCAAAGTATTGATAAAAAAAAAATTTTAATTATTTACGAAGTTCTATCAAATAACCAAAAATCAAGAAAATCGGTGATCCGTCAGTTAAATTTCCCATGAATTTGCTCATATTCTAAAAAAAAATCCCCATCAAATTCTATTGAAAATATCCAAACAGTGTTTTAAGCTCAAAAGAACATTTACATAGTTTTTTCGAATTTTTTCAAACGCGTTTGAAAAAAAAAATTAAAAATTCAGTGGACCTTAAGAAATGACCCTTCAATTGTTTCACATTATTTTCAGGCCAAAAAGAAATGAACCTTCAATTGTTTCACTGTGTTTTCAGTCCAAAAACTGGCCAACTTTGGATGGGGCTGATTGAAGCAATACATATTTACACCTCTGCATCCATTTTTGGTTTAAACTTATCTAAGTGATGTTACAGACCAATAACCTGACCTACAAAAGTTTTTCTAAAAAAAATTTAGTTGAGTTAAAAAAAAGCTCCCCCTTCCCCAACTCAAGAGCCCTGCTGCAATATAAAACTTTAATTATGCTACAAGTACTATTAATTACAAGGTATTAATTAACACAAAACCTAAATTGTTAATTGAACATTAGCCACACACATTGAAATGAACTCCAGCAATTATTACCAAGTAAAAAAGTTAAATTCGGGCTTGCCGAATATAGTGATACCCTCCACAATTCGGAAAAGATTATTGCAAAAAACTTTTTTTAAAAAGAAATTACTTTTGAAAAAAAATTTCCGCGAAAAAAAAAATTTTGGTAAAAAAAAGATCCGCGATTTTTTTTCTTTTTTTGTCAAAAAATATGTTCGTACTTGTTTAAATACCATTTGGTGTTCAAATATGTTTACATATGTCAACCAGCAGCCAAATTAAAGCATTTTGTATTTTTAGGTTATGTTGAATGTACTAAAATTTTTGAGCTGTCCTTGCATTTTCATTCATAACTTTTGAACCGCTGAACCGATATCGCTCAAATGCAATACCAAACTTCTCGGGAGAACTTCCAATGAATATATTAAGTTTCAGTCATTTCCGTGTAATATTTTGGCCGTGATCACGATTTCCACAGACAGACAGACGGACATCGCTAGAATGTCTTAAAATCGATCGGGCGTCATGAATAAATATATATATATATACTTTATGGGGTCCCAGACCGATATTTCGATGAGTTACAAACGGAATGACAAACTTATATATACCCTCTATCACTAAGTGGAGGGTATAAAAATGCATTGGAGGCAGTACGAGTACTTAAGGTGATGAAAACACTTAACAATAATGCATGTGTGCGGTTAAAAGATACTGCTACATACATATGAAATCAATCACATTATAAATATACACTGAAGAAGTTTAATTAATATTAATAAAATTTTACATAAAATCGTTTGAGATCAGAAGATCGATTTTAGGTCAATCTGTCTGTTAAAAACACGATAATTTTCGAAAAAAAAATCTGTCGGCTGATGCATGGCATTTATATTATTTTATCGGTCTTGTATTGTTGGTATTTCATTTCAGCGAAATCGGTAAAGCGGTTAAAAAGTTATTAGTAAAATCCATGCGATATTTACATAACTGGCGGATAACCGATTTTGATCATTTTTGGTTATTTGATAGAGCTTTATAAATGATTAAAAACCATATTCCCAAATTCATGGGAAATTTATCTGATGCATCACCGAGTTTGTTAATTTTTGGTTATATGATAGATATCGGATCAATAATTTAGAAGATATGGGCGTTTAAAAAAAGGGGATTTTTTACAATATTGACTTTTAGACAGTTCTTTAACATTTTTGTGCTCAAAAGCCTTAAGTTATACGAAAAAACTTATAAAAACAATATTGTTTATAAAATTATGAAGACTTAAAAAAAACTAGCTGAAGCGCCCGGCGCTGCTCGGGTCGACTTATTATTTCGACTTATTTTTATATATTAAGATTTTAAAAAAATTTCAACAAATAATTTTGAAAACCATGTTTGAATGTCTTTTTTTGCTGGGAAAGGCACCATGGATTTCCAAAAACACAATTTTGTATTAAAGTCTAGAATGCCCTTTTAACGCTATTAAAATTTTAGAGAGTTGTTTCTTCGTATTGCTGAGTAATAAATTTTTAAAGTTTTTAGATGCCAAATATTTGATTTTTTTTTGAAATTTTGGTCAAAATATCAAAAATTTAGCTATACCACCAATTTTGAAAATTTATTGATCGACAACGCGAAAAAACACTTCCCTGAAATTTTAACAGCAATAAAAGGACATTCTAAACATTAATGAAAAATTTTGGTTTTGGAAATCCATGGAGTATTGTTCTAAACATTTTTTTTTTGTTTCTAAATTTTAAATCTCCATAATTTTACCAACAATATTGTCACTGAAAGTTTTTTCGTACAACTGACGGTTTTCGAGTAAAAAAAAAAACACAAAAGAACTGTCTAAAGCCAACTATTTGATTTTTAGCAAAAATTTTAAAAAAAAATCAAATATTTGGCTCTCTAACAAACTTTGAAAATTTATTACACAACAATACGAAAAAACACCTCTCTGAAATTTTAATAGCGTTAAAAGAAAACTCTAAACTTTAATACAAAATTTTGTTTTTGGAAATCCATGGTGTCCTTCCCAGGATATAAAAACATTCAAATATAGATATCCAAAGTTTTTGTTGAAATTAAAAAACAAAAAAAATTATAAATTTTAAATTTTATAAACAATATTAAAGTTTATTCGTAAGACTTACGGTTTCCGAGCAAAAAATGTTAAAAAAGTCAAAAAGTCAAATAAGTGTCAAAAGTCAATATTGTCAAAAAAGCGCCTTTTTAAACGCCCATAATTTTCCAAAGTATTGATCAAAAAAATATGTTTTTTTTAATCATTTACGAAGCTCTATCAAATAACCGAAATTTAACAAAATTGGTGATACGTCAGTTAAATTTCCCATGAATTTGCCCATATTTTTTTGGATCAATACTTTGGAAGATATGGGCGTTTAAAAATTGTTTTTTTTTTTGGCAATATTGACTCTTAGGCAGCTTTTACCCATTTTTTTTACTCGGAAACGGTATGTCGTACGAAAAAACTTGTAAAAACAATATTGTAGATAAAATAATGAAGATATAATTTTTTTTCTTTTTAATTCAACAAAAAATGTTTAAAACAATATTGGAATGTCCTTTTTCCTGGCAAGGACACCATGGATTTCCAAAAGCAAAATTTTGTATTAAAGTATAGAATGTCCTTTTAACACTGTTAAAACTTCAGAGAGGTGTTTTTTCGTATTGTCGAGCAATCAATTTTGAAAGTTTGTTGGAGAGCCCAATAATTGATTTTTTGCAAACAATATTGAAATGTCGTTTTTTCCTGACAAGGACACCATGGATTTCAAAAACCAAAATTTTGTATTTAAGTATAAAATGTCCTTTTAACACTGTTAAATTTTCAGGAAGGTGTTTTTTCAAGTTTTCGTGCAATAAATTTTCAAAGTTTGTAATAAAGCTAAATACAGTCGAGCCCGGTTATAACGTACTCCGAGGGACCATTAAAAATAGTTCGTTATAAGCGAAGTTCGCTATAAGCGGGGTATATTTTTTATCAACCTAGTTTTATTTCCAAAAAAATAGATCCAATTTTGTTTTATTTGATGTTTTTTTTAGAAAATAATCCTCTTAATGAGAAGAAATCAATAAAAATATAAATAAATTCTATGAAAATTACACTCAAAAAAATTCTACAGTAAAAGGTTTAGTAAGTGATATTGTACCCAAATCAAACCAAAAAGTTCCAACCTTTTGTTAGTTTGATAAACATGATTGCCAAACATTAAAAAATATTTACGGGAGTTCGTTATAAAAAGGTAAATATACATGAAATTGTGTTCGTGGGACCATAATAAGCAGTTCGTTTTAACCGAGGATTCGTTATAACCGAGTTCGTTATAAAAGAAGTATTTTGTGTGAAAATTGATGCTAAAACGTCGGGACTTTAGAATTAGTTCGTTATAACCGAGAATTCGTTATAACTAGGCTGACCATTCGTACTGATTTGATCAGTACATGTACTGATTTTTGATCAGGTGTACTGATCAAAAAACGTTGTACTGATTTGTACTGATTTTTTGAAATATGTACTGATTGTACTGATTTTTGAACATTTCGACATTAAAAATATGTATTTTCACTCGAAAATTCTATATAAAAACTTGAATTCCCATATAATAAGTCGTCAGAGTAGTTTTTAATAACTAAGGTCTGACAATAAGATAATTTGAATTAATTCTAAGGAGCTTAGAGTTCGTAAATCAAGAGGTTCTTTAACGCATAAATGTATCTGAGCATGAGATTATTTTGATCTTCATAAATTTATATAAAAAGGCGCAGAGAATCTTTGAGGTTTTCTATAACGAAAAGCTTCTATATGTTAAGAAAAATAACGTAATTGCACAAACCCAAATGATTCTGAGATGTTCGATGAGGTAATGTCATCAGAATTTATTGGAAAAAGCGCTCAGAACATGGGGGCTATTTAAAAAATCTTGGAAGATATATCAAAACTTTGCGAAAAAGTCCTAAGAATCTGAAAGATTTTCTTATTTTCTTAAAACCTGTGGGTTTTGTTATATTTAATGCACTGAAATGGAGCTGTTTGAAGCCAACTGAATTTTACACAGAAAAAAATATCGTAAAATCAAGAGTAACAAAACAAATTGTTACCAACGAAATACTAGTTCAACAACGTTTTTAATTGTATCAACAATGTGTATTGTTAATGTGACAAAAATCCGGTTTTATTTTCAATTAAACGCATGAATTAAAATCATTGTTAAAGATTCCACAAAATTCACATTACTAAAACAAACAATTTATAAACTCATTTAATCAAGCACAAATATATGCGACGATAGCACGGTGGTAGTGTGCTAAACTCGAATCATGAAGGTTTCGGGTTCGCTGCCAGTTGGCGGAACAGTTTTTTATTTTTGTTTTTTTTATTTGAGATTATTATTTATTTTTAAAAACGCAAAAAGTGCATATTGAAATCACAGACACATTGTGTACGCATTTAGTCAACTTTAATTATACATGAGGAATAGCACGGTGGTAGTGTGCTAGCTTCGAATCATGAAGGTTGCGGGTTCGCCGCCAGTTGGCGGAACTTTTTTTTTTTTTTTTAATTTGCAATTTTAGTTTTTTTTTATCATTCTAATTGTAGACTGTTTTAAATATGACGTTTAGTCAAATACAAATATGTATAAGGATAGCACAGTGGTAGTGTGCTAGACGCGTAGCACGAAGGTTGCGGGTTCGATGCCAGATGGTGGTAGACATTTTTTTTTTTATTTTATTTTTTTTTTTCTATTTTTAGATTATTTTTTATTCTATTTTTAGATTTCAGATTATTTTTTATTCTATTTTTAGATTTTACAAATTTTTCAATTAATTTCATTGTTAATGTAACAATGAATGATGTTGATTTTTTTTTCAAAAGTTACAAATGCCATTGTTGTATTGACAAAATCCAATGTAGGCTCAGTTTCAATTAAATGTTTAATTGTATTAACAATGAAATTAATTGTATTGACAAATTTTTTTTTTCTGTGTACGCAAAATAACGACAACAGTTCATGGCAGTTGTTTTTAGCAGTTGCTTTTCCACAGTTGTTTTTGCAGTTGTTTTTCAACAGTTGTTTTTACTGAAATACTAATTGAGTTTTTTAATTTATTCAACATTTTTTGAGTGTTTAAAAAACCATCAGTGTTTTCCCATAGCAAAAAGTTTTCAGAGAGTTATTTCTAGAAAAAATACAAACATACAAACTTGAGCGTACTGATTTGAGTTCAGAAAAAAATGGTCACCCCGAGTAAAAAGGAATTTTTATAAATGTATATTATTTTATATGTTTTCATAAAACCATATACAACTATATGAGTCAAAGTATAAAATTATATCTCACTTTGAAATTTTGCAATTTTTTTAAATGATGTCATATAAAATCATATCTAATTATATTGTTCATAATATATTAATATAAATGGTAGATGTAATCATACGTTGCACATAAAACTTAATCCGATTTCATACATTATTATACGTGACTTTATATCTAATTATGTATAGGACTTTACTAAGCAAAAAATCCAGTATCAATTTATGTATAATTAAACATGACTAATATAATACCATTTAAAATTATATATGGTTCCATACTAAACAAATTTTCAACAAAAATAATAGATATAATTATATGTGTCTTAAACGATAACATATCTGTGTTTGTATGGTACTATATATACGCAAATTTCGTCAAATCTCAATATATATTTATAAATGGTCGCATATGTAATGGAATATATATTTTGATATAATCATGTATAAAAAAAATATTTTTTTGACCAAACCACTAGCCATATATAATTATATATGCCAGTATTTCAAAATTTGTTTTTGTGTGTCAACATATATGGTTATACAAAACTTTTTATTGTATCATATAAGATTACATATGATTTTTGGAAACCCGAGTTCGATTCCCGGCACAGTCGAGAACAAAATAGTTTTTTTTATTTTTTTTTTAAATAGAAAACACTTTTTTATTGCGTTTAATTTTTTTAGAACTAAAAAATTTTCATTTTTGGAATTTTTACAATCATTTTTAAAAAATTATTTTTCTTTTATATAGTTATATATAACTATATTTGATTTATTATAAAATTATCTATAATTTTTGGGAACCCGAGTTCGATTCCAGAAAAAAAAAATATATTTTTTTTATTTTTTTTAAATAAAAAACACTTTTTTATTGCATTTATTTTTTTTAGAACTAAAAATTTTTTTTTTTTTGAATTTTTGCAATCACTTTTAAAAAATTATATTGCTTTTATATAGTTATATATAACTATATTTAATTTATTATAAAATTATCTATCATTTTTGGGAACCCGAGTTCGATTCCAGAAAAAAATATATTTTTTTATTTTTTTTTTAAATAGAAAACACATTTTTATTGCATTTGTTTTTTTAGAACTTAAAAAATTTTACTTTTTGAATTTTTGCAATCATTTTTAAAAATTTATATTGCATTTATATAGTTAATAATAGCTATATTTGGTTTAAATTATCAAATTATCAATGATTTTTGGAACCCGATCTCAAAACTAATTCTGATTTCCTGATTCCATGAAAAATTTCAAACTTTCAAGCCAAAGTCTTATTTCACTTTGGAAGCCTATGACTTGGAAATAAGGCATACCGTTACATTAAAATTATTGTTTAAGCTTACCATGGAAGCCCCTAATAGCGCTGTACGTCATTCCATTTTTTTTTTTTTGCAAATTTTATCAAAAATTTTCTAAGTCTTTTTGAAAATTGTGTACAAGGGAATAACATATTTAATTGGATGTAATCATATATTACTATATGTTAGATCAATTTGATATAATTAGATACGATCAATTTATTTAAAACTAAGTCTTTTAAAGTTGTTATTAGCTAACAACGTCCGCTGGTCTAGAGGGTAGAGATTGCGATTACAAAACGGAAGACTTGTGGTTCTAATCCCCGTCCGTTCGAAGTTTTTTTTTTTTTATTTATTTTCAGTTTGACATTATTATATCTAAAAATAAATCTAAAAACAGAAACATTTTTTGGATAAAAATGTATCCAATAATTTTTTTATAAAATCAAAATATCAGATATTATAAGATAACTTTGGCGCGGCCAAATTTCGGATGAAATTACATTATATAATATCCAATTTAATATAAAATCATGATATTGGATATTTTAAGATAACTTTGGCGCGGCCAATTTCCGGATGAAATTACATCATATCATATCATATTTAATACAAAATCATGATAATAGATAATTTGGGATAACTTTGGCGCGGCCAATTTTCGGATGAAATCACATACAATCAAATATTAAACTGTAACTTCATATATTATAAGATGTTAGGAGATAACTTTGGCGCGGCCAATTTTCGGATGAAATTTAGCAAAATCAGATCAATAAATTATATATAATTTTATAAGATAACATGTTTTACCATACAATTTTTTTTTACTCGGGACCCTAGTTATAACCGAGTTTGACTGTATTTGATTTTTTGCAAAAATGATGAAAAAAATCAAGTATTTGGCTCTCTAACAAATTTTGAAAATTGATTACCCGAGTAAAAAGGAATTTATATAAATGTATATTATTTTATATGTTTTCATAAAACCATATAAAACTATATGAGTCAAAGTATAAAATTATATCTCACTTTGAAATTTTCCAATTTTTTTAAATGATGTCATATAAAATCATATCTAATTATATTGTTCATAATATATTAATATAAATGGTAGATGTAATCATACGTTGCACATAAAACTTAATCCGATTTCATACATTATTATACGTGACTTTATATCTAATTATGTATCGGACTTTACTAAACAAAAAATCCAGTATCAATTTATGTATAATTATATATGACTAATATAATACCATTTAAAACTATATATGGTTCCATACTAAAAAAATTTCCAACAAAAATAATAGATATAATTATATGTGTCTTAAACGATAACATATCTGTATTTGTGTGGTACTATATATACGCAAATTTCGTCTAAACTCAATATATATTTATAAATGGTCGCATATGAAATGGAATATATATTTAGATATAATCATGTATTTAAAAAATATTTTTTTGACCAAACAACTAGCCATATATAATTATATATGCCAGTATTTCAAAATTTATTTTTGTGTGGCAACATATATGATTATACAAAACTTTTTATTGGATCATATAAGATTACATATGATTTTTGGGAACCCGAGTTCGATTCCCGGCCCAGTCGAGAAAAAAAAGTTTTTTTTTTAATTTTTTTTAAATAGAAAACACTTTTTTATTGCATTTAATTTTTTTAGAACTGAAAAATTTTCATTTTTGGAATTTTTGCAATCATTTTTAAAAAATTATTTTTCTTTTATATAGTTATATATAACTATATTTGATTTATTATAAAATTATCTATAATTTTTGGGAACCCGAGTTCGATTCCAGAAAAAAAAAAATATTTTTTTTTAAATAGAAAACACTTTTTTATTGCATTTATTTTTTTTAGAACTAAAAATTTTTCTTTTTTTGAATTTTTGCAATCGTTTTTAAAAAATTATACTGCTTTTATATAGTTATATATAACTATATTTAATTTGTTATAAAATTATCTATCATTTTTTGGAACCCGAGTTCGATTCCAGAAAAAAATATATTTTTTTATTTTTTTTTTAAATAGAAAGCACTTTTTTATTGCATTTGTTTTTTTTAGAACTTAAAAAATTTTACTTTTTGAATTTTTGCAATCATTTTTAAAATTTATATTGCATTTATATAGTTAATAATAGCTATATTTGGTTTAAATTATCAAATTATCAATGATTTTTGGAACCCGATCTCAAATCTAATTCTGATTTCCTGATTCCATGAAAAATTTCAAACTTATAAGCCAAAGTCTTATTCCACTTTGGAAGCCTATGACTTGGAAATAAGGCATATCGCTACATTAAAATTATTGTTTAAGCTTACCATGGAAGCCCCTAACAGCGCTGTACCTCATTCCATTTTTTTTTTTTTTGCAAATTTTATCAAAAATTTTCTAAGTCTTTTTGAAAATTGTGTACAAGTGAATAACATATTTAATTGGATGTAATCATATATTACTATATGTTTGATCAATTTGATATAATTAGATACAATCAATTTATTTAAAACTAAGTCTTTTAAAGTTGTTATTTGCTAACAACGTCCGCTGGTCTAGAGGGTAGAGATTGCGATTACAAAACGGAAGACTTGTGGTTCTAATCTCCGTCCGTTCGAAGTTTTTTTTTTTTTTTATTTATTTTCAGTTTGACATTATTATATCTAAAAATAAATCTAAAAACAGAAACATTTTTTGGATAAAAATGTATCCAATAATTTTTTTATAAAATCAAGATATCAGATATTATAAGATAACTTTGGCGCGGCCAAATTTCGGATGAAATTACATTATATAATATCCAATTTAATATAAAATCATGATATTGGATATTTTAAGATAACTTTGGCGCGGCCAATTTCCGGATGAAATTACATCATATCATATCATATTTAATACAAAATCATGATAATAGATAATTTGGGATAACTTTGGCGCGGCCAATTTCCGGATGAAATCACATACAATCAAATATTAAACTGTAACTTCATATATTATAAGATGTTATGAGATAACTTTGGCGCGGCCAATTTTCGGATGAAATTTAGCAAAATCAGATCCAATAAATTATATATAATTTTATAAGATAACATGTTTTACCATACAATTTTTTTTTACTCGGGTACTCAACAATACGAAAGAACACCTCTCTGAAATTTTAACAGCATTAAAAGGACATTCTAAACTTTAATACGAAATATTGTTTTTGGAAATCCATGGTGTCCTTGTTAGGAAAAATGACATTCAAATATTGTTTTAAACATTTTATGTTGAAATTTTTTTGAATTTTTTTTTTAATTTCAAATATTCATAATTTTATCTACAATATTGTTTTTATATATATTTTTTCCCACGGCTTACGGTTTCCGAGTAAAAAAATCGGTAAAAAACTGTCTAAAAATCAATATTGCCAAAAACGCGCTTTTTTAAACGCCCATATCTTCCAAAGTAATAATCCAAAAAAAAGGCCTGCGAATTTTGTACTCTTGCCCAAAACATTTAATCATGATAATGTTTTGCGGAAGATTTGGGTGTACTTGCCAAAGCAAAGTTTAAAAAAAAATAATGTTATATTACTTTGCTATTCCATGCAAAACAAATTGAAATATCAGTCGAGGATCCCATCAAAAAGCTGTACATTTCGTAAGTGAGTGCAAAAATAAGTGCAAAAATAAGTGCAAAAAAGTGTTTTCACATTTTGGAGAGTATAAAAGATTCGGCACCAAAGAATATAACACTCTCACTTGTTTTATGTACATTTGATAAACAAATGGAAAATTTTTATGCGAAAAGCTTAGACTTGGTAAAAAAGTAGTTTTGGTAAAAAAAAAATATTTTTTTTTTCACGAAAAACGAAATTATGTTAATGAACCCAACATTTTTGGTGAAATAAAATTCTGATGAAAAAAAGTTTTTGATCAATTTTTTTGATGAAAAGAAAAATTTTTTGATGCAAAAAAAATTGATGAAAAAAACATTTTTTAGTGAGAAAAAAAATTGGTAATAAAAAATTTAATAAAAAAATTTGATAAAAAAAAATTATGAAAACAAAATTTTGATGAAAAAAAAAAATTGATGAAAAAAAATTAATGAAAAAAAATGATGAAAAAAAAATATTTGATAAAAAAAATTATGAAAAAATTTTTTTTTTATAAAAAAAAAAAATTGATGAAAAAAAAAATTAATGAAAAAAAAAAACAAATTTGATAAAAAAAAATGATGAAAAAAAATTTGATGAAAAAAAATTTGATAAAAAAAATGATGAAAAAAAAATTTAGATGAAAAAAAATGAAAAAAAAAATTTATGAAAAAAAAAATTGATTGAAAAAAAATTTGATGAAAAAAAGTTTGATAAAAAAAAAATTATAAAAAAAACAAAAAAATTTGATGAAAAAAAATTTTTTTTGTTGAAAAATAATAATGTTACCTTTTATTCGCCAGCTGGTGAAAAACGGTTTTATTCACCACGAGTTGAATTATTATCCAAGTTACAAACCCAAGTTATTAAAATTTTTGGTTTTAAGAAAATTAAAATAGTAATTCTTGTTTTATTTTTCGTTAATTGTTAGCTTATATCGTCAAACTGAGGTGGTGTCCTGCAACTTTTTTTAAAATTAGACACCAGCTTAAAAACCTTATCATGTTAAAAATATAATTTTTAATCATTTATGAAGCTCTATCAAATAACCAAAATCTAACAAAATGGGTGATCTACCAGTTAAATTTCCCAGCGATTTGCTCATATATATGTAAATAGCGATGACTTACATATTTAATGAGACATTTTTCTTTCAGTGTATTACGAATATATTACAAGACAAGTGTAAATAAGTGTACTAAACAAGTATTTGCATTAAATATGACACTTAAATCAATGACACTAAAATAACCGCTAATATGTTTTTGTTTTTTAAAAAATTTATTTAAAATAAAAACAAGTAAGAAAATTATAGTTGGTCTACACCGGCCAGATGATACCCTACACCAGTGTTTTCCGAAAAATGGGTCCTAAGTCCAAACATGAACCGATTGAATCTTTCTTTTACTAGATCTTTAATTAGTGTAGAAAACAAACACAAACCAAATTTCAGTGAAATTAGTTTTTTTTTTTGCCATAGACCAATTGTTCCCAACCTTTGATTCTCGCCCCACTGGGGGGGGGGGCAAATTGAAGGTTCCAGGGGGGCAACGAGCAAGATTTTTTTAGTCAAATTAACTATAAAAACTATTTTTTTACCAAAATTAACTACAAAAATTTTTTAATTGTTAAAATTTTTATTAAAAACTTAGTTTAAATTCTTATTTTACAAAAACTGTGTAATTTTTCATTAAAAACAAAAATTAGAAAAATTAACAAATTTTTCTTGAGTGTAGGGGATACAAGGCAATTTTTTTAACGTAAAAGTGGGGCGTGGCGTAAAAAAGGTTGGGAACCATTGCCATAGACTGATTTAACTGAATATCGGGCGAAATTTCTATATGGGTCTTAGTCCAAAAATGGTCCAATTTTATTCAGATTTGATTAGATTACCGAAGTACAAGTTTAATATCTACAAACAAAATTTTAATCAAATATATCCTATTTTCATGAATTTTGAGAGTGTGAATATCGGAAGGGTTGGGACTACAAGTAGAACTGGTACGATTCCTTTAAATTTTGGAATGTTAATTCGTGAACACAAGATACATTTACCTGTTAAATTTCGAAAGGGCAGCAATTATAATACGGCTATTAGGGTCATTTGAGACAAATTTTAAAGGAACGTTTGTATGGGGGCTAGGTTTAAATATGGACCGATTTTCGTGCTATGACCAAAGGAAGCTATAGTTTAAAATTTCAAACAAATCGATTTATAATTGCATGTTTACATGGACCGACGTGCGGACGGACGAACATGACTAAATCGTGAAAGTGATCGATATACATGAAGGTGTGACCAATATTTCAGATAGTTACAAACATCAGCACAAACTCATTTATACCCAGTACCACAGACTGGTGTAGGGTATAAAAAAACGTTAACAAATTTATATTAACAATAATATTGAAAACCACAAACAATCATGCGTGCAATGATGCGTGGTTAGTTCAATGAATGTATGGATGATTGAATAAACGAATGAGTAAATGAATGATTCCATGAATGGATCATGTTTGCTATAACCTTAAAATACTTGTATTTTTGGGATTTTAATAATTTTATTTGATTTTTATCTTAAAGTGGTTTCTTTTTATTTATTTTGTGTATTATTTTAATTTACTTAAGTATATGACACTTAAAGAGTATTTTACAAAAGTTTTATGTTTTTTTTGTTTATTGTTTATTGTTCGTAAATTTAACTTAAATTATTCTTAAATTGTTTAAACTAGACAGTACATTTTTTGTTTGTTGTTAACTCTTATATTGCGGGTTGTGGCAAATGATCACCTTGAGGTTGGAAACCATTTTCATCGGCGACATACCGTAGGGTAATGATGTTACCCTCAGGATCCGAATAACTGTAGGAACCAGTTTGTACAAGAATTAATTCTTCATGTTCTTCAATAACTTTACCGTCTTCGCTTTCAGAACGGGGAATCATAATCTTTTTCATGTAACCAATATTTTCGACTTTAATGCCATTTGAGGTTTCATAGCTAAAAAAAAAATGGAAAAAGATAATGTTAAAAAAATGTAAAAAAAAAGTTTTTAGAGAAAAAATTTCAGAATTGGATAGAATTGGATTCCATAGAAGAATTGGATTGGATTCCATAGAAGAAGAGTCTATAAAACCTGAGTCTTTTTCTAAAAAAAAAAATTTTTCATAATAATTTTCAATAAAAAAAAAATGTCTAAGAATCTGACACTTTTTCTATAAGAAAAATGTCTAAGAATCTAAAACTTTTTCTATTGTAAAAATTTCTCAGAATCTGAGGCTTTATGGAAAAATATCTGAGAATCTGACATTATTATACGAAAAATATCTCAGAATCTGAAACTTTTTCTATAGGAAAAATATCTCAAAATCTGAAACTTTTTCTATAGAAAATATATCACAGAATCTGAGACTTTTTCTAAAGAAAAATGTCTCACTTTTTCTGTAGGAAAAATGTCTTTGAGTCTGAGACTTTTTCTATATGAAAAATGTCTCAGCATCTAAGAGTTTTTCTATAGAACAAATGTCTCGGAATCTGAGAATTTTTCTACACGAAAAATGTCTCAGCATCTGAAACTTTTTCTACAGCAAAAATGTCTCGAAGCTTAGACTTTTTCTATACGAAAAATGTTTCAGAATCTAAGATTTCTTCTTTTCCAAAAATGTTTCAAAATCTGAGACTTTTTCTATACGAAAAATGTCATAGAATCTGGTTTTTCTATAGGAAAAATGTCTTAGATTCAGAGACTTTTTCTAAAAGAAAAATGTCTCAGAATCTGAAACTTTTTCTACACGAAAAAAGTCTCAGAATCTGAGAGTTTTTGTATAATAAAAATGTCTCAGAATCTGAGACTTTTTCTATAAGAAAAATGTCTCAGAATCTAAGGCTTTTTTGTAAGAAAAATTTCACAGAATCTGATACTTTTTCTATGGGATAATATCTCAGAATCTGAGACTTTTTCTCTAGGAAAAATGTCTCAGAATCTGAAATTTTTCTATAGGAAAAATGTCTCAGAATCTGAGACTTTTTCTAAACAAATAATTTTTGTATAATAAAAATGTCACAGAATCTGAAACTTTTTCTATAGAAAAAATGTCTCAGAATCTAAGGCTTTTTTGTAGGAAAAATTTCTCAAAATCTTACACTTTTTCTATGGGAAAATGTCTCATAATCTGAGACTTTTTCTCTAGGAAAAATGTCTCAGAATCTGAAATTTTTCTATAGGGAAATGTCTCAGAATCTGAGACTTTTTCTAAACAAATAATGTCTCAGAATCTGAGACTTTTTCTATACGAAAATCTGAGATTTTTATACGAAATATCTCAAAATCTAAGACTTATTCTATTCGAAAAATGTTTCAGAATCTGAGACTTTTTCTATGTAAAAAATGTGTCGGAAAATGGGAGTATTTCTATAAGAAAAATATCTCAGAATCTAAGACGTTTTTAAAGAAAAAGTTTCTCAGAATCTTAGAATTTTTTTATAAAAAAAAAATGTCTCGGATTTTAAAATTTTTTTTTTCAAAAAAAAAAAAATGTTTCTGAATACGAAACTTTTTTTATTTGGAAAATGTCTCAGAATCTGAGACCTTTTCTTTTCGAAAAATTTCTCAAAATCTGAGACATTTTCTATAAGAAAAAAGGTCTTTTTCTAAGGAAAAGGGTCTTAGAAATTCTAAGTTAGAAAGTTAGAATCTGAGACTTTTTCTATAGAAAAAATGTCTCAGACTCTGAGACTTTTTCTATACGAAAAATGTCTCAGAATCAGAGGGGGTTTCTCTAGGAAAATGTCTTAGAATCTGAGACTTTAAAAGATAAATATCTCAGACTTTTTCTACACGAAAAATGTCTCAGATTCTGAGACATTTTGTATAGAAAAAATGTTTCAGAATCTGAAACTTTTTGTATAGAAAAAATGTCTCACAATCTGAGCCTTTTTTTAATCGAAAAAAGATCTACTAATCTGAGATTTTTTTCAGAAAAAATGTTTTAGAATCTGATACTTTTTTTAGAAAAATGTCTCTGAATCTGAGACTTTTTTATTTCATAATCTGAGATTTTTTTCATCGAAAAATGATGTCTCAGAATCTGAAACTTTTTTTATAGAAAAAATTTTTTAGAATCTGAGACTTTTTCTACAGGAAAAATGTCTCAGAATCTGAGACTTTTTCTATACGAAATATGTTTCAGAATCTAAGACTTTTTGTATACGTAACACGGATCAGAATCTGAGACTTTTTCTAAAAGTGTCTCAGAATCTGAGACTTTTTCGATAGGAAAAGTGTCTCAGAATCTGAGACTTTTTTTATAGAAAAATATTCTCAGAATCTGAGAATTTTGCAATAAGAAAAATTTTTCAGTATCTAAGACTTTTTCTACAGGAAAAATGTCTCAGAATCTGAGACTTTTTCTATACGAAAAATGTTTCAGAATCTAAGACTTTTTGTATACGTAACACGGATCAGAATCTGAGACTTTTTCTAAAAGAAAAAATCTCAGAATCTGAGACTTTTTCTAAAAGAAAAAATCTCAGAATCTGAGACCTTTTCTAAAAGAAAAATCTCAGAAAGTGAGATTTTTTCTATCGGAAAACTGTCTGAGAATCTAAAACTTTTTTATAGAAAAAGTTTCTTAGAATCTAAGAATTTTGCATTAGGAAAAATTTTTCAGTATCTGAGACTTTTTCTATACGAAAAATGTTTTAAAATCTAAGACTTTATTTATAGAGCAAATATCTCAGCATCTGAGACATTTTTTTTTCTACGGGAAAAATGTCTCAGAATCTGAGACTTTTTCTATACGAAAAATGTTTTAAAATCTAAGACTTTATTTATAGAGCAAATATCTCAGCATCTGAGACATTTATTTTTCTATTCTGAGATTTTTTTATAGAAAAAACTTCTCAGAATCTCAGAATTTTTTTGTAGAACAAATGTCTCAGAATCTGATACTTTTTTTATAGAAAAAAATTATCAAAATCTGAAATTTTTATTGAAAAAATTTCTCAGAATCTGAATTTTGTTTTAAGGAAAAATGTGGCTGAATTTAAAACTATTTCTGTAGGAAAAATATATCATAATCTGAATCTCTAAATTTGAGACTTTATCTGTGAGACAAATCTCTTCATTAACAGGACTGTGATCACGTAAAACGATAGTTAGCTATCGTCGATTTTTGGAGCCTTGTTGCTCCTAAACTAATCAAAATATTTCCAATTTTTTTAACATTTCTGGATTAGACAACACTCTTTAACAATTTAATAAAGAAAATCTTTAAAATTTCCCTTCAAAACGATATGTATTTTGATGTCGTTTATGCATCGTCTATCGTTTTCGTTTTAAGTGATTAGCCCCCGGGTCTCAGGATCTGAAACTTTTATTTTAGGAAAATTGCATTTAAGATTTTTTATAGAAAAAGTGCATCGGGATTTGATGAGTTTCAGATTTTAATAATCTGCAACTTATTGTTATAGAAAAAAAAAATTGAGAACTCTAAGAAAATATGTTTCAGAATCTGAGACTTTTTGTACTAAGTAAAAAAATTCTTAAAATTTGAGAACTTTTCTGTAAAAATATGTTTTATAACACCGTCCGACAAAAATGAAAAAAAAAAAAAAGTCGTTGAACACGAACTGGATAATATACATTTGGAACTAGAGACTAAAGGTAGTAAAACTGCATTTACAGTTTTTCTTTTCGTGATCCTGTTTCCTTTTAAATGGACTTCAACGTTTTAGAGGATTATATTTATAAAATACTTTTTTAATATTTGTATTATAGAGGAGGATCTCCACTAATTTTTCTATTTTATTATTTTTACGTATCAGGAAAAAGGAGGTAAGTTACTTCCTTTCAAAAATTCATCCTTCGATATCACTCTAAATTTCAATTAAATATTTTGATAACATTTTCAAATGATTTTATTCACATCCTTTAATCCTGATATGGCAAAATAAAAATATGGAGAAATTAGAGGATATCCTCCTCTTTCATTTGCCATCACCAGTGTCATCCTGGGACAAGTACAAATATTTCAAAAATATTTTACAAAATGTATCCTTTAAAACTTTGAAGTCCTTTTAAAATAAAGCAGAATCATGAAATGAAAAACTGTAAATGCTCCATTAATTCACCATCACCAGTGTCATCCTGGGACAAGTACAAATATTTCAAAAATATTTTACAAAATGTATCCTTTAAAACTTTGAAGTCCTTTTAAAAGAAAACAGTATCACGAAATGAAAAACTGCAAATGCAGTTTTACTCCATTTGATCTCTACTTTCAGGCGTATATCATCCGGTTCATGTTTAATATTGAAATTTCCATTTTCTCTCTTAAATTAGTCTCAAATTTAAAAAAAAAATCTGATCTTTAATTTCTGTTAAGAACACATTTTAAAAATATTTTGGTATAAAATTTTTTCTAGATATGTTCAGATCCTTTTTTATTTATCATCAAATTACCAACCTGCTATTAAAACTTCCATCGGGATTATTAATATCAACTTGTCTAATAATGGTTGCTGGAGTTGTTGTCGTGGTTAAAGCATCGGCTGTCTGTTCTTGAGCGGGACGGGCCAAAACGTAGGCGAAAAATACGGCCGATAGTAAAATAATACCGAATTTATACATGATTGTAAAATTTTTTTGTTTTATAAATTTTCAAATAATTGAAAATAAAAATTTAATTACACTTGGGTTAATCCTTAAGATTTTAGTTAAAAAGTTTTAAAATAATTCACTTGTTTTTTTGAAATTTTTTTTTTAGGTCTAGGTTAATCCACGGATATAGAATATTAAATTTAATTCAATTTTTTGCTCGATCGTTTTGTGTTTTTTAAGGTTTTGTATTGAAATGGGAGTTTACAATATACTGATGTTGTTATGTTGACAGGCGTCTCATTATATACCAAAAAAAATAAACGCACTCTACAAATTTTTACTGTACGCGAATAATAATAATAATCGTAATAAAGAAGAATCACAATCACTATAGGGTAATGACAAGACAACAACAACAACATTAAGAAACGGTAAGAAGTGTAAATTTATAATCGTTAAATAGAAGTTCCGACCGAAGTACCGACTCACACATATATGCAAATTTAACACCGACACTGGAACAATCTCGACCATCAGCCAACCATATACCATCATTTATAACAAGGGAAAAACATTTTTTGATGGGCGCGCTAGATAAATTCAAAGTTACCAAAGTTTAAATAAAATCGGCAACAATATCAGTGATGTTTATGTTGGTACAATTGTACTTTTTTTTTCGTTATATTACACAGTGCAACAGTAAAAAAAATACTAGAACTTGACCATATAGGTTTGATTTTACTACCATAAAAAATTTTAATCCTATAGGGGCACTCTTTGACTAGTTTGAGCGGTGGGAGCAAATTAAAAAAAAAAGGTAATTTTGTATGGGATCCACCTTAGGAAGTGGAGATAGGGTGTAGGTTTGTTCGGAAAAAAATATTGAGGGGTAATTAATAATAATAATAATAATAATAATAACCCTGTGCTACAAAAAACACTAAATCGAATATACTTTTAAAATTAGGTAGTTAAGGTTGTAGGTCTCGTCGAAAAGATCATAAAAATGCCCTTCAAACTTGCCAGACACCCTCAAATTTTAAAGTTATTGACAAAAACACTTTTTTTTGTGACTTTTCTCACTAAACCACGTGTAACTTAAACATTTTTCAACCGATTTTAAAATTTTCAACTGTTTTGGATAGAAGAAGAATAGGGCTTTTCATCTTTCTTATTTGTCTATACATATAAGAAAGATATGTATTGATTTTTTCAACAATATCTAATTTTTTGTTATTTTTTGAAAATTTTTATCGATTTTTTTCTGCTATAGTTTGTTCAACAACATTTATATTTATAAAGAAAATTTAATTGTGAATACGATGAGCTTTATGCAAAAAAAAAATCGGATAACAATTGACAGAGTTGTGACAATTTTTCTAAAAAAGAAAATTAAGATTTTGTATGAAATAAAACCCAGGCAAAAAAAATAAACGAACATACTGAGAGGTCGCGTATCATTATTTTAAAGCAATGTTGGCAATCGATACCTTTTCAATACCGTTATCCGTTTCAAAACCCTTTAAATTGAATACCGGTACCAATACCGAAACTCAGTTTTGGTATCGGATACCGGTATCCAAAAACCTTTTCCTTCGGTACCGGTACGTTCCGGTATTGAAACGGTTTTTCCTAAAAAAACATGTTTTTTTTCCAAAAAAAAAAAAAAATATTTAATAGAAAATTTGTAATTTTTTTGGTTTTTGTAAATGAAAAATCGTACTCCAAATGCCTCCCCGAAGTCTCATAAAAATCAAAAAAATTCTTTGGGCACCCACATCGTGGATTAAGTAAAAATTTAAAAAAAAGTCATGCTTCAACCGCTATGCGGGAGCAGAGGAAAATTATTGATTTTTGGAGTCATTTAGCCTGTTAGTTTACCTTACTACAATCTACTCATTTTTACTACTTTTACTACAGCTGGAAATTTTCAATACAAAAAGTAAAAAACATTTTCCAGTTGTAGTAAAAATAGTAAGAAATTTAAGTAAACAAATAGACCTAATATAAACTTTCTGAACCCCTTAGTATAGTTTAGTTTTTTGGAGATTTTTATTTAATCCGCGATGTGGGTGCCCAAGGATTTTTTTTGATATTTATAGGACATCGTGGTTCAAAAATTATTAGCAAACCCGTGAATTTCAAATTGGTTTCACCTTTAGTTCACGTGTTGAAAAACCCGTTAAACCAGCTTTAAAACATTGAAGAGTCAGAAAAATATTTTACAAATTATTTTTGTCACTCAGAAAATTTTTACAATTAAACCGAAAAAACTTACACTTGAAAAAATAGTAATGTTTAAAATTTTTAACTCAAAAATAAATGTTGTATTTTTTTTTTCAAAAATGACTAAAAAAATTTTTTACTCAAAATAAAATATTTCTAATCAAAATTGTGTAGGGTATTCATGGATTCGGCTTAGTCGAATTTAACTTTTTTACTTCTTTTACATATTTTTTTTTTACTTTTCTTAACCCATTTTGGACCAGGACTCAATTTAATTTTTTTTTTTTTCGAAAAATGTACCATTTTAGGGTAATTAGCACCCACTGATCTCAAAAATCTTGTAAAACAAATTGATGATAAATTAAATCTAAAAAAATTTAAAAATAATCAAAAAAATTAAAAGGCGAAAATTAAAAAATGGTAAATTTTCGTTTTAGCTTGAAACAATTTCTGTGCTGATTTGCATTGCGTTTCATGGACATATAAATTGCCGTGGTCAAGTGGGATATTTTTTTTTTAATTGCAGAAAGATGAGGCTTAACATTCGTAACCATATTTACCCGAAATTCCACATTTTTCATACATAAATATTTTGTTGAAAAATGTGTTCTCTACTGTTAAACATCCCAGCAAAAAAAGAACATACTAAAATGTTAATAAAAAGTAGTTCAACTGCTACTGGAGTAGTTCTAACTCTGCTGAAACTCTAGTGAATTTAACATAGCGGTGTCGCGCAAAATATGTAGTATTTTTAACATTTTTTAAGTACATATAAAGTAGTACTCATAATGTTGTCTTAGTTTAAGATTTTGTGTGTATAGTTAAACTACATCTTTTAGATCAGTATTTAAAAGCATTTTTGCACTAGTTAAAAAGTGTCTTTTTAGAACCCATTAGGAAGTAGATTTAGCAAGCGGTGCTAACGATGCCAATGTTCTAATAACACTACTATACATGGAAAATGCGACTGGGACGCGACCTTATACACTTGATTACAACTGTTCTGCTGGTCAAAAATCCGGTCTCCAAACTTTTCCATCACATCAGGTTTTTGAGAAAATTGAGGTTAAGGTTCAAAAAAATCGCAGTTTTGTCAACTTATATCGGATGAACCCGATGTGCTAGCGATTTAAAAATAAGTCGACGGTAAAGCTTAAACTTTACTCTATAAGATGCAGAACTCATCATGCAGACATTTAAATAATGTCTTTTCCCCAAAAAACTTTTTTTCGATACTGGAGAATAAGACATCATTGAAAGATTATTGGTGCCCTAAGGGTTAAGGCGAAAAACCAAATGAGTTCAGCATCCTTAAGAGCAATGTTTGAGCTATGCCCTCCACTTATTTTTAGGTCGCTATTACATCGGGTTCATCTGATATGAGTTAGCAAAAATAATTAAAAACCTGATGTGATGGAAAAGTTTGGAGACCAGATTTGTGATCACTAAAACAATTGCAATTAACTGTGTAAGGTTGTGTCCCAGTCGCATCAAGTCTTTTTTTAAATGTTCAGTAGTGTAACTGTATCACAGAAAATACCAAAAACCAAATTGGAGCGAGAAGAACTCATGTCATTAGAACGATTTAAGTGAATATCGGACAACATTTATATTTATCCCATGGTATGTATGATCGTTTTGAAATTTAAATATGTTATAGAAATCTAAAACATACATAACTCGGCGGTAAGAAAGCCTTATGCAAAAGTATGGGCATTCAAAAAATTTTGGATAAAACATGAACTGGAAGGAATATCGTCAACAAAATGCGTGTCGGCCTAATTTAATAGGGACTATTATATATTTTCGCAATCGTATTGGAAAACCGTTTTGAGTACTTTATTTTTTTAATTACTAGTATATCTAAGTTTATAATTGTTCGAAAAATCAAATGGTTTCAAATCACTTAAAATCGTTGTGTATTACTCAAAGAACAAAGTGTGTGATTGTTAAAAAAGTGTTCGAAGTCCAAGACACACTTTTGTTTAGAGTTTTTGAGTTACGAGCTTCATTGAAAATGATTTAGAAAAAAAGGAGGAACATTTTTGAGTTTTTCTAAGTTCCGAAATTTGTTTGAAAAGTTTTTTGCAATACACCAATACTTTTCATATTTGAAAATCACTTTTTTACATTGCTTTTAAAACGCTTTAACCTAGCGCAGATCGATGTTATCATTTTGATCTACTGAAAGCACTCGGTATTCGTTTTTGGGGGACACATTTTCCCTCGCGATACATTTGTTATGCTTTTCGCATTAAATAAATAAATACAGTTTTATCATTATTTTAACTATTTTTATATATTCGTGCTTTTTCTAATCGCCTGGGTTCAAGATCAGGGATTTAAACTTCATCCAAAAGAAAATTTAATCATTTGCTGACAAAAACACAAAATCGTTAAAAAATTGAATTTTTTAGAGGTTGGTTCGCTTCTTTAAGGAGAAACTTTTTTCCCTCTGGTCCGATTTTAACCTACCTAGGACTATAAGAAATATTCATGCCAAGCTTCAGGTGGATAGCTCATTTATTTTAGACTGCATAGGTTACAAACAGACAGAGGGATATTCATAGAACTTCTCAGAATCGATCACTGATCGTTTAGATTTGATTGAATGCATCACAATCAATCAATAACTCGATTTTGAAAAAAGTGCTACGTTGTTTTTCATTTTAGGCGACAATACTCTTTATGGGGGTCCTCGAACGATATTTCGATGTTTTACAAACGGAATGACAAAGTATGTGTATCCATCCCCCCCCCCTTCCCCCATATTGTAGTTAAAAGGTATAAGAACAAAATGTGTTTGCACCAAATTTAAACTTAAAAAATTAAGGTACGTCCATCAAAAATAAAAAAAATATTTTTATTCTTGGAACTCTAACCTATCAATTATTAACTTGTTGCATTTAAATTAGTTTTTTTTTTTTGTTCTTATCCATATTATTTTCCTTCTTATCGACATATTTGGATGTTATTTTAAACTACTTTTTTTGCAACAAAAAATATTCACTAATTGCTACTTTTGATGTAGTTTAGAACTACTTCGAATTTTTTTTGCTGGGATATGAAACATTCTTACGTCAGAATAACTTCAAAGTCCTGCACTTTGATCAAGGGGATAAGAAAATTACAGTTTTCTCGGTCCGACCCCTTTTGTAGGTGTGGTCCGGCAACGTCCCCGCCGACCCCCTAAAACAACGCTATTTTAATTTTTTTCACATTTTAAAGGGCATTTTAGGAAAAATACTAAAAATAAATACGTAAATACGTGTTTAGTATTAAAATTGAAAAAAAATATATTTTTTTTAAAGTTTTTATGCGTTTTTTTATATTTTTATCATTTTTTCGATAATACCGGTACGTACCGGTATCGACGTTTCGGTATCGGTAATACCGTAACCGATTCAACTCAAATACCGTAACCGATACCGATACCGAAATAAATAAAAAAACGATACCAATACCGATATCGATACCGTTATTCGTTTCGATTGCCAACCTTGTTTTTTAAAGGTTTTTGACCTCCTGAGTTCGACTTTGACTTTAAATTGCGCTATCTTATTAAGTTTTTGATATATCAATTTATGTTAAATATCTAAAAACCTGACGAGATAGAGCAATTTAAAGGTCAGATTCGGATTCAGCGCGCCAAAAACCTTTAAAAATATTGCACATGACCATTTATGATAAATTTATTTTTTTTGTCTGGGTTATCTGAACGGCGATTTCCTGCAAAATCTTAATTTTCTTTTTTAGAAAAATTATCACAACTCTGTCAATTATTATCCGAGTTTTTTAGGATAAAGCTTATCGTATTTAGAATTAAATTATCTTAAAAAAAACGCTCATAAATATAAAGGTTGTTAAACGAACTATAGCAGAAAAAAATAGATAAACTCGAAAATTTTTCAAAAAACTACTTTGTCAAATTACTAGGAAAAGTCTCGTAATCCCATTTAACCAATATTTGCCAGTTTTCCTTGTTTTTTAACAAATCGAAATTTAATTTTTTTTTGTAATTTTACAATTTTTTTTTTTGTAATTTTACAATTTTTTTTTGTAATTTTTCAAATTTTCAAGATAATCTTAGAAAAAAAAAATCTAGTAAATTCACTGTAAATTTACAATTTTATTAGTAAAAAACTTGAAAATTACAAAATTATTGTTAAAAAGCTTGTAATATTACTAGGAATTCTCGTAAAATAGGAGGTAGCAAAAAATCTAGTAAAATTACGAAACCTCCTTGTAAATTTTATCGTGTCAAAAAATTTGTAAATTTACAATTTAATTGGCTTGTAAAATTACTAGGAATTTTTTTTTAGATTTTTTTTCAGATTTTTTGAATATTTATTATATTATATAAATATAATATATAAGGTATTTTGAAGACCTATCTAACGGATTAAATATCCGGTTTATGCATTACGTATTTCTCGAGTTATTGAGGTTTGAACTCAAAAAATTCTGAACTTTTACTTTTCAGGTCATCTTATGTAAGTGCCCTTTGAACTTATTATTTTTACCGCGTATATATATGGGGCATTCCATGTCAAATCGGACGCTTTGAAAAATATTTTTTTTAGATTTTCCCGATTTGTTTACAGTTTTTAGTACCCTTCGAAAGCTCTTTCGTGGTAGGTTAGGTTAGGTTAGGGTGGCGGTGCCAGATGGGCACTCCGCATAGACCAGTTGGTCCATAGCGATACCACAAAACTCTTTCCGCTTATCGATGTAAACTAAATACATTGACCTTCATCGCGAACTGTTTCAAACTCTTCAGGTCTATCCTCGTAATTTCCTCCAAAGTCTCGAACTGTGAACTTCCCATAATTGATAGTCGAGTTCGTGCCAAAGCCGGGCAGTGACACAGGATGTGTTCAATGGTCTCCTCGACGTCTGGTGTCTCGCACCTTTTACAGCTTGCGTCCGTAATAAGATTCATGTTCTTGGCATGTTTTCCGACAAGACAGTGTCCCGTTATTAGACCTGTCAACATACGACATTCTATTCTCGTAAGTGTTAGTAAGAATTTTGTTCTTCCTAAATCATAGCGTGGCCATAAAATTCTGCTTATACGACTTGTCCTAAGTTCCTTCCATCTTCGATTTGCCTTGGCGACTGTAAAGGTATTTCGTTTTAGTTTGTAATGCTGGAGTGGCGGTGAAAGCATTATGGTGGTACCTATGCCATCTGCTCCAAGTTTCGCGAGTTCATCTGCTTTCTTTCGTGGTAAATTTTCAGATTTTTTTGATGACCCGTTCAAAAGATATCGAATTTTTAAAAATTGGTAGTTTGTTCCTTTACTCAAATTTCTTTTACTCATAACTTCTTCAATAATGGTCCAAATTTCAAATTTTTTTTTCAAAATTTTAGTTTTTTTACGTACTTTAAAAAAAAATCCCAAAAAATTCTTGAAAGCGCTCTAGTATGCGATTTTTAAGTTTTAAAATTTAAATCTCATTTTTGAAAATGTTTGTACTTTTCGATTTTTTTGAAATTTTTTGGTGTAAAACTTCTATCGATTCTACAAATTTTTTGCCCAGGAGGATCGTGGGATAACGATTATTACTATTTTTTTAAATTTTTTTAAAAATATTTATTGTAATTTTCAAAACTTAAAATCATTTCTACTGCTCCAATGGTGCATCATAGAGAGGTCATTTATAAGACCGACCCCCATTAATTTTTACGTCTTAACATTTCTTTGGAACAAACTAATACCCTATCTCCAATTTCTAAGGGGCTCCCACACAAAACGACATTTTTTAAAATTTGCTCCAACCGCTCTAACTGCCCTAATAGTGCCCTTAAAGCAACAAAAAGTTTGACCGACCTACAATATTTTTTTAGTCCAAACATTTTCTCTGAACACACCTACCCTCTATCTTTAAAGGTGTGTTTAGATCATCCCACCGAGTCTTTGGATTTTAAGAAAGTAAAATATTAACAAAGTCTTAATACTGCCAAAAAATCATAAACAAAATCAAAAGACATTTTTAAAAACAGCTGTTTGTATGCAAATCTAATAACACACAGCCATTTTTTGAAATATTTCATAAAATCAAAAGTCTTATTGGACTGTCAACAAAATCATATTACACACGATTTTTTGACAGGTCTTAATACTCAGTGGTAGGATATAAACACAGCTTAACTGTTAAGGCGGTCCCCATACATTTTTTTTTATTTTTTGTAAATTTGTTTTACTTAATCAGCTTCTACCGGTCCAATGGCGCTATCTCTACTTCCTGAGAAGGCTCCCATACAAATAACAGTTGGAGCAAATTTTATAAAAATGTAATTTTGAATGGAAGCCTACTTAGGGAGTGGAGATAGGGCGTAGGAATATTTTATAAAAGTGTTGTAGGGTAAAAATAAATGGGGGTCGGTTTTGCTAATGACCCCTCTCGGACTCACCATTGGACCGGTAGAAGCTGATTAAATAAAACAAATTTACAAAAAATAAAAAAAATTGTTTGTGGACCGCCTTAACAATTAGAGATAGAGGGTAGTGTGTTCAGAGAAAATGTTTGGACTAAAAAAATATTGTGTGTCGGCCAAACATTTGATTGCTCTAAGGGCACTATTAGCGCAGTTAGAGCGGTTGGAGCAAATTTTAAACAATGTCGTTTTGTGTGGGAACCCCCTTAGAAATTGGAGATAGAGTATTATTTTGTTCCAAAGATATGTTAAGACGTAAAAATTAATGGGGGTCGGTCTTATAAATGACCCCTCTATGACTCACCATTGCACTATAGGGAATTTTCTGGTATTTTCTGGCCAAAACTCCAAAAGTTGGGATATTGCCTTAAAATTTGGCAAGTTTATTTGGCGGTAAGTTTTAAGGCTCTGTATAAAAAATTGGCATGATATGGCCTAATAAATCGTGTTTTTAATGCAATTTTGTACTATAATTTTGTCAATAATTTTTACATCCACGCCCACAAAAGGGGGCGGGCAAAAAAATAATTTTCCTAGTGCCTTTGGTCCAAGTGCAGGGCTTTGAACTTCTTGTGGCGTATTTTTTTTTAATTTTTAAGCAAATGTACAAAAAAAATGTAAAATATGGGATTTTGCGTAGCTAGACTAAGTTATTTAAGGGGGAGCTTTTTTTCACATGTTCCAATTTTGCCCATTTACGAACTTGAACATCGTAAGACTATAAGACATATTCGTGCCAAACATCAGGTGGCTAGCTCTTTTGGTTTGGACAGCATCGTGCATTCCCCAGACAGTCAGACCGACAGACGGTCGGACGGACATCACTAAATATCTTTTCCCCATGGAGCCGCATGGCTTAGCGGATGAATACATCTTACTCACAAAGAGTTTCCCAATACCTCATAGAGATATGGGAGTATGCAATTATATGCAAAAAAAGTAGCAGTCCACAAATATATTTGGTTTAAAAAAGAAAAAAATTAATTAAATAGAAAAATTAAAAAAATATATAAATCAACATTTTAAACCTGTACTTTGTACAAAATATATTAATCTGCTCTATTGGTAATTGAAATTAATTTCAAAAGTTTTTAATACAGGATTTTAAGTACGTTAATTTTGTAATAAGTTATGTTCTCCAAAATTAAAAAAAAAATAATAAAAAATTAAATTTTGTTTTTGACGCCTCCGTACTAGCGGTAAAAGAGTTTGGTGTACAAAAATATGTGTGCTAGCTTACTTTTATATAGTTTACTGTATAATGGCATCCGAAAAAAGTTTTTTTGAACACATCAAAAATGGACTTTTGGCCAACAATTCCTTATAAATTCCCTATAGTGCATTGGAGCAGTAAAAATGATTTTAAGATTGGGATATTACAATAAAATTTTTTCAAAAAATTTTAAAAAATTGTAATAATCGTTATCCACGATCCTCCTGGGCAAAAAAAATTGTAGAATCGCTATAAGTTTTACACAAAAAAATTTCAAAAAAATCGAAGAGTACAAACATTTTTAAAAATGAGATTTATATTTTAAAACTTAAAAATCGCATATTAGAGCGCTTTTACGAATTTTTTGGGATGTTTTTTTTTTTAAAGTACGTAAAAAAACAAAAATTTTGAAAAAAAAATTTGAAATTTGGACCATTATTGAAGAAGTTATGAGTAAAAGAATTTTGAGTAAAGGAACAAACTACCAATTTTTAAAAATTCGATATCTTTTGAATGGGTCATGAAAAAAATCTGAAAATTTACCACGAAAGAGTTATCGAAGGGTACTAAAAACTGTAAACAAATTGGGAAAATCTAAAAAAAAAGTTTTTCAAAGTGTCCGATTTGACATGGAATGCCCCATATATATACCTCGAAAAAAAAAAATTATATTTCATAACCTAGTTTTTTGGATAAAATCAATTTGAGTGAGTTGTTCCCGATCTTCAGAATCTTAAAATTTTTCTTTAAGCAAATGTCTCAAAAAAATATTCGAATCATAAAAATTTTCTGGATGAAACATGCCCCAAACCTGATTATTTTTCTATAGAATCTTTTTTCAGAATCTTTGCCAACGATAGTCAACACTCTGTATTAATTCGATTAAAAACTTAAAATAACTTTTTGGTACAATATTGACAATATAAATTATCATCTCCCACGGATACATCAAAAAAAAAAAAAATTGTAGTTACCCGAAACATGTGCGAAATTTTAACTTTACTTGACTTTTTTGTGCATGTGTGTGTAAGTGTGTCTTTCCCTGCTGTGTTGTTGTTACACTTGTTGTTGATGACTAAAAAATGCTCTCCACAACAACATCACAATAAATTGTACGGTACAGGTGAATAATGCATGAGTTTTTTTTTTGCCTAAGAGTCATCATTTCATCTCAGTTGTAGGACGTGTCGGTTATTAAAAGGTTTCGTTCTAAGAATTTGTTTGGTTGAAGGATTTATTTTTTTTTTTTTTAATAATTTTGTGGTATTTTATTAATGCGTTTAACTTACGCATTAGATAATCACGTTTTTTCACGTAGGTGTGTTTTTTAGCATTTCGGTTATTAAAAATATTTTTCAAGTTCAAGTGAGTTAGTGCTGGTCTTAGAATTAGGGACGTTTTCTATGACAAAAATGTCTCAGAATCTGAGAATTTTTCATAAAGCAAATGTTTAAGAAAAATCATGAGGATTCTTATACACTCAAAATAAATTCTCTGTGGGGCCCCTGTAGGCTAGTTGGTAGCGTGCTAGCCTATGAAACAGGGGGTCGTGGGTTCGATTCCCACCAAAGCCCTTGGTCGATTTCGCTACAACGAGACGACGGCCATTGTTACCAGTTCTCGGTTAGGTTAAAATTATTTAAAATGAGTTGTAAATAAAAATTGGAAAAATAAATAAAAACTGATCATTTGATCAAATTATTATTATATATTATTATTATATTATAAATTCTCTGTCCAATCAGCAGAAAAGTCTGCTGAAAATACACCCATTTTGAGCCATATGAGAAATCTGCTGATTTTAGCAGATTCGGTTTGCTAAATTACTGTAGTGATAACCTGGGTTGAATCAGCAGATCAATCTGTCAACACAGCAGAAAAATCTGCTGATTTCAGCAGAAAAAACTGCTGATTTCAGCAGAAAAATCTGCAGATTTCAGCAGAAAATATGCTGATTTCAGCAGAAAAAACTGCTGATTTCAGCAGAAAAATCTACTAATTTCGGCTAAGAAATTTATGATTTAAGCAGAAAAATTTTAAATTACACCTAGTTTGAGCCAATTGATATGTTTTCTGTAAAAATATCTTTTTTCAAAATAACAGTTTTATATAAAACTGGAAAAAAATATATATATGGGCAAGGCCACGAAAAATGAAACCACATAGATTTTTTTTTTCTGTCACAAAGCCCAAAATATTTTTTACATTTGAAATGTCAAATATGTATAGAATATGGCATCACTGTATGCCAGTCCAAAATGTGTGTCTGCTTTGACATTTTATATTCTTTTCATAAGTGGCACGTGCAAGGCGTAGTTGGAAAATATATCAATGTCGACGAAAAAGTTAAATTTTGTTGTTATTTTTTTGTGCTTTTGACAGATGATTACTTTTTTTGGATAGAATATAAATCAAACTATTGATGAGCAAGCAAATTTGTGTACAATTCTTGGCTTTTGGACCAATAAGGGCTTAAAGTAATCAGCCGCAAATAAATGGTGACGTTACTGACAAATTTTTATAAAATGTTTTTTTATGCATTAACTAATAAGAAAAGAGGTTGGATGAGCTGATTTTTTTTTAGTATTTTGTAAGTACTTTCATAATTAATGCTTAAATGAAGCAATTTTTGCATATAGCAGGGTATTTTTGCAAAATAAGATTGTGTGACGTTACTGACGGATTTTTTTATTTTTGTTTTTTTACTTTTTTGCTTAATAATTTGGTATTTAATTGCATCTAAAACTCTTCTACTATGATTTTTTCGCCGTGTAGGGTCCCTCTACACTCAAAATAATACATTAGTAGATTTACTAATTTTTTTTTTCTAATGCTGGTTAGCTAACTTTTAGCAAATTTTTAGTTGAGATTAGCATGTTAGCAAAAATATCTTGTAAACTTCATTTAGCGCATTAGCAATTTTAAACAAAATTTGAACTATTTTTATACCCTACACCACTCTGTGGTACAGGGTATATTGAGTTTGTGCTGATGTTTGTAACTACCCGAAATATTGGTCCTAGACCTACCTTCAAGTATACCGATCGATTCAGAATAACTTTTTGAGTCGATTTAGCGATGTCCGTCCGTCCGTCCGTCTGTCCGTCCGTCTGTCCGTCCGTCCGTCCGTCCGTCCGTCTGTCCATCTATCGGTTTAAGCACGATACAGGTCGCAATTTTCAATCAATTGACGTGAAATTTAAAACTTGAGCATCTTTTGGCCCAAGGACGAAGCCTATTGAAATTGGAGAAAATCGGTCCATGTTAAGACCTAGCCCCCATACAAACGCCCCCTTTGGATTCGGCTTTAATGACTCTAATAACCGTATTATAATAGATATCGCTTTGAAATTCAGCAAGTATTCAAATTTTGTATGCACAAATCACCATTCCAAATTTCAAAGGAATCGGGTCAGTCCTTCTGGTAGTCCCCATACAAACCACCTTCCCGATATTCACATAATTTCCTCAAAATTCATAAAAATGGAAATATTTGATAAAAAATTTATTTTTAGGTGCTAAACGTGTACTTTAGCAACCTTATCAAATCGGAATATAATAGGACCATTTTTGTACTTAGTCCCCCATATAAAAATTTCGACCGATATTCAGTTAAATTGTTCTATTGACAAAAAAAATTAACCAATTCCACTTAAAATTGATCTGTGTGTGTTTTCTACACTAAATAAAGATCTAACAAAAGACAGATACAATCGGTCCATGTTTGGACTTGGGACCCATTTTCCGGAAAACACTGGTGTAGGGTATCATATGGTCGGTCTTGACCGACTATAACTTTCTTACTTGTTTTTTGCTAGATTTAAAATTGAGTTGACCAAATTTTTACAAGCTTTTTTGCTAATATTAGCAAAATAAATGGTAATTTTATTTTTATTTTTAGAAAACTTAAAATGGCGCTATCTCGGAAACTAAGCCAGACTAATGGAGACCATTTTTGGTTCTCGGGCTCTCCATAGTATCGCCGGTCCTCTTCACATGTGTGGACCCTCATGGGCCCTAACTTTGGATCCAAAAAAGTTAGCATTCCCGAAAATTTTAAAATGCTCATATCTCGGTAAATATTGTTGACACACCAAAAAGTCCAAAAGCATTTTTGTAGCTCAACACGTAGAACAAGACCGAGCTCTCCGAGTAATATTTTTGAAGTTATGGAGTTTTTTAATTCTCAAGTCCCCAGTGGTCCCCTATAATCACGTATCTCAAAAACTAAGCAAGGTAGAGCGAAACGCACACAAATTTTGGATCAAAAACTATGACCATTTTGAAGGAACCCAACTAGGTCTAGGCCCATCGGGGTCTGGACCTGTCGGGTCCGAACCCAATGGGCAAAACATTTTTGCTAACTTTAGCAAAAAAATTGTGGGTTCAAATTCAGCAAATTTTCTTGTAGGTTTACAAGCTTTTTTTTGCTAACATTGCAGTTTTTTTTAATGTATGCTTAAATGAAGCATTATTTGCATATAGCAGGGTATTTTTGGAAAAAAAAGATTGTGTGACGTTACTGACGGATTTTTTTTATTTTTGTTTTTTTACTTTTTTGCTCAATAATTTGGTATTTAATTGCATCTTAAAACTCCTCTACTATGATTTTTTCGCCGCGTTGGGTCCCTCTATTAACCCAAGAAAAAAGGACCCGAAAATCGTAACGAAATTCGTACGTGTGACGTTACTGACATTTTGCGTAACGTTACTGACACTGCTTTTATGTCATTTACTTGATTAAAACATAAAATATTAAGCCCACCTTTTGGATAAAAATCATCTTTCACCCTTCCTTTTTTAAAATACTGGGCAATAAGAAACATGAACTGTTTCAATTCACTCATTTTTACATAAACGTTCAGATACCTCCAAACACACTTCCAAAATCCGGTGACGTTACTGACAGCTTAAAATGGTCATAACTTCACAACAAAACGAGATACAGCAAAATTGTCTGCGTATGAAACAACAGCTATGACGAGAACTTTCATATGCCGCTCTCAAGTTGGGAGAAATAATTGTATTTTATAAAGATATTGACCAAAATATGTAAGCGAGCGTGACGTTACTGACGGTGGCCTTGCCCATATGTACACAAAATTCTAATTTCCTTGAAATCCGCAAAAATCAAACGGCTCAAAAAAAAGATTGAGTCGATGTATATCCCCAATTTTTTGAATATTTAATCTTTAGGTTGTTTTTTAAAAGTGACTTGTATAGAAATGTTGAATAAAATAATTTTGTTTAATAAAATTTTTAAAAAATCGAAAATACTCGTTTGAAGTTCCCCCATAAATGCATGGTCATTTTCAGCTTAAAATTTTGAACGGGTTAATGAGGTCATAGAAAGTTGACATAATTTTTTCCAAGTAGTTTTGTGTATAAGCTTAATAAAAAAAATATATTTTAATTAATTTCATAAATTTTTTTTTTTTTATTTTTTTTTAAATCATAGTCCTTTTTCCCAAAAACTCGAAACTTTGACTCAATGCGACACTGGTTAAAGTTATTCGAATTTCCTGAAATTTTTACACAATCATTTTTAGACGCAACTACACAATATTCCGACCCGCGCATTTTGAAATTCGAAAATTTAATTTTTAAGTGCCACTCTAATACACACTTATAATAAGAAAACAAATAAAAAAACACACACTGAAACAAATGAAAAAAAAAATAGCAAAACACAAGGGTGGTTTTGAATTTTGTATTGAACGGCGCGCCGTACAATGTACGGTTTGCGTGCATGAACTGAAGAACTTCTCTTCTTGAAAAGCAGCAACAAACTGGCAAGCTGAAAAAATATCTTCGTATGAATTTTTTATTTGTGTTCTTTTGCATTACATATTATTAAAGCTGACATATTTTGTGATGCATTTAAGCGGGAGCTATTTATATTCGTCTACTTTAATTTTTAGATAGTGACATTTTATTTTTATTTTTGCGAGACCGACATTTAAAAAAATACTTAAAAAAATATAACAAAAAATATCTGTCAAATTAGCAAAATAATCTGCTGAAAATCAGCACAAAAACTTTGTGAAACTTAGCAGACAGAATCAGCAAAAGTTCTGCAAAATTTCTGTTGTTTTCAGAAATTGAATAGCAAAGAATTCTGCTATTCAAATATTTATAAATATTTATTTCAGCAGAAAAATCTGCTAAAAATTTGTTATTCTAAATTGAAAGTCATTTTACAGATTTTTTGACAGAGGTTTTCTTTTGAGTGTACTTATAGAGGGCAGCCAATGGTTGTCCTAAAACTTACATATGGGAATGAGGGAAGAAAAATAAGAGTTACCTGTTTTTTAGCTGCCCAATCTCAAAATTACAAATTAGGTCTTTCGTCAAAATCCGAATAAAATCCAAACTAACAGGAATTTCGTCAAACGCAAAAATAAGGGTCAGCTTAATTTTAGTGGAGATTATTATATATGGTTTTAGCGGTCCTACGAATATATATCTCCATATAAAGTACACACTCAAAATAAAAATGCCTGCGAATTTTGTACTCTTGCCCAAAACATTAAATCATGATAATGATAATGTTTTGCGGAAGATTTGTGTGTACTTGCCAAAGCAAAGTTTTTTTAGAAAAAATAATGTTATATTACCTTGCTATTCCATGCACAACAAATTGAAATATCGGTCGAGGACCCCATTAGAAAAACAAAAAGAGCTGTACATTTCGTAAGTGAGTGCAAAAATAAAACAGGCCAACACTCAATTTGCTTCTTTGAATTTATCAACTGATTTTAGTTAATTTGGCTGCGCTGAATTCAAATCTGTAATCAGTTTGTCTCTATCAGCTCTAGTTTTCATGACATAGCTTTTTTATACCCTCCACTTATGACCTCCAATTATAACAGTCTGGCCGTCGTCAGTTTTTTCAAAAAATTTTTTTTTCATCAAAATTTCTTATTTCATCAAAATTTCTTATTTACAGTTATGGTAGTTACCAAAAAAAAACATTTTTTCCGGAAAAAATTTTTTTACCCAAATTTTTTTTTAATTCAAATATTTTTTTCGTTTGAAAAGTATATTTAACCTCCCAGTCAACTTATAGGTATCAAA
This sequence comes from Pegoplata infirma, assembly GCA_963921195.1. Lineage (NCBI taxonomy): Eukaryota > Metazoa > Arthropoda > Insecta > Diptera > Anthomyiidae > Pegoplata > Pegoplata infirma. The sequence goes on from OY992538.1 coordinate 112,271,568, forward strand.
CCGGTTCGTTTTTACATTTTGGAGAGTATAAAAGATTCGGCACCAAAGAATATAACACTCTCACTTCTTTTATGAACATTTGATAAACAAATCGCATATTTTTATGCGAAAAGCTTAGACTTGGTGAAAAAGTAGTTTTGGTAAAAAAAATTATTTTTTTCACGGAAAACAAAATTATGTTAAAAATAATTTAATGAACCCAAAATTTTTGGTGAAAAAAAAATTTTGATGAAAAAAGCTTTTGATGAATTTTTTTGATGAAAAGAAAAATTTTTTGATGGAAAAAAAATTGATGAAAAAAAATATGAAAAAAAAAATTTTTTGGTGAGAAAAAATTGATAATAAAAAATTTGATAAAAAAAAAAATTTGATGAAAAAAAATTGATGAAAAAAAAAAAAAATTGATAAAAAAAAATATGAAAAAAAAAAAATTATAAAAAAACAACAAAATTTGTTGAAAAAAAGTTTGATGAAAAAAATTGATGACAAAAAAAAAATTTATGGAAAAAAATGGTGAAAAAAAAACAAATTTTATGAAAAAAGAATTTGATGAAAAAAAGTTTGATGAACAAAAAAAAATAAAATTTGATGGAAAAAAAATTGATGAAAAAAAAATTTTTGATGAAAAAAATCAATGCAAAAAAAAAAATTATAAAAAAAAAAAAAATTATTTTCGAAAAATCTATTTTTATATCATTTTTTTACAAAACCTTTTCATGTAATTAATGGCTTAACTGGTTCTAGAGCAAAATAGCAAGAAATTGGGATCACGCTTAAAGTTTACAAAATTCAGATTTATTTTCTAATTGCAACTATAACCTTAACTAAAGATGCTACAACGCTATATATTTGCAAAAGATCATTTACATTTTTTCTTAACTTTTTATGGCTCTACTGGAGGTGCTAGAGCGAAAATGGCTTAAACTTAGAAACATCATTTTAAATTTCCAAAAAAATCCATTTATTAAATGATTTGTTGCTAAAATAATTTAATTGCAACTAAATCCTTAACTACACTCAAAAAAAAAAAAGTTTGTAAAATGACATAAAATCCCCATGATTTTACGGGGCAGGTTTTGTAAAATATGTACTAGCAAGAATCCCCGTAATGTTACGGGGATAATTTGTAAATTGATTTAACAAAAGAAAATGTAAATTTACAATTTTTTTTTGTAAAATATTAACTTCGAGGCGTACATTTTTTTTGTAAATTTACAAAAAATTTGGTAAATTTACAAAACAAAATTGTAAACTTACAGAAAAAGGTTGTTATTTTACAAAGAAAAAATAGAAATGAAAAAAATAAATTGTAGATTAACAAATTATTTGGTTAAACTACTGTTTTTACCTCAAAAAAATATTAAAAAACACGTAAATTTACAATAAAAATTGTAAATTTGCAAAAAAAAAAAGTTAAAATTTACAAAACAAATTGTAAACATACAAAAAAAGTTGTAAATTTACAAAATAAAGTAGAAAATCAAAAACCAAAATTGTAAATTTACAAATTGTTTGGTTAAACTACTGTTTTTTATGGCGAAAAACTTGTATATTTACAATAAAAGTGGTAAATTTACAATTTTTATTGTATATATACAATATTTTTTTTTTTTGCCGTAAAAACAGTAGTTTAATCATAAAATTTGTAAATTTACAATATTGTTTTTGTATTTTCTACTTCATTTTTGTAAAATTACAACTTTTTTATAAGTATACAATTTTGTTTTTTAAAATTTTTATATTTGTTTTGTAAATTTAAAAAATTTGTTTATTTACATTTTTGTTTTGTAAATTTAAAGGTTTTTTCCATTGTAGCACTTCAACAACCTGAAATGATTTTTTTTTTCACTTGAACACTTTTAATAAACTTTTTAAAGTATAACACTGCACTTTTTTATTTTTTTTTCGACATTTCGTTTTTCTTAAAAAGAACATATGAGAATTGCGAAGGAGGCTACACAAGAAATTTCTTATATTTTCAGGAAAAATTAGTCAAAAAATATTTTATTTTTTTTTTGTAATTTTTAATTATTTTCACAAGTATTTTTAAAAAATCGGAAATATTTTTTTTGGATATTGTATAGGGTGTTTTTTTTAGAGGTTCACAACTTTGAATTGGTAATACTGCTTTATTTGACAACCGATCTAACTGCTGATAGTTGTGTTTTGTTAAGTATGGTGTGACATTTTATCATGCAAAGACTTACATAAGAGCAACGCTTCCAAATTGTAGAAATTTTTTATCAAAAAAATGCTTCTTTTCGTCGAACTTAAGATTTATTCAAAGATCCTATTAATTGGTTACCAATATCGTTTGATTTAACCCCATTGGATTATTTTCTGTGGGGATATGTAAAGTAAATTGTCTTTTCCGATAAATGAGAGACAATTAAACACCTGGAAATAAACCTTCGACGAGTTATTGGAGAAATTCGAAAAACGGCCTCAAAATCTGTGAAAATTGTGTGAAAATGGAGGTTCAGATTACTCCATGTACAAGCCATTTTTGGTATCGATATGGCTCCAAATCATTTTTAAACATTAGTGTCATAAAATTATCTATCCAATAAAGTCAGTTTGATTGATATTAAAAATATTTTTCCTTACTTTATTTTAATTAGAAGTTCGGTAACAGTAAAAAAAACACCCTATAGATTGGAAGTACCTGTTTAAATAAGAAAAACGTAATTTTTCATAATTGACAGCTTTTTATTGACATTTTCGGTGCCAAATTTAAAAAAAAAAAATTACCAAAAATATGGTAAAAAAACAAAAAAAAAAAAAACTAAAACAATTATATAGTAGAAACACATAAAAATTCTGGTATTTTACTTAACGCAAATTACCAAAAAATGGTTAAAAAATTCAATTTTTTTGCTAAAGCTTACAATTAGTTAAAAAAAAAATTGTGTCCGGAACTTAAAAAATTTCCAAAATTTTTTTTTCATGAAATTTTTTATATATAAAAAATTATTTTTAACTACATTTTTTACTGTAAATCGCAAAAAAAATCTGAACTTAGAAAATTTTTGCGTGTCCTATTGTTGAATAATTATTTTTTTTTGTAAAACAACATTACTTCTAGTAATAAAATTGTTTTGTAAAATTAGAGTGGAATTTTGTACTTTTCAATTCATACATTTCAAACTGAAAACCTTGTAAACGATCTTAAAAAAAAAATGTTTGTAATAACACATTTTTTCGGTAGAAAGACTAAATAACATCAAGTAAAATTTTGTTGTACAATAACAGTTTTCTTGTATAAAAATACTAAACACCTTGTTATATTTTTTTAATTTGTTAAATAATTCACTTTTTTTGTAAATTTACCTAAAAAATTTGTAAAATAAATTTATCAACATAGAACAGTAAAATTAGAAAGCAAATTGTAGTTTTCGTGTTATTAAATATACAACAATTTTTGTAAAAAGACAAAAATATTAGTAAAATAGAATTACAAGACCTTTTATCTGTAATTTTACAAACTTTTTTTTTTGAGTGTATGTAGAGGTGTTAGAGCAGAAAAAGCTCAAATTGGAAATCATTTAACTTTCTTATTTGTTTCAAACTAAAAAACTATACAGTTTTTTTAGTTATTATTATTTTATTTAATTGAGTGCAAACCAGTCATAAAATAACTTTCGATTTCAATATTCTGTTTTTTTTTTGTTTAGAATTTCATAATAATTATATTTTTATGAGTTTTTGTGCCAGATTAGATTTCAGTTTAGAATTTACATATTAACTTAAAACCAATAAACTTATTAACACCTTTTTTTATTATTTATGCAAATATTTATTAGCACCTAACTAAAAAATAGAATATTTTTAAACTGAAATACTACTGATGATGATAATGCTCTTAATATTTGCAAAAAATCAGCAAATAAAAAAAAAATCAACTGATATTAAACTTTATGAATAAACAAGAAGTGATTAAAAAAAAAATTGCCAAAAACTAAAAATTTGTCCAATTTTGATTTACTCTATTTCAGATTATTTACATAAATGTCACTTATTTTCTAAGACTGTCAACGTTAACATAAATCTCACACAATTTTCGTAAAACTAACAGCCTAACCAAAAGTCAAAAAAACACCGACAAGGTCGACTATTAAATTAAAGTTTTAATAATCGACTTTAAATAAAAATAATTTTAATCATGGGCGATTCCATGTCAAACCGCACAGAAAACTGTGATTTTCGGATTTGTCACCTCCGATTTAAATGAAATTCGCAAAAAATATTTCACATGCGTTGTTTTCATAAAATGATTACCTTACACGCTCCAAAAATTTTTAGTTTTCGAAATATGGCGTCTTGAAAATTGGCAAAAACGTAAAATTTTCAATAAGGTGCACATACAAAGTCACCCATAACTTTAAAACTATAAAACCCACAATTACCAAATAGGTACCATTTGAAAGCTGAAAGGATTACCTTAAAAGTGACATGCACAATTTTTTCTTCTAATGAAAGGTCAAAGGTCATATTTCAATGTCTAATGTTCAAAGACCTATATCTCAAAATCCGATATTTTTTAAATTCTCAAAAAAATATATGATAACAATCAAGTCTTTCGCTACATTTGCATCAAAATTTCAGGGTGGACACTCATATGGTTCCAAAGTTACAGAAGAAAACGTGCTCGAAGGCAAGGTTTTTTCTACGAGTTCATATAAAAAATATTGCACAAACAAAACAATATACATAGTCGTAAACAAAGGTGGGGGCCTAGAACAAGGCTTAAAACTTTGTATGTATTTTGAGTTATATTGTAGGGGTTTTCTTGTTCTTTTACAAGGAAAGTCTTCGAAAGTGAACATACCTGATTTCTTTAAAATTTATACACAAGCTAGACAAAATAAATCTAAAATCAACCAGTCTGAGCTTGTCGGCCTAAATTCAGGTTAAACGGGGTTAAAAATTACCCATTTTCAGTTATTTTAAAGTTTAGGTACTTTATATTGATGCCATATATAACAGTTCGGTTTCATTCGAAACCTATATTCTTCCATAGCAAGGAAATAGGAATGGGGTGGGGGAACCGTATGTTCAAAGCGGAATAAAGCTCATAAAAAAGAATATAATAAAGCATAAAAATGGTTTAGAAATGGAAACACTAATGTTTCGAACTTCTTTGAATTTTTGCCTTATTTTATTTTGGACACACTAATAAAGATTTTTTTTTTAATTCGGATGAAACCCGACCTGTAAGAAAAACTGCCAATAAAAAATTCATGTGATTGCTTAATTTAAATAGAAAATAGTACAAATAATGAATTTGTTTTACAAAAACTATAACAAAAACTATACATTTTTAACAAAAACAATTATGCAACAAATAAAATGTCTCAAACAGACTCCAAAATTTTTTTTTCAAATGAACCGGATCAGATATAAGTGGCATCAATGTACCTAAAAGTTAAAATTACTAAAAATCGGTCATTTTTGACTCCCGTTTAACCCTGTAAAACTAAATTAAGACCAATAAGCTCAGACAGGTCGATGTTAGATATTTGTTGTCTTTCATGGGCATAAATTTCCAAGAAATTACGTATGTTCACTTTGAAGATTTTCCTTGTAAGAAAACAAGAAAACCCTACGATAAAATTCAGTGAAATCAAATTCAGGAGGTCGAAATATTAATAAATAATGGGTTCAGTTTTTAGGTCCGTCCCATTGTTTGTTTACTGCTAGCAGCATGCTAGCATGTTATGCTGCTTCGTGTGTGTAAGCTCTTGCATATGAACTCGTAGAGAAAATCTTGACTTCAAGCACGTTTTCCTCTGTAACTTTGGAACCATATGAGTGTCCACCCTGAAATTTTGATACAAATGTAGGGAAAGACTTGATTGTTATCATATATTTTTTTGAGAATTTTAAAAATATCGGATTTTGAGATATAGGTCTTTGAACATTAGACCTTGAAATATGACCTTTGACCTTTCGCTACAAGAAAAAATTGTGCATGCCACTTATAAGGTAATCCTTTCAGCTTTCAAATGATACCTATTTGGTAATTGTGGGTTTTATAGTTTTAAAGTTATGGGTGACTTTGTATGTGCACCTTATTGAAAATTTGACGTTTTTGCCAATTTTCAAGACGCCATATTTCGAAAACCGAAAGGTTTTGGAGCCAGAAAGGTAAAGATTTTAGCAACACTACCCATTTGCAATATATTTGTCAAATTTTATTTAAATCGAAGGTGACAAATCCGAATGCTGTGTGGTTTGAGGTGGATTTGCCCTCATATTAAATTAGTTGTCATTCCCCCCAAGTTTCCTGCCAACCCTCCCCCACCCCTCAAAAACAACTCTTTAAGTTTTTATTAACATTTTGGTGGCCCGAATTTTAAATCTTTCTATAGAAAAAGTCTCAGATTCTGAGACAGTTTTTCTATAGAAAAAGTCTCAGATTCTGAGACAGTTTTTCTATAGAAAAAGTCTCAGATTCTGAGACAGTTTTTCTATAGAAAAAGTCTCAGATTCTGAGACAGTTTTTCTATAGAAAAAGTCTCAGATTCTGAGACAGTTTTTCTATAGAAAAAGTCTCAGATTCTGAGACAGTTTTTCTATAGAAAAAGTCTCAGATTCTGAGACAGTTTTTCTATAGAAAAAGTCTCAGATTCTGAGACAGTTTTTCTATAGAAAAAGTCTCAGATTCTGAGACAGTTTTTCTATAGAAAAAGTCTCAGATTCTGAGACAGTTTTTCTATAGAAAAAGTCTCAGATTCTGAGACAGTTTTTCTATAGAAAAAGTCTCAGATTCTGAGACAGTTTTTCTATAGAAAAAGTCTCAGATTCTGAGACAGTTTTTCTATAGAAAAAGTCTCAGATTCTGAGACAGTTTTTCTATAGAAAAAGTCTCAGATTCTGAGACAGTTTTTCTATAGAAAAAGTCTCAGATTCTGAGACAGTTTTTCTATAGAAAAAGTCTCAGATTCTGAGACAGTTTTTCTATAGAAAAAGTCTCAGATTCTGAGACAGTTTTTCTATAGAAAAAGTCTCAGATTCTGAGACAGTTTTTCTATAGAAAAAGTCTCAGATTCTGAGACAGTTTTTTCTATAGAAAAAGTCTCAGATTCTGAGACAGTTTTTCTATAGAAAAAGTCTCAGATTCTGAGACAGTTTTTCTATAGAAAAAGTCTCAGATTCTGAGACAGTTTTTCTATAGAAAAAGTCTCAGATTCTGAGACAGTTTTTCTATAGAAAAAGTCTCAGATTCTGATACAGTTTTTCTATAGAAAAAGTCTCAGATTCTGAGACAGTTTTTCTATAGAAAAAGTGTCAGATTCTGAGACAGTTTTTCTATAGAAAAAGTCTCAGATTCTGAGACAGTTTTTCTATGGAAAAAGTCTCAGATTCTGAGACAGTTTTTCTATAGAAAAAGTCTCAGATTCTGAGTCTCAGATTCTGAGACAGTTTTTCTATAGAAAAAGTCTCAGATTCTGAGACAGTTTTTTTAGTGATTTTATAGCCAAAAATAAAAAATATGTGATTTGGGTAATCGCCAATGGATGTAACTAAACAAAAAACTTTTTTAATATTTTGTGATTTATTTTGATTCATATTTATTCAAAGAACGTCCTCACAAGATTTTAGCCAAATTCATTAAAAAATAAAAAAGTTATTAAAATTTAAAATATCATTCGATAGTGTTTTTTGCTTCTCCTGTAAAATTTATAAAATGTTAGTTAGTTCCTTTTGTATTTTAGATGACGATATGTGTCTTAGATTTTGGGGAACATGTTTTTTGGCAGTAGGAATTTTTTTCCATAATAAGGGAAGTCCTTTTTAAGAAAAATATGAACTATTTATAAGTATTTGAACTTATTTTTTCCCTCATAGTTAGGAAAATTTCCCATTTTTTAGTTAAATTTAACTAAATTTTAGGAAAATTCGTGAAATATTTTCAAAGATCTTTTTTTCTATATTGTAGTTATGTCTTTTTTTCAGTGTGTAAGTATGCATATAAAACTTCAATTTTAATCCGGATCTTCTATATTTTCTTTTCATAAAAATCATAATGCATGTGATAATTAAAAAAAAAATGTGTTAAATAATTAAAGTTTTGACCAATATCAGCAAGATGGAAAAATTCTCAAAAATAAAAAAAAAACTATAATCAATTTTATTTATGATATTTATTCAAAATATGCCCTTATTTTAGCACATTCTAATTCAATTTGTATAATAATCCTATTTATATAACAATAAAACAAGTTTTTCCGTTACACAGCCCAAAAAGCACCGCAATTTTTAATTATATAATTTATTCATGGCGATCAAATTGTATTTTTTTTGCTGTTGATAGTTTCGGCACACTAAACGATATTGTAATCGAAACACACCTTCTCTGCATCTGTCATAATGAGCATAAGTACATAAATATTTGTATTTGGAAGTGCGGACGTATGTTTGTCAGTCAGTCAGTCAGTATGCTAAGCACGTTTTTAATTTTATTTGTCTATAAAATGGCAAATATTTTTATTTTGACAAGTAACACAATAATTTCTTGAGAATTTTTATTTTGATACTCTACATTAGGAAATGGTTAATTTGTTTTTTTGATTTAAGCTGAATTTTTTTTGCTAACGTGTATAAATTATCCCATACAAATTTGACGTTTTTTAACTACATACGGCAAATTTATGTCAAATTTGTATGGGATAATTTATACACGTTAGCAAAAAAATCCACCTTTAATTAGTTTAATGTCGTTCTAAAGCAGAGCTTCTCACTAACTTTTGCTTTGCGACCTCTTTTCAATATTTAAAATTTTTCGCGACGCCCCCCCCCCCCAACATAAAAAAGAAAATGATTAACATGAACTTTGCCCTCAGTTTTTTTCAAAAACCTGAAGTAATGGAAAAATTTGGAAACCAAATTCAGAAGCTGTATTGAAAGATTAATCGAAACCGTGTGGTCAGATCCCGGACGCATACCAAAAATTTCAAGTAAAAAACTTCTAAAAAATAAAAACACAATTTTTGTGAACTTTGGCCTCAATTTTCTCAATAATTTGGAAACCAGGTCCCGAACTTCGGAATTTTATATCGAAACTTACTATCTTCATCGATTTTTTTATTTCCGAAAATAAAAGAACAACACCAGCTAAACCTGATCAGAAATAAAGAAATGTTTACTAAGAAAGCATTTAATTTGGAGTAATGATTGATCTTTTTTCAAAATTATGTACCAATTTTTGGTATTGATCGAAATTTTATTCGATCACGAATCTAGATCCGTTATTCGGATCCAGATTTGGAATCAGCATTAAAAAGTTAATCGAAAAAAGTGGTCAGATTCCCGACGCATTCGAAAATTTCACGAACAAAGCTCTTTAAAATGCACAAGAATACGTTTTTATGAACATTTCCTTTAATTTTCTTATAAAGCTAACGTTCTAGAAAAATTTAAAACCCAGATTCGGAATCAGCATCGAAAAGTTAATAGAAAACGAACTGTCAGATCCCAGACTCAGCCAAAACACTTCACAAATAAGTATTGGGTTCCCGAGAAATTAACAACTGCACAGAGATTATGGAGGGACCTTAAGTAATGAAAAATTTGTTTTTTTCTTTTATCAAAGTATTTGTATATTTTTATAACACAACTATTATAAAAAATTTATTTAAATTTACTAAAATTTAAGGTTTTAACAAATTTGTTCGCGGACCCTCTAAAACTCTTCCGCGACCCCCTAGGGGGTCACGACCCACCGTTTGAGAACCATTGTTCTAAAGGATGACTATCACTGATATCAGATAAATAACGTCTTTTCCATCAAACAGCTCGAGAAAATTTGTGTTTTTTGGCCAGTTCTCTTTAGAGTATTTTCATATTGTGTATATAGAATGCGCGGGTATAAGGGCGCAAAAGGGGAAATTTCCCCTCAGACCAAATTTCAAAAAGAAAAAATGAGGAAAAGAAAAAAAAGAAGAAAAATAAAAGAAAATTTTCTGTAAAATTTTCCAAAGGAAAAAAAAAACAAGTAAGAGTGATAAATTCGGCTGTGCCGAATGCAGGGGCGTTTTCTTTTTTTTGTGAGGGGGGGGGGCAAATTTCCTCTCGAATATGTGTTTAAAAATTCATTTATGCATTTTGCACTAAAGAAATACAAGTTTATCATTTAAAAAAAAAAAACAAATTGAAAGGGGGGCGGACCGAAAAAAACGACATTTTCCAAGTCTCTGGGTCCAAGTGCAGGTCTTTAAATTTCTTGTAAAATAAAAATGTTGCATTTGTAAAACAAAAACACAAAAAATCGTGTAAAAACGTGGTATTTTTCAGATTTTGGTTTAGTTCTTCAAGGGGGAACTTTTTTCCCCCTGGTCTGATTGTGCTCATTTACGAACTTAACCTGCCTAGGAACATAAGACATATTCGTGCCAAATGTCGGGAATCTAGCTCTTTTAGTTTGGACTGCATCGTGTTAATTACAGACGGACAGACGGACGGACGTACGTACGGACGGACGGACATCACTAGAATGTCTTAGAATCGATCACTGATCATAAATATATATGGGGCATTCCATGTCAAATCGGACACTTTGAAAATTTTTTTTTTAGATTTTCCCAATTTGTTTACAATTTTTAGTACCCTTCGAAAACTCTTTCGTGGTAAATTTTCAGATTTTTTTGATGACCCGTTCAAAAGATATCGAATTTTTAAAAATTGGTAATTTGTTCCTTTACTTCTTTTACTCGTAACTTCTTCAACAATGGTCCAAATTTCATTTTTTTTCAAAATTTTTGTTTTTTTACTTACTTTAAAAAAACAAGTGAGAGTGTTAAATTCGGCTGTGCCGAATCTTTGATACCCTCCAACATGTTAAAATATATTTAAAAAAATCAGAGGCATTTTTTTGGGGGGGCTATGTGGGGATGGTTGGGGAGATACCTTCCCCATCGCGATAAATGTTAACTAATTTATTTGTTATGCTTTTTAACTTTAGTAATACCATTTACTCATAATTTTTATGATTTTTTTAAATCCACGCCCAAAAAAGGGGGCGGGCCAAAGAAAACTTAATTTTGTAGCCCCCGGGGTCTAAGTGCAGGACTTTGAACACCTTCTGACATAAAAAGATTTCATTTGTTTAACAAAAATGCAAAAAAAGCTGTAAAAAATTGCGTTTTTTGGGACTTTTTTTAAGTTCTTTAAGGGGGAACTTTTTTCCCCCTGATCCGATTTTACCCATTTCCGAACTTAACCGGCCTATGACCAAGAGACATATTCGTGCCAATTTTCAGGAGTCTAGCTCTCTTATTTTGGACTGAATCGTGTTTTATACAGACGGACGGTCGGACGGACGGACGGACGGACGGACGGACATTCATAGAATGACTTAAAATCGATCATAGATCAATAATATATATACTTTACGGGGTCCCCGACCGATATTTTTATGCGTTACAAACGGAATGACAAAGTGAGTATACCCCCATACTGTGGTTGGAGGGTATAAAAATCCCAAAAATTCTTAAAAGCGCTCTAGTATGCGATTTTTAAGTTTTAAAATTTAAATCTTTTTTTTGAAAATGTTTGTACACTTCGATTTTTTTTAAATTTTTTTGTGTAAAACTTCTATCAATTCTACAAATTTTTTGCCCAGGAGGATCGTGGGATAACGATTACTACTATTTTTTTAAATTTTTTGAAAAAATTTTATTGTAATTTTCGAATCTTAAAATCATTTCTACTGCTCCAATGGTGCGTCTTAGAGGGGTCATTTATAAGACCGACCCCCATTAATTTTTACGTCTTAACATTTCTTTGGAACAAACTAATACCCTATTTCCAATTTCTAAGGGGGCTCCCACACAAAACGATATTTTTAAAAATTTGCTCCAACCGCTCTAACTGCCCTAATAGTGCCCTTAGAGCAACAAAATGTATGACCGACTCACATTATTTTTTTAGTCCAAAAATTTTCTCTGAACACACCTTCCCCCTGTCTTTGACTATTATGGCGGTCCCCATATAATTTTTTTTATTTTTTGTAAATTTGTTTTATTTACTCAGCTTCTACTGGTCCAATGGTGCGTCCGAGAGGGGTCATTAGTGAGACCGACCCCCATTTATTTTTTCCCTAAAACATTTTTTTAAAATATACCTACTCCTTATCTCCACTCCTTAAGTAGGCTCCCACACAAATAACAGTTGGAGCAAAATTTATAAAAATGTTATTTTGAATGGAAGCCTACTTAGGGAGTGAAGATAGGGCGTAGGTATGTTTTAAAAAAATGTTGTAGGATAAAAATAAATGGGGGTCGGTCCTACTAATGACCCCTCTCGGACGCACCATTGGACCTGTAGAAGCTGATTAAATAAAACAAATTTACAAGAAATAAAAAAAAATTGTATGGGGACCGCCTTAACAATTAGAGATACGGGGTAGGTGTGTTCAGAGAAAATGTTTGGACTAAAAAAATATTGTGGGTCGGTCATACATTTTGTTGCTCTAAGGGCACTATTAGGGCAGTTAGAGCGGTTGGAGCAAATTTTAAAAAACGTTTTGTGTGGGAGCCCCCTTAGAAATTGGAGATATGATATTAGTTTGTTCCAAAGAAATGTTAAGACGTAAAAATTAATGGGGGTTGGTCTTATAAATGACCCCTCTAAGATGCACCATTGGAGCAGTAGAAATGATTTTAAAATTGGAAAATTACAATAATTTTTTTTAAAAAAATTTTAAAAAATAGTAATAATCGTTATCCCACGATCCTCCTGGGCAAAAATTTTGTAGAATCAATGGACGTTTTACACAAAAAAAATTTCAAAAAAATCGAAGAGTACAAACATTTTCAAAAATGAGATTTAAATTTTAAAACTTAAAAACCGCATACTAGAGCGCTTTTAAGAATTTTTTGGGATTTTTTTTTAAAAAGTACGCAAAAAAACAAAAATTTGTCAAAAAATAATTTAAATTTGAACCATTATTGAAGAAGTTATGAGTAAAAGAAGTTTGAGTTAAGGAACAAACTACCAATTTTTAAAAATTCGATATCTTTTGAACGGGTGATCAAAAAGATCTGAAAATTTACCACGAAGGAGTTTTCAACGGGTACTAAAAACTGTAAACAAATTGGGAAAATCTAAAAAAAAAAAATTTGAAAGTGTCCGATTTGACATGGAATGCCCCATATACTTTATGGGGTCCTAGACCGATATTTTGATGCATAACACACGGAATAACAAAGTGAGTATATCCCCATACTGTAGTTGGAGGGTATAAAAATATGACTAAATCTGAAATTGTTTTCTGAAAAAATATCTGTACATCTGGATTCATTAAAAATATGTTCCAAATATCTTGAAAAATATAACCGGTTCATTTAAAAAGCATGCATGATAATGCAGTTTTCAACACATTAACGAAAAAAGAACGATATGTGTGTGTGTTAGTCGCAACAACAAATACCCCAGCAAAACTTTGGTAATGGGTGGTGATTATATAACACATTACCAGGTAATGTATATAACTTATTTGTAGCATGATTTTATGATGTCTTACCAAACATTTGTCCCACAACGTATTATTTTCAAGTGAAAAATAATGCATTACTAATAATTTGCTACGTTATGCATGATTATTGGAAAAAATGTATTTCATATTTATTATTTCTAAACATTAAATCATGGATGACTTATATTTGGTTACATTATGTATTATTTCAAAGTTTGAAATAATGCATTATTTATAATTGGATGCATAATGCATTACAATAACATAAAAAATAATTATTTTATAAAAAATGCATAAGTTTAAACTAGAGATAGGCTCACGACAGGAAATTTCGAACGACACACACTCACGAGCATATTTTATCTACTTACACTCACTTACAATCACGTGAGTAAATTTAATACAAAATTACTTTTTCACTACTCGTAACGCCTTATATATTATCTTCTGGTATGCTATATTCTTTCATTTCTCGTAACCTATAAAATATCATATATTTTTCACCTTACTCGTATTCTTCGTTATAAATTTATGACTTATTTTATACCTTACTGGTATTCTTTGTGATAATGTGGATGCATTACTTTGAGTCTCATCGCCTGTTAAAATCATCAATGCTGCAATGTATAAAATAAGAGATCCTATACCTTATTTTGTACCTTATTTGGTAATCTAAGTTTTGCTGGGACATTCAATTAGTGCATTTTGCTGCTTGTGAATGTGTTTTGAAAACAGGAATGATAAATAAAATTCTCAATATTATAAATTTTATTATTATTTAAATTATTTTTTCCACGCCATCAAAAGGGGGCGGGCGGAAAAAGCAACTTTTTTTTATACCCTGGGTCCATACGTAGCACTTTTAACTTCTGAGCACATAAAAATGCTTCATTTGTTTAACACAAATACAAAAACGTCTAAAAAATTGGCGTTTTTCAGAGGCTGTTTAGTTCTTCAAGGGGGAAATTTTTCCCCCTTTTTCCGATTTTATCCATTTCCAAACTTAACCTGCCTAAGACCATAAGACATATTCGTGCCAAACTTGAGGAGTCTAGCTCTTATATTTTGTACTGCATCGTGGTAACTACAGATGGACGGACGGACATCGCTAGAATGTCTTAGAATTGATGACTGATCAATCTCAACTCCTTATGCGGGCTCCTATCTCCTATTTGCAACAAATAAAAAACTTTAAGCAGAATACGTTATTAAGAGCAACTAAAACCGTATAAAGTAAGCTTATCAAAACAAAAAAAAAAAAAAAAATTTTTTAAAAAAAATTTATAGTAAGACCCCAACCAGCCTAAAATTATTTTTCATGGTCACTTTTGGAACTGAAATACTTGTAGGATCAAAATGAAACTTTTTGTCATAAATAAGCTAATCAAGCTTAATTATAAAAAAAATGAAAAAATGATGTTGTATTTATTCGACCTTTAAATTTGTAATGTAAATGAAATAATTGAGCTCAAGGTCTGTTGTTTTAAATAATTTTTATTTTATTTCTCCGATATTTCGAAATTCATCGAATTTCTTCCTCAGGGACACTTGTAAAAATTACACAAACAAAATAAACCTTAAGCTATAGTTGTTTTAACATCGTCATATGGTATTATACTACAATTATAATTGAGCTCGAGGTCTGTTGTTTTAAATAATTTTTATTTTATTTCTCCGATATTTCGAAATTCATAAACAAAATAAACTTTAAGCTATAGTTGTTTTAACATCGTCGTATGGTATTACACTACAATTATAACAACTATAGCTTAAAGTTTATTTTGTTTGTGCAATTTTTACAAGTGTCCCTGAGGATAAAATTCGATGAATTTCGAAATATCGGAGAAATAAAATAAAAATTATTTAAAACAACAGACCTCGAGCTCAATTATTTTATTTACATTAAAAAAGAAAAAAAAAAATAAACTTTTTTTTTTTTACTTAATGAAAAATTCTGAAAAAAATTACGTGATATTTTCTCACGGTGCTTAATATGTATTCCGGGTGGCCCGTACAAAAATCCAACTTTTATTTTTATGAACCACCCAAGGGTATATTTTAAATAAAGATCCTTCCGTGTCAATAATTAATTATGAAGTTAAAAAAACTTCAATCTGCACATAATTTAAGGGGAAAAATGGTATTTGGGATCATTCCAAAAATTCGCATAAAATTTTGAACGACGTTTTAAAAATATATAATCTATATAAATAAAAATCAATTGTCGTTCGTTGGTAACAGCATCAGTTGAGAACGGCTGGACCGATTTGGACAATTTTTTTTTTTGAAATGTTCGTCATAGTCCAACTTAGGTTTTTACGTAAAGAAAAATTGACCACGCCCACTTTTACGCCCACTTTTTTTGATTTATCTAAAATCGGAAAACGGCTGCACCGATTTGGGTAATTTTTTATTTAAATGTTCGTAGTAATCCAATTTAAGTTTTTACTGAAAGAAAAATCGACCACGCCCACTTTTACACCCACTTTTCCAATTTATCTAAAATCTGAGAATGGCTGGGCCGATTTGACAAAATTTTTTTAAATGAATTTTCATCATATTCCAACTTTTGTTTTTACGAAAAAAGAAATAGACCACGCACACTTTGGCTAATTTTTGATGAAAATGTTCGTCATAATTCAACTAGGGTTTTTACGGATAGTAAAATTTCCCACGCTCACTTTTTTCTATGTATCGAAAGAACTATATCTGCTAGACCGATTTGGTTATAGTCCACAAAAGATTTTTATGGAATGAAAAATTGTCCACGCCTATTTACGCTCACTTTTCCCAATATTTATATTATAAATCATGTAATGGCTGGATCAATTTGTCTAATTTTGTTTTTAGTGTTCGTCATAGTCCAACTAAGGTTTTTCGGAAAGAACAATTTTCCATTTCTACGCCCACTTTTAAATGGATGGACCGAGTTGGTTAAATTTAAATAAGTTATTTACGGTAAGAAAAGTTGTCGACCCATTTTTTTTTCGAATATATAAAATGTGCTCTATAGAAAAATAAGATATATAATTAATTATTTGAGATTCTAGAATAATAAAATATAAATAAAAATAAAATGTAGTTCGTAGGTAACTGACCCTTCAGAACTGACCGATTTGTTAAATATTTTTTTTAATGTTCGTCTTATTTTTTTTTTAAATGTTTGACTTAGGTTTTTTCAGAAATAAATAAATCACGCCCACTTTGCGCCTCCTTTTTTTGATATATCTAACATCGGAGAACGGCTCGATCGATTTGGCTAAACTTTTTTTCAAATGCTCGCCGTAGACCAACTTAGGTTTAAACGAAAATAAAAATTGTTCACTCCCACTTTTATTTCGATATATCTAAAATTGAAGAACGGCGGGACCGATTTGGCTATTAGTAGAATTTGTTGACTTTCGTGATAGTACAACTAAGGTTTTTACGGAAAGAAAAAATTGTCCACACCAACTTTTTTCAATACATCTAAAATCGGAGAACGACTTGCCTGATTTGGTAATTTTTTTCTTTAATGATCATTATAGTCCAAGTACGGATTTTACGGAAATAATTATTGTCCTCCAGCACTTCAAAGCCAACATTTTTCAATATCCTTAAAATTTGCAACACTTGAGAACGCCTGGACCGATTTGGCTATTTTTTTTTTAATGTTAGTAATAGTCCATATAATTGTTCGGAAATAAAAATTGTCGTCGTCCACTTTTTTCGATATATCTAAAATTAATTTTTACTCTAATTCGATTTAAAAAAAATTGTTCTTAATAGATTCCGCTTAAACTTGGTAAAAATGATTTTAAATCCTTGGGTATTGTTAACATATATACAAGTTTAACTTAGCACACCGGACCGATTTTTTTATGTTCCAATTCCAATTAGGTTTTTAAGGAAATATAAATGAGAAAAGTGTCCCGGGAAAATTGAAAATTCGGGAAAACTATAAAGGTTTGTTTGAACTCCAGACAATAGCTCACGATAAGAACGAAGGATATGCGTAATTTATTTTTGTGTTGTTCGTAATAATACCAAAGAAGTTTTAAATATGTACAGATCGCAAAGTCTAAGACCTGGTAATTTTTTTTAGTTCCTAAAATATAATTTCAAGATGATTATCTGCGTAATCGGGTCTTTAAAACCACGCCCACAAATTTTTCTAAGCCAAGAAATTCATTACATTTTTTGCAGGGCTATATATTTGAAGCGAGACGAAATCTTATATTTGGGCCAGCAACGCGGACCGGGCCAGCTAGTTCCAAATAAAAACATATCAAAAAATCATGAAAATCGGAGATTACACAGGAAAAAAAACGAATTGTTATATTGACCCCCATATTTGTGAATACAATTAATTTTTTCACTGAAAGTGCTCCTATACGGAAATTTGTAATATCAACAAACGTTTGTAAATTTTGATTGTTGAAAAGAGAATTGAAAAATGAGATTGTTATAGTTCTCTTTAATTTTTATTTGTATTGACAAACGTACAAAATCTTAAATTTTTTTTTTCAACAAAGAAATTCAACAAACACAAACACAATTTATTGATCTGACAAACGTAAAAAATCTTATTTTTTTTTCAACAAAGAAATTCAACAAACACAAAAACTATTTGTTGACATGATAAAATAATTTTGAAATAAAATTACTTGACTGAGTTTGTTGAAAACAAAATCGAAGTTTTGTATTATAGACTAACAGGAGGGCGTTTTTATTAAATGTTTGGTTAATATCATGTTTGGTTGATTTACAATTGCTGTTTGTTGATTTAAATTTGACGATTTTATTTTCTGTGTACCATTTTTTTTAATCGCTCACTGAAATTAGATAATTTTATGAAAAACTACTTAAACTTTACTTGTAATTACATACAAAAATGGGAAAAAGTGAATATAAGACCTTTTTTAAAAACATCGCTTTTGGCAGTAAAAACAAGTAAAAAAGTTAAATTCGGCCTTGCCGAATGTAGCGATACCCTCCACAATTTCAAAAAGATTATTGCGGAAAACTTTATTTAAAAGGAAATTACTTTAAAAAAAAAATTTCCGCGAAAAAAAATTTTGGTAAAAAAATCCGCGATTTTTTTTTTTTTTGTCAAAAAATATGTTCGTACTTATTTAAATACAATTTGGTGTTCAATTATGTTCACATATGTCAACCAGAACCCGAATTAAAGCATTTTGTATTTTTAGGTTATGTTGAATGTACTGAAATTTTTGAGGTGTGCTTACATTTTCGTTCATAACTTTTGAACCGCTAAACCGATATCGCTCAAATGCAATACCAAACTTCTCGGGAGAACTTCCAATAAATATGTTAAGTTTCAGTCATCTCTGTGCAATATTTTGTCCGCGACAGTTTTTTCCACAGACAGACAGACGGACAGACGGACATCGCTAGAATGTCTTAAAATCGATCGGGCATCATGAATATATATACTTTATGGGGTCCCAGATCGATATTTCGATGAGTTACAAACGGAATGACAAACTTGTATATACCTTCTATCACTAAGTGGTGGGTATAAAAGTTAGCGTATATTTCTGAAAAGCGTTTTCGATAATATACCCAGCAAAACTTTGGTAATGGGTGGTGATTATATAACACATTACCAGGTAATGTATATATCTTATTTGTAGCATTATTTTATGATGTCTTACCAAACATTTGTTCCACAACGTATTATTTTAAAGTGAAAAATAATACATTACTAATAATTAGCTACGTAATGCATGATTATTGGAAAAAATGT
Source organism: Pegoplata infirma (assembly GCA_963921195.1). Classification (NCBI taxonomy): domain Eukaryota; kingdom Metazoa; phylum Arthropoda; class Insecta; order Diptera; family Anthomyiidae; genus Pegoplata; species Pegoplata infirma. Next base: position 112,290,794 of record OY992538.1, read on the forward strand.
ATTTCATATTTATTATTTCTAAACATTAAATCATGGATGACTTATATTTGGTTACATTATGTATTATTTGAAAGTTTGAAATAATGCATTATTTATAATTGAATACATAATGCATTACAATAACATAAAAAATAAATATTTTATAAAAAAATGCAAAGTTTAAACTAGAGATGGATTCACGACAGAAATTTGTTAATGACACACACTCACCCAGGAGTATATTTTATCTCGCTTACAATCACGTGAGTAAATTTAATACAAAATTACTTTTTCACTACTCGTAACACCTTATATATTACGTTCTGGTATGCTATATTATATACCTTACTCGTAACCTATAAAATATCATATATTTTACACCTTACTCGTATTCTTTGTTATAAATTTATGACTTATTTTATACCTTACTGGTATTCTTTGTGATAATGTATATGCATTACTTTTAGTCTCATCGCCTGTTAAAATCATCAATGCTGCAATGTATAAAATAAGAGATCTTATACCTTATTTTATACCTTATATGGTAAGGTAAGTTTTGCTGGGTAGTTCAAAATATTAACATAAAAAAATTGCCAAAGTCGAAGCCTACCATTTTTTGTAAAACGCTAACTAAGTTTACCCAATTTTAATTTTTTTTGAAAATCAAAACCAACTCCAACATTTAAAAAAAAAAAATTGAAGAAGTTATGATAAAAATAAGGATTTTTTTTTTTTGAAAATTTGAAAAAAAAAAAAAAAATTAAAATCTAATATTAAAATTTTTTGTAGTGCCCGATTTGGCATAGAATATCCCGTACATGCTTAATGGAATGCTTGACCGATGTTTTGATCACACAATTGTCTGGGGCATGTATGCATAAAAGGCTTAATTCTTAACCCGATTTTAATTTTGTTAAGCTTTTTGGAAAGGTAATTTAGTACCAATTTCATATTATTTCACAAACAAATTTAACCAATATTTCTCCAAAAACTAGAAAAAAAAGTTTTTTCTTTCATGTAAGAAACTCCCAAAACTTCAATCCATTTTTGGCACGAGTTATTTTTATTCGTTTGTCCCCAAATTTGGATTCACTCATTTTTGGATACTAAAGAACTTTTAAGGACCCTACCAGGTTATTTTCGACTTTGAGGACACCTCTAATGGTGATGACATTACAGGTAACCATTTGTTGACTTTTTGATCGTAAAGTAATGCTAATGGTAATGAGTAGTATTCATAGCATAACTCATTACCACACAGAAAAAAATAAAAAAAAATATTTGAGTAAATTTTTAATACTATTGAGTAAAAAATTACTCAATTTTGCACCAGTAAACGATTTAATAGTATTGAGTAAATTTTTAATAAAAATTTATTAATTGCTTAAAAAAAAATTTGAGTAAATTTTTAATTGACACAAGTAAAAATTTACTCAAAATTTATCTATTTATTTTTTTTTTTGAAGTTTAAAAAAGTTTTAAATTTTTTTACAAAAAAAAAAAAAAACAAAAAACTTATTTTTTCAAACTTTACCAAACATATTTATGTAGGAAATTCTATTTCAATCTGTTTTTATTTTCAAACATTTTTGACAATCTCAATACAAATTATATAAAAGGTTTCTATTTTAAAATTAACAAACAACAGGTAAATTAAATATAAATACAATAGGTGTGTTTTATGAAGTAAATGTCTGTCCAAGTAACTGTATGTCCGCTTACGTGTTGATCATCTGTAATCACTCCCACATTCGGCTATCCTGACGATTCATTCGCCTCGAATGACTCTGACCATGGCTGCAAATATTCCGACACGGTTTTAGTTTTGCCAGGTTCTTCATCGTCTTCATTTTGCTCATTTTTGACTCGAGCTTTTCTCATAATTTTAGTACTTTTATATTCTGGGCATTTTGGTTTCCACTTTTTGCAAGTATCAAATCGTGTCTTCTTTATTGCAAAATCGTCAACTTTGTAGGTTGTATTCGGCTCCCTGTTCCGATTAAAATAATGTTGGTTTTCTTCTTGTGTATTTTCCTTATTGGATTTAGCTTCAACTCTTACGGTATCACGATTAATTTGAAGATCATTTATTATATAATTTTTAAGTATTTCCTGTAAATCTGGCGTTTCTTCTAATTTTTCTTCCTGGTCGTTTGTACTGGAATGCCGACATCTTTCCTGTTTCATTTCTTCAATAAGTCTTTTATTCTCCAAATCTAGCTTGTTATAATTCTGTTGCGATTGTTCAAATTTTTGTTGCATCTTAGTAAAACGTTCTTCCATTTTTCTGTAATTCGAAATATGTTCAACTCCCTCCGACGCTATGTCGATTGCAAACAATTTCTTAATTTCCGTTTCTGTGCTTTCTTCCACTATTTCCTTGTTTTTGTTTTCCTCTGAATAAAATTTTTTCCTGAATATGGTATTACCTTCACTCATTATTATATCAACGTATTTTAGGATGTTGTTACCAATCATCGCATCATAGTATATGTCATTATCTCTTGCCACATGAAATTCCATATTTAGAACTGTTCCATCAATTACCACCTCAATTTCAAAAGAACCCAATGTAGTAATAATTTTTTCCCCAATACCTCGAAGATTTTCCTTTCCAGAACTCAGTTTTGGAAAACCAATTTTCTGGTATATTTCATACCTTATGAGGCAAACGTCACAACCGCTGTCTATTAAAGCAGAGCACTGAATTTGGTTTAAAGTTATATCCTTAAAAACTGCACGGCTTTTTCTTACAGGCATAATATTACCAGTATTTACTGACGGTCCTTCGTATGTATTTTCGTGTCTAGATTCATTGTTCCTGTTTACGTTCTGGTTACATTCAGAAAAACGGTGACCTGATTGACCACACCTATAGCAAGTGTATTGAGTCGGGCAGTTTCGAGCAATATGCGATAGTTCACCACATTTGAAACAATTTCGATTTCCTAATATCGGTTCCTGAGATGGTTTTGTTCGATTAAAGTTTGTACTTGACTGTGGTTTCTCTTTTCGTCCAAAGTCCTTCGTTTCCATGCGACTACCCTTAATTTTCATATAGATACCAATATTGTGCTTTAATTGGCCAATTGTTTCCGACTGGTACAATACAGACTTATTTTGACGACTGTCCGGAATACCCTCAATAAAATACTCTATTGTACTTTCCTCATCCAGGTCAATGGGTTTTCCGATCTCCATTATTGTGTACAGGTATTCAATTAATGTCTCCCCCTCGTTAAGCCGTCTATTGCGTAATACTTTGTGCACTTCACATATTGAAGAACGCTGGCGAAATTCAACCTTCAAAGAATTCTTTAATGAAATCCAATTTCCTATATTTTTCTGAGATCTAACGTAAAGCTTTGCAGCACCTTGCAGTAACTGTTTAGCATAAATATACTTTTGTGTATCGGACCAGTTAACGGTTAAGGCTGCGTCCTCAAACTCGGTTAACCAAGTTACAACGTCAGGAGAATCTGTGCCATTAAAAGATGATATAGAATCCTGAATGTCCCTTAGTGTAAAGCCTGAACCACCTTGTTGAACATCGTTTCGTGGCAAATCTACTTGATCATTATTTTCCCGTGGGTTAATACCTGAATGGAATGAGCCATCCTCACTGCGCGAATCGCCTTGGTAGCCAAAGTGGTCGATAAGTCTAAGCTGCAAGTCAAGTTTCGGTCCGTCACTGTCGAGACCTAAATTATCTAGCGTCTGTCTTAACAAACCAACAGTAGCGCTCAAGATTGTACGGGTGTCCATTATTGACAATAAATAAATAACAAGCTTAAAAATAATTTGAATTTGAATACGAATTTGGATTTTAATTTTTTCTGTTTTATTTTGGACAACCTTGTTTTGCACCAACCTTAATATTCCTTATATCCTTGACTAATCACCAAATTTTATCACCTACCTCCCAAGACAACTTCTAAACCATCCTTCTCTAGGCTTCTTGATAAAATTTTTATGAGTCCAATGGCTTTTCTATCTCCTCTATTAATAAGCTTCTCTTGCTTATTATCTTATTTTTCTTAGCAATTCAAATTTGTTGGCTCTTAAAAAAATGTTTGGTTTTTCAAAATTAATAAATCCTTATCGCCTTTCTGATCAATTTTCAATTTCGCCTCGCAAAATTCGTAAATCTTTTTTGGATTTCTTATATACAGATTAAATTTATAAATTTTCCGGCCTCGCAAAATTCAAATGTTCATATCATATAAATTCTCACGCTCCAGACCTATATTTTATTCGCTGTTATTCGTCTTTTTAAAATATTTGTTAAAATTTTATTTAAAAAAAAATTTTCAATATTTTTTTTTTATTTTGGATGAGCCCCCAATTTGTAGGAAATTCTATTTCAATCTGTTTTTATTTTCAAACATTTTTGACAATCTCAATACAAATTATATAAAAGGTTTCTATTTTAAAATTAACAAACAACAGGTAAATTAAATATAAATACAATAGGTGTGTTTTATGAAGTAAATGTCTGTCCAAGTAACTGTATGTCCGCTTACGTGTTGATCATCTGTAATCACTCCCACATTTATGTCTCAAAGACATAGGAAAATTTTATAAAGACTTTCATATACATACACAAAAAACTATAAACTAAACGAGAATTCAAACAACTATGAGAGTTTAAAAAAAATTTTTAACACTATTAAATTTTTATTAAATTATTTACGTGCTCGATCTGTACTTACAGAAAAAATCAAATAAAATTACTGACAAAATATGTCGCCATTAGGCACGTCTCCGAAACTGAAAATTATATTGGTAACCCTTGCGAAATAATGTAAGAGACAAAAAAGTTGAAAGAAAGTATGAAGTGAGGTTGAGATTGCTAGAAATAGAATTGTAGTGTTGGAAACTGTCAAAATTTATTCTGTAGAAACTATAAATATTCACATATATAAAAAACAGTTTTCATTAACAAGACAAACCGATATTTAAAATCCTACTGATGATGACACTAACTGGGGTGTTTGAAACCGGTATGGGAAATACCAGAAATGTCTATAATTTTTAGAAATTCAATTTTTCTTCTGCATTTTTTCAACTTGAACCCTTATAACAAATATAATTAGAGCCCGTGCTCGATCTGTACTTACAGAAAAAATCAAATAAAATTACTGACAAAATATGTATGTCGCCATTAGGCACGTCTCCGAAACTGAAAATGCAAATTCCTTCATTTGTGTCTGCAATTCCAGATCATGTTGGTAACCCTTGCGAAATAATGTAAGAGACAAAAAAGTTGAAAGAAAGTATGAAGTGAGGTTGAGATTGCTAGAAATAGAATTGTAGTGTTGGAAACTGTCAAAATTTATTCTGTAGAAACTATAAATATTCACATATATAAAAAACAGTTTTCATTAACAAGACAAACCGACATTTAAAATCCTACTGATGATGACACTAACTGGGGTGTTTGAAACCGGTATGGGAAATACCAGAAATGTCTATAATTTTTAAAAATTCAATTTTTCTTCTGCATTTTTCAACTTGAACCCTTATTTTTACTTAAATTGTTTTTAAAATTTTCAAGTAAATTTTTAATTGCGTCAATTAAAAAATTACTCAATTTTTGTTTTTAAATTTAAACAAGTGATTACTCAAATTTGTTTCCTCCATTTTTTTTTCTGTGCAAGTTTATGCTGGACTTTTTACAAATCCCTCCTGCGCAAATTATAAAATGTTTCTTAGGGTATTACTATTTCAACCTAAATCGCTTAAATATTTAATAATTTAAAATTTTTGTAAATATAATTCCGTATATAAATTTTTTATTGAGCAAATAACGGAGTATAAACAAATATTTAATAATAAACTTAAAATAGCAAATGATATCAAATTATGTCACGAATATTAATTATTTAAAACGAAACAAACAAATATTTAAAAACAAACAGACTTAAACTAAAAGATTTTTGCCTACTAATGATAACTTTATTATTATTATTATGGCTCAAAGTATGTGATATGACAGGTGAATAAACTTTTGGACATCATGATTTTATTAACAAAAAACACGAAAACGTGACGCACTAACAAATAAAATAGCAAATTAATAGTTAAAACTATAGAGTACCATAGAAGTGGAGGTTGTCAAAACTAGAATTGGTAAAGTAGAACTTGTAAGCATGTATTCACGCAGAGAAGAAACATGATTGCGACAACCATACAGGAGAAAACACATAGTATGATTAATTACTTTATCATAACAAGATTGTAGCAATTATATTATGATCTTTGTTGATCATAGTATGATAAAATAATTGTTTTTTATAACTGTTAAAGATCATAGTATGATTGTCACAGTCATATGCGATCAATGAAGCAACCATACTTTGAGTGAGTTGGTGTGCTGCAATCATGTTCCAAACATGTTTTTTCACTGTGTGTTGTGTGGTAAATTAACATCTACAACGTAAGTGTTAGAAATTAGAAATAATAATATTGTTTTTTCTCTCATCTTCGTCTCTATGTTACTCTTTGGTTAAGAGTATTAACAGAACAAGCACGTCATGCGGAATGGTTACCGTTGTCAGAAAATATGGGCCCAAAATAATGACGGTGGATGTAAAAAAGGTTAAATAAATTTAAAAAGGTTAAATAATTTAGGAGCATGTCACAGACTCAATTCCGTTCGGAAGTGGAATAAGTGGTTTACTCGCAAAACGCAAAGCAAATATTTTTTTTCGGAATGAAACCACTTTTATTGAATTCAATTCCACTTTGATTTTTGAAAGTGATTACATTCCGAAAAAAAAATATTAGTTTTGCGTTTTTGCGAGTAAACCACTTTTTTTAAATCCGAACGGAATTGAGTCTGTGACATGCCCCTTTATGTCAAAAAATGCTAAACACATTTCTAATGTCATTAAGTTGGCACTACTGATCGTTAGGGTGAATCGAATTCCTTATTGTCAATTTTCAAAATCGTCGGTATGAAAATAGTTGCTTTTAAGATCAATATTAACACACAAAAATATTGGACGTTTAGGGAAATGTCTTGGGGTTCCTTTTTTGACTTGAAAATCGAAAAGTTCCAAACAAAGTAAAAAACTTTTTATATTTTTTTTTGTTTCGCTTAATATTCACAGTGCATCAACCAAAATCGGAATAGGATGAAATTTAAAGCAAATGAAAGTTTGTATTTTCCATGAAAAAACCCTCAAGAATTTTTGAATTCAGTGCTAGTTTTTTTTTTTCACACGCATTTGAAGTTGGTGAACTTTTATTATAATTATAATATTCAATACTTGAAAACTGCATAAGTGGCGTATACTTAATTTTGTAATTGCCTTTAAATAACGGTACACAGTGGTTTATTTTTCATTGTTTGGCTGAACCGATTGCAGCGAAATTCATACCGGTTATAGGTAATGTAATTTCGAGCTTAAGTTTGGACCCTGGACCCCCTAAGTCCAATAAGGGTACCGCCAGGGCCCCTAAAGTAGGACATGTTTAGTATACAAATGCTTTAAACGCTTTAAAATCACAAACTTCAAATGCCTCTAAATTTAGCACTGAAATAAAAACAAGTCAAAAAGTTAAATTCGGCCTTGCCGAATGTAGTGATACCCTCCACAATTTTTAAAAGATTGCAAAAACTTTATTTAAAAGGAAATTACTTTTGAAAAAAATTTTAAAAAAATTTCTGCGAAATAAAAATTTGGTAAAAAAAATCCGCGATTTTTTCTTTTTTTGTCCAAAAATATGTTTGTATTTGTTTAAATACCATTTGGTGTTTAATTATGTTCACATAAGTAAACCAGCAGCTGAATTAAAGCATTTTGTATTTTTAGGTTATGTTGAATGTACTAAAATTTTTGAAGTGTCCTTACATTTTCGTTCATAACTTTTGAACCGCTGAACCGATATCGCTCAAATGCAATACCAAACTTCTCGGGAGAACTTCCAATATATATGTTTAATAACAGTCATCTCTGTTTTGTATTTTGTACGTGATCACATTTTCCACAGACAGACAGACGGACATCGCTAGAATGTCTTAAAATCCCAGACCGGTCCCAGACCGATATTTCGATGAGTTACAAACGGAATGACAAACTTATATATACCCTCTATCACTAAGTGGATGGTATAAAAAGCTTAGAGGATGTTGTTATGTAAAATGTCAACTTTCATTTGCATTTGGTTTCATTAGATTCCGGTTCAGAAAGTTCGATTTTGAATCACTGAACACAAAAAATGATTGGCTTAAAATTTTCAATTAAATCTATTGATCAACAACATTTAAATGAGTCAATCAATGTTTTGATTAAAATTTTTGTTATTTTCTTTAACTGTCGAATTTTTTCAACATACCAGATTTTTGTTCTCTTTAATTTATTTGAATAAATTAATCAAAAATATACAAAATAATAGGGTTTCACTTTTTTTATGGTTGGCAACATATTGGAAAGCAAAAAAAAATATTTTTAATGATTTTGTCATAAGCTTACAATTCATTCGTTAAATCAATCATTATTTTGATTGACAATAAATAAAAAAATTATCAAATTTGTGATCAAAATTTAAAAAATGTTTGATTGGCAAAATATATTCAACAAATCACTTACAATTTTCTTTATTGGAGGAATTGAAATAAAAAAATTGATTGAATCCACGTTTTTGTTGATTGAAATTCGTTTTAAATTTTTTTCTGTAATATTAGTTAATATCACCGCTCAACAAATCGAAGGTTTTTGGCTCCGGTTTGAAGTTTCATATAAAATTTTTAAAGATTTTGACTCGCTGATTCCAAATTCGTGTTCCAAATTTTTCCATCACGTCTAGAATTTTAATTATTCGCGGTTGAAAATGCGAAAAAACGCGATTTTTGCCTTTTTTGAAAGCCTGCACAGCAGCCGCTGGGTGGAATAAAAATCTGGTATAAAGCGTGAGGGTAGAATTGAACTATGATCTCAAAAATATGATCAAAAAAATTTTAAGTTGTTGCACTATTATTGGCCAAACATGCATTTTAAAAAACACTGTCAAAAAAATTAGAAAAAGCACCATTTTTAAAAGGCTCTAATACAATAACCAGATGATCAATCTTTACTGTGATAAGCTCAAAATTTAGGCAAAAGTTCATTCTTTCTAATAGACTTTTAAACCCATTAAATATATCTTCCGGTGTATACGAAAAATAACACAGAAATCTTAAATTTGTAAAATATTTATTTTTTTTAGTTTTTCTTTGAAAAATATCAAAAAAAACTAAGGTATCTACCTTACCTTTTTTACAAAAATGGTAATTTGAACAGTATCATTTTAAAACGCAAGAAAAGCACAACCAAACGTAATAATTTGAAAAAAATTGTGTTCTATGTTGGAGACCATAGACAAATTATACTTTTGCGCTTTATACCAGATTTGTATTCCACTTAATGGCTGCAGGCTTTCAAATAATGCAAAAATCGTCATTTTTCGCATTTTCAACCGTGAATAACTTAAAATCTGGACGTGATGGGAAAATTTGGAGAACAGATTTGGAATCAGGAGATCAAAGTCTACTAAAATTGATCATCAGAATTCAAACCGGAAAATGAGTGTTGAGCGGTGTATTCAGACATTACTGAAAAGGTGTGAGGGTAAAATAGAGGCAATGAGAGAAATAGAAGACAAAATAAAATAATTTAAAATTTTTCGCCGTGCCGGTTATCGGTTTTAACTATACAATCGTATTGACAAAGTCGTGTCGGACTTATTCTGTTCGAGCTGCAAAACTACCCAATCACGGTTTCTTGCTATTGAAAATAAAACAATTCACACAAAACTTTTAGCTAAGTATACAATATAATTTAAATATTTAAATATTTTAACAATTTTTATTATCAGTCATATTTGTTTATGTTTTAATCTCTTCTATTAGTTAAATAATTACACAGGCACACAAAAAAAAAAAAGTGTCCAGACCCAGAGGGTAGACCCAGTTATTTCTAGATTTTTGGGGTCGCTGAATCCGAATATGCCCATAAAAAATCATTTCAATTGCCAGTTTTTCCCCTACCGGCCCCTTATAACCCCCCGGAGGATTGACTTTTAACTGTCATACATACTTAAAATTAATGTGTACTTTTATATTCTTTTGGCAGCTAAGCCCTAAAATGATAACAAAAAAATTATGTGACCCTTCCGTCAACCCCTAGCACGCCCTTACAACCCCCTGAAAGTGGATGAATTTTGAGTGTTCATAAAAAGTCAAGATGTATATGGATTTCTAAGTTTTTTGGGTCACTAAAACCAAATATGACTTCAAAAAATTTATAATACCCCTCCCTCACTCCCTAGCACACATTTCCACGCCCTATAGGTGATTTTATTTGGAAATTTTCAATAAAACTTAGAATGTAGACTAAAATGATTATGAAGGTAAATTTCAAAATTAAATCCCCTATAGGGCATAGTAATGGGTGCTAGAGAGTGAGGGAGGGGTATTATACATTTTTTGTAGTCATATTCGCTTTTAGCGGTCCAAGAAACATAGAAATCCATATGCATCTTGATTTATTATGAACACTCAAAATTCATCCACTTTCAGGGGGTTGTAAGGGCGTGCTAGGGGTTAAGGGAAGGGTCACATAATTTTTTTGTTGTCATTTTAGGGTTTAGCTGTCAAAAAAACATAAAAGTACACATTAATTTTAAGTTTGTATGAGATTTAAAAGTCAATCCTCCGGGGGGTTATAGGGGGGCGGTAGGGGAAAAACTGGCAATTGAAATTAATTTTTATGGGCATATTCGGATTCAGAGACCCCAAAAACCTAGAAATACCTGGCTCTACCCTCTGGGTCTGGACACTTTTCTCTTTTTGTGTGCCTGTGTTATTTACGAAAGAGAATTTAATCTTTTTTTTTTTTTTTTTTTTAAATACAATAAATCACATTTTTGTTATTGGCTAAAAATACAGGCTTAATTTTTTTTTTTTATTTAATTTAATATTTTCTTCCCTCTGGCTGATGGTATGGATGCTCTTCTAAATATTTCAATGTTTTCAATACTGATTCAGGAACTGGTGGTGGTGTTGGCAAATGAGCACCAACTGGACGATAACCATTTTCATCGGCTGTATATGAGACGGAATATGTTTTTCCGTCATCGGCAACAAAAGCAAATTTGCCCTCAATAGATTCACCATCATGATCGGCACTAACATGTTTTAAGACACCATCTTGTGTAGCCTTAGAACCATCTCCTAATTCGTAACTAAAAGAAAAATTGGGAGAAAAAAATTTAGCTATTAAACTTTTGTCGATACCTGCACAGAAAAAAATAAAAAAAATATTTGATTAAATTTTTAATACTATTGAGTAAAAAATTATTCAATTTTGCACCAGTAAACGATTTAATAGTATTGAGTAAATTTTAAAATTAAATTTATTTAATGTTTGAAAAAAATTTGAGTAAATTTTTAATTGACACAATTAAAAATTTACTCAAAATTTATCTATTTATTTTTTTTGAAGTTCAAAAAAGTTTTAAATCTTTTTACAAAAAAAAACAAAAAACTTGTTTTTTCAAACTTAACCAAACTTGTTTATATCTCAAAAACATAGGAAAATTTTATAAAGACGATTTAAAACTTTCATATACATACACAAAAAACTATAAACTAAACGAAAATTCAAAAAACTATGAGAGTTTTAAAAAAAATTAAAAAAACTATTAAATTTTTATTAAATTATTTACTCAAATTGTTTTTAAAATTTCTAAGTAAATTTTTAATTGCGTCAATTAAAAAATTATTCAATTTTTGTTTTTAAATTTAAACAAGTGACTACTCAAATTTGTTTCCTCCATATTTTTTTCTGTGTGAGTAAAAATTTTATGTTTTATTATTAAAGATTACATTTTTTTTCAATTGAAAAACTTAATATATTTGTAGAACAATCGCAACTTTAAGAACTACACCATTTCCACACTCAAAATAATAACTCTTTAAAATACTCTGTAAAATGACTGTAATCTCAATTCAACGGATATTTGACAAAGTTTTCTGTTAAAATACAGATTTAAAGAAAACACTTTGTATTTTGTTGTGACAAAAAGACAAAGTTTCCTCTGTTATATTACTTTTTAAATTGTAATCTTAATTTTACAGATAATACCGCTCAACAAATCGAAGGTTTTTGGCTCCGGTTTGAAGTTTCATATAAAATTTTTAAAGATTTTGACTCGCAGATTCCAAATCCGTGCTCCAAATTTTTCCATCACGTCTCGAATTTTATTTATTCGCGGTTGAAAATGCGAAAAACGCGATTTTTGCCTTTTTTGAAAGCCTGCACAGCAGCCGCTGGGTGGAATAAAAATCTGGTATAAAGCGTGGGAGTAAATTTGAACTATGATCAAAAAAATTTTAAGTTATTGATCTATTATTGGCCAAACATGCATTTTAAACAAAACACTGCCAAAAAAATTAGAAAAAGCACCATTTTTAAAAGGCTCTAAAAAAAACAGATTATCAATCTTTACTGCGATGAGCTCAAAATTTAGGCAAAAGTTCATTCTTTTTATCGACTTTTAAACCCATTTAAGATATCTTCGGTTTATACAAAAAATGACACAGAAAACTTAATTTTGTAAAATATTTATTTTTTTGGAGTTTTTCTTTGAAAAATATCAAAAAAACTAAGGTAAATTTTACAAAACTGGTAATTTAAACAGTATCATTTTAAAACGCAAGTAAAGCCCAGTCAAACGTAATAATTTGAAAAAAATGTGTTCTATGTTGGAGACCATAGACAAATTATACTATTGCGCTTTATACCAGATTTGTATTCCACTAAATGGCTTCTGTGCAGGCTTTCAAATAATGCAAAAATCGTCATTTTTCGCATTTTCAACGGTAAATAACTAAAAATCTGGACGTGATGGGAAAATTTGGAAGACATATTTAGAATCAGGAGATCACAGTCTACTAAAATTGATCATCAGAATTCAAACCGGAAAATGAGTGTTGAGCGGTGTAATTAACAAAGTTTTCTGCTAAAATACAGATTTAAGCAAAATACTTTGTACAGTCGAACCCGGTTATAACGAACTCCGAGGGACCAGTTAAAATAGTTCGTTATAAAAAAAGTTCCAATTTTATTTACCGTTTTTTTAAGAAAACAACTTTTTGAGAAGAAATAATTACACTGTGCTACACCAAAAAAATGCAGGGGTTCTCATATGAAAATTCGGGTTGGTTGGAGTCCATATAGTACTGATATACTCATAGTTTTTCTGGATCACTTCGTTAAGCACGTTTTTTATTGGCAAATGTGTCGAAAAACGGCAATTCTTAAATTACAACTTTAAAAAATTATTACTTTGTTAGTTTGCAACCGATTTTCGATTTTATAGATTTTTTTGAAAGGTATAAGTCTTACCTTTTAAACAAAACAAAAATATTAAAAATCGATTAAGAATTGGCTGAGCTATGATCGTTTAAGTTAAAAAAATTAAAAAAAGTTAAAAATTTGTTATGTTCTTTATACTCTAAGTTGAAAGTGCATCATTAAACAATTTTTTTTTTTATTTTTGTATAAAAGTATAGTAAAGTAGCTTTCCAAAACACCAAAAAACATAACAATCGGTTAAAAAATGAATGAGTTATGCTAAGTTTTGTGATAGGACATTTTTAATTTTTTTCAGAAATGCTTGTAATTCAGGTATTATTCATAATTCTTATTGCTAGTAGTAATTTTATGTGCCTATGCATATAAACAAGAGATGGTAACATAATTAGATTTGTGCGTGATTGACACATGATCACAAGTGAGCGTGATTGAAAATCAATTTTACTCACGTCGTTGTGAGTGAGTGTCAGTGGAATAAAAAAAATTTCAGAACCCCTTCTGAAATTTTCCATTTTTTAAAAAAAGTCAATTTATAAAAAATCCGGCCACATTTGTTTTTTTTTGTAAATTTTTTTTTAAAGATTAACTGGGTTATTCATAATGAGTAAATTAAATTTAAAGTAGGTTTATTTGACTGATATTGCATGAATAATTGTCAAATAAACCTACTTTAAGTATACTTTAAGTATTATGAATAAAGGCCTAGATGTTTGTCTAAGAGATGGTCACGTGAGTGAATTTTAACTTTCATAATAATTTTTCTTCTAACACTCACTCACAATCACGTGTGTAAATTTAATACAACTCACACTCACGTACGCCGATGCAAGAGTCACTCACGCTAACGTTGACTCACACTCACGATATTCTTATTTATACTAAAAATAATTTCAAAAAACTTTCAAAATTTTCAGCAAAGTCTAAAATTATACATTTGTTTTGATTTTTTCGGGACGAAATCTGAAGTTAAGCTAAATTTTACATTTTTTTTGTTGCTTTTTTTGGAATGAAAGGAAATATGAAGAGAAAATAAATCACGCAAACTCACGCAAAAAAATCAACTCACGCTCACTCTTTCACGCAATAATCTTTCTCACACTCACTCACAATCACGTGAGTAAAATTGAATTCAGTCACACTCACGCTCTTATCTGCTCATGTTTCCATCTCTAGTTTGTCTATCCACACAAAAAAATTGTAATGTATTTTTTTCGTTATTTTCGAGAAATCGCATTTGAATTTCATGACAATTTGGTAATTTGCTTGGTTCAACGAAGCGTGTGACTAATGCAAATATTTAGTAGTCATTCACTTCGTTGAAACAAGAAAATACAAGCAAATTACAAAATTGTTTTGAAAATTAATATTCAAATGCGATTTAGTTAGCGTGAGTGACTCTTGCATCGGCGTACGTGAGTGTGAGTTGTATTAAATTTACACACGTGATTGTGAGTGAGTGTTAGAAGAAAAATTATTATGAAAGTTAAAATTCACTCACGTGACCATCTCTTAGACAAACATCTAATCTATAAAAAAAAATTACAAAAAAAAACAAATGTGGCCGGATTTTTTATAAATTGATTTTTTTAAAAAATGGAAAATTTCAGAACGGGTTCTGAAATTTTTTTTATTTCACTCACACTTTTTTATTCCACTGACACTCACTTACAACGACGTGAGTAAAATTGATTTTCAATCACGCTCACTTGTGATCATGTGTCAATCACGCACAAATCTAATTATGTTACCATCTCTTGTTTATATGCATAGGCACATAAAATTTCTACTAGCAATAAGATTTATCAATAATACCTGAATTACAAGCATTTCTGAAAAAAATTAAAAATGTCCTATCACGAAACTTAGCATAACTCATTCATTTTTTAACCGATTGTTATGTTTTTTGGTGTTTTGGAAAGCTACTTTACTATGCTTTTATACAAAAATAAAAAAAAAAATTGTTTAATGATGCACTTTCAACTTAGAGTATAAAGAACATGACAAATTTTTCAAAAAATTGGATTTTTTTTAACTTAAACGATCGTAGCTCAGCCAATTCTTGATCGATTTTTAATATTTTTGTTTTGTTTAAAAGGTAAGACTTATACCTTTCAAAAAAATCTATAAAATCGAAAATCGGTTGCAAACTAACAAAGAAATAATTTTTTAAAGTTGTAATTTAAGAATTGCCGTTTTTCAACACATTTGCCAATAAAAAACGTACTTAACGAAGTGATCCAGAAAAACTATGAGTATATCAGTACTCTATGGACTCCAACCAACCCGAATTTTCATATGAGAACCCCTGCATATTTTATTTTTGCTCATTTGTAGCACAGTGTTATTTTTGAGAAGAAATTATCAAAATTATAATATTAACCAAAACTTTCTAACTTTTTGTGAGTTTTGTAAACATAATTGCCGCACATTTTAAAATATTTTTGGGAGTTCGTTATAAAAAACTTAATATACATGAAATTTTGTTCGTGGGTCCATAATAAGTAGTTCGTTTTAACCGAGGATTCGTTATAACCGAGTTCGTTATAAGAGAAGTATTTTGTGTGAAAATTGTTGCCAAAACGTCGGGACTTTGAAATTAGTTCGTTATAACCGAGTTCGTTATAACCGAGTTTGACTGTATTTTTTTATAACCAAAAAAGCTTTCTGTTTTGAGTAGTTTTTGTTTTTGTTACCAAACATCAAAATTTTATCTGTATATTTTTTATGAGAAAAAGTTGAAAAAGTAACAAAAAAAGTTATAAAAAAATCTTTTCAGAAATCTTATAAAAATTTTACAAAATAACATGCATTTAACTAAACTCTGTAAATTTACAGAGTTTTTTCTGTAAATTTTTTTTGAATCAAATGCATTTTACAAATATATGTAAATTTACATACTTTTCTTCGCTAAATGGTGGTTTATTTAACCAATATTTTACTAGAAACTCTGTAAATTAACAGTTTTTTTTTGTCCAAATCATTTTACAGAGTTTTAAAGTAAAATTACAGAGTTTTCTCTGTCAAAAAGCTTTCATATTTAACCAATATTTTACTATAAACTCTGTAAATTAACAGTTTTTTTTTGTCAAAATCATTTTACAGAGTTTTTTTAATAAAATTACCAAGAAATGTTGTTAGCTGGAAAAGTATGGTGTACTCTGTTAAATTGGCAGAGTTTTTCTGTAATTTAACAGAGTTATTATTTTGGGTGCAGATATATTTTGTGAAAGTTCAATTGAAATCGAGAGATTCTTTTTGAAATTTGTAGATTCCAATTGAGATTCACTTAAAAAAAATTAACTAAAAAATGGAAAATTTAAATAAATTCAAGGGAAATTGATAATAACACAGTGCAAAAACCAAAATCGGAATGGTATAAAACCAATAGAAAATGAAAGTTGACATATCCATAACAAAACAATTAAGGGTTTTTTCTTTGTTCAGGGCTAGAACTTTTATTAAAATAATAATTGCTTGAAAACTGTATTAGTGGCGTATGCTTAATTTTGTAATTGCCTTTAAATAACAATCATACGCATCGGTGCACAGTGGTTTATTTTTAATAATTTGGCTATTCAGTAAGTATGTACTGGACCGATTGCAGCGAAATTCATACCGATTATAGCTAACGTAATTTCGAGCTTAAGTTTGTACGCTAGAACCCACATGTCCAATAAGGGCACCACCACGGGTCCCTAAAGTAGGGAATGTTTAGTACTTAAAAACTTTGAATGTTTACCAACTTTAAATGCGTGTAAAAAAATCTAGCGCTGAACTAAAAAAAAAAATTCATGGTTTTTTATTTAAAATGTCAACTTTTATTTGCTTTTGGTTTCATCCCATTCCGATTCGGAAAGTTCCATTTGGTAGCACTTTGTCATTTAGCTCTATTGCCATAACCGCCATTTAATTTCACTGAAGACATAAAACCATATTTTGAAGCTCAGATGTGTTTTTATTATAGATTTTTTCAAAAGCCTTTGAAAAAAAAAAAAAAATAAAAACTTCAGTGGGCCATAAAAAGGAAATCCGAACTGACTTTGCAAAACTCTTTGAAGATTTTGTCTATTTGATGGTCTTTTTCGTATGGTGTTACTTACTATTATAAATTGGGTACATTTTTGTTGAATAGCACGCATTTTGTGTTAATATAAGCACATAATCCGTAAAATATTTTTAAACCAATTAAACACAGCAAATTATAAATATTATCCGTTAACTCAAATATTTTACACACAAATGTGTAAATAAAATTGTCAACCAACATACATACGAGGCATTCCGCACCAAATGTCCCGCTACAGAAAAACATGTGTCCCGTAAATTTCTGAATAGGTTGTTTGGATAGCCCTATATGGAACTAATAAAATTGCGTTTTTGGTTTTTCTAATTTTTAAAAACTGGGCTTAGAAGGCGTGGTCAAATATTGGAAAATGGTCAAATTTGTGGCGAGTTGCCTTGATTAAATATTTATCACATTAAAACGGAATGCACCACAATCTCAAAAATTTACATTCTTATACAGTTTTGTATGGGCTATCGATTATTTTTTTTTTTTTTTGAAAATTTTCAGAACCCGTTCTGAAATTTTCCATTTTTTAAAAATCTCAATTTATTAAAAAACATGCCACTTTTTTTTCTTTTTTAAATTTTGTTTTTAAAGTTTAGATGTTTGTCCATCCACACAAAAAAATTCAGAAACACGTTCTTCGTTTTTTTCGAGAAAATCGCCTTTGAACTTTAAATTTCATAACAATTTTGTAATTTGCTTGTATTTTCTTGATTTAACGTTGCGAATGAGTATTATTAATTGCATAAATATTACTCATTCGCAACGTTAAATCAAGAAAATACAAGCAAATTACAAAATTGTTATGAAATTTAAAGTTCAAATGCGATTTTCTCGAAAAAAACGAAGAACCTGTTTCTGAACTTTTTTGTGTGGATGGATAAACATCTAAACTTAAAAATAAAAAAAAGTGGCATGTTTTTTAATAAATTGACATTTTTAAAAAATGGAAAATTTCAGAACGGGTTCTGAAAATTTTCCAAAGAAAAAAAAATTTTAATCAATAGCCCATACAAAACTATATAAGAATGTAAATTTTTGAGATTGTGGTGCATTCCTTTTTAATGTGATAAATATTTAATCAAGGCAACTTGCCACAAATTTGACCATTTTTCCAATATTTGACCACGCCTCCTAAGCCAAGTTTTTATTTTTTTATACCCTCCAACTACAGTATCGAAATATCGGTCAAGTACCCCATAAGATATTCTAGCGATGTGCGTCTGTGGAGGCCACGATACAGCCCAAAATAAAAGAGCTATACTCCTGAAGTTTGGCACAATTATATCTTATTGTCATGAGATGGTTAAGTTCGATGGCAAAATCAGGCGAGGGAATTTTTTTTACATTAAAAAGTAAATTCAGTTATTCAATTTATAAATTTTTTACTTACCCGGCTAAAAATAAAGTGTTCAAACGCATGTACTATCATATATGACAATTTATGTTAAGGATGGACCAATATATGATCGCATATTATCATATGTTTTTCCATATATGGTCATATATTGAATAAGCGCCAATTTTAATATATGTTGTTATATGATCATATATGTTTCCGAATTAATGATGTATGGTCCGATGTTTTCATATATGCTCATATACAATTCATTTTTAGCCGGGTATTTTATTTTTTTTTATTTTTTTGTATGAATTATTTATTATTTTGTTAATAAAAATATTTTGCAATAACCACTTTTTTATTCGTTATTCTCATCGAATAATCGAATATTTTTTTAGATTT
Source organism: Pegoplata infirma (assembly GCA_963921195.1). Lineage (NCBI taxonomy): Eukaryota > Metazoa > Arthropoda > Insecta > Diptera > Anthomyiidae > Pegoplata > Pegoplata infirma. The sequence goes on from OY992538.1 coordinate 112,309,950, forward strand.
AATCGTTTGATCAAACGAACAAAAACAATTATTTGAATTATTCGAACAAAGTTGAACGGCGAATAATTGACAACTCTACTATCGATTAACAATTTTTTTTTGTTTTATGGAAAATTTTCAAAACCCGTTCTGAAATTTTCCATTTTTTAAAAAAGTAAATTTATCAAAAATCCGGTCACTTTGTGGGACATGGTATAATGAGTTTGTGCTGATGTTTGTAACTACCCAAAACATTGGTCCTAGACCTACCTTCAAGCATACCGATCGACTTAGAATTACTTTTTGAGTCGATTTAGCGATGTCCGTCGGCCCGTCTGTCCGTCCGTCTGTCCATCTATCTCGGTTTAAGCACGATACAGGTCGCAATTTTCAATCAATTGACTTGAAATTTGAAACTTAAGCATCTTTTGGGCCAAGGACAAAGCCTATTGAAATTGAAAATAATCGGTCCATGTTAAGACCTAGCCCCCATACAAACGCCCACTTTGGATTAGGCCTTAATGACTCTAATAACTCTATTTTAATAGATTTCGCAGGTATAGATATAGATTTAACAGGTAATCAAATTTTGTATGCACAAATCATCATTCCGAATTTCAAAGGAATCGAGTCAGTCCTTCTGGTAGTCCCCATACAAACCACCCTCCCGATATTCGCACAAAATTCCTAAAAATGGAAATATTTCATAAAAATTTTATTTTTAGGTGTTAGACATGTACTGGACCATGTTTGGACTTAGTCCCCCACATAAAAATTTCGACCGATATTCAGTTAAATCGGTCTATTGGCAAAAAAATAAACAAATTCCACTAAAATTTTATGTGTGTGTGTTTTCTACACTAAATAAAGTTCTAACAAAAGATAGACCTAATCGGTTCATGTTTGGACTTGGGACCCATTTTCCGGAAAGAACTGGTGTAGGGTATCATATGGTTGGTCTTGACCGACTATAACTTTCTTCCTTTTTTTTTAAGTTTAGATGTTTGTTTATCCACACAAAAAATTCAGACATGTGTTTTTCGTTTTTTTTTTCGAGAAAATCGCATTTGAATTTTAAATTTCAAAACAATTTTGTAATTTGCTTGTATTTTCTTGTTTCAACATTGCGGATCAAATATTTGCATAAATGTTAATCATACGTTATGTTGAAACATGAAAATACAAACAAATTACTAAATTGTAAATTGTTATGAAATTCAAACATAAATGCGATTTTCTCGAGAAAAAAAAACGAAAAACACATACATATCTGAAATTTTTTGTGTGGATAGACAAACATCTAAACTTTTTTTTTTTAAAAAAAGTGGCAGGATTTTTGATAAATTTTATTTTTAGGTGTTAGACATGTATTATAGTAACCTAATCAAATCGGAATTCAACTGGACCATGTTTGGACTTAGTCCCCCACATAAAAATTTCGACCGATATTCAGTTAAATCGGTCTATTGGCAAAAAAATAAACAAATTCCACTAAAATTTTATGTGTGTGTGTTTTCTACACTAAATAAAGTTCTAACAAAAGATAGACCCAATCGGTCCATGTTTGGACTTGGGACCCATTTTCCGGAAAAAACTGGTGTAGGGTATCATATGGTCGGTCTTGACCGACTATAACTTTCTTCCTTTTTTTTTTAAGTTTAGATGTTTGTTTATCCACACAAAAAATTCAGACATGTGTTTTTCGTTTTTTTTCGAGAAAATCGCATTTGAATTTTAAATTTCAAAACAATTTTGTAATTTGCTTGTATTTTCTTGTTTCAACATTGCGGATTAAATATTTGCATAAATGTTAATCATACGTTATGTTGAAACATGAAAATACAAACAAATTACAAAATTGTTATGAAATTCAAACTTAAATGCGATTTTCTCGAGAAAAAAAAAAAACGAAAAACACCCCAGCAGAAATAAATCGAGATTTTGGCGACACAGCATCTGTTTATAGCATACCGTAGCGCATCCAAAGAGCGCTCTTAGGGATGCAGTAAAAGGAAGGGGAAAAAAATTTTAATTTTTTTTTAAGATTTTTTATATAAAACTTATAATGTGTAATTATTTTTTGATAAAATTTCACACTTGCTTTCCTTTTTAATATTTTTAACACTTTTTGAATAAAAAAACATGAGTTTTAGACAAAGACACATGATTTGACTGCATCATTATTGCGCATTAATCAGCGCTGCAAAGAGCGCTTCAGTCATAGCATCTTTGACCGCTGTTCCCAAAAAAAATCCCATAAAAAATGTGAAAATGAAAATTTCCGATATTTTTTTGATGTTCACTTCCGATTTTTTTTTTTTTCATTTTGTTTCACATAAATAAAGTTTTGTAAAGTAAAACGAATGAATTTTTTTGTTATATTTTTTTAAATTTTAGTTATTTGATTTCAACTTTGAATTTACAGCATCTTTATTCTGCTTAAATCAGCTCTACAAAGATACATGAATTCACTGCATCTTTAATCTGCTTAAATCAGCGCTAAAAAGATACATGAATTTACAGCATCTTTATTCTGCTTAAATCAGCGCTCTAAAGACACGTGATTTCAGTGCATCTAAAGAGCGCTGTTTCTGTGTATCCAACTAGCGCTCTAAAGTGGGACATCGCCTTAGGGAATCATGCATGAATTCAGCGCAATTGGATGCGCTCCTTTACTCAAGTTCCCCTTCCAAAAGCTGCTGAACGTTCAGCAAAATTTCTGCTGGGACATGTCTGAATTTTTTTGTGTGGATAGACAAACATCTAAACTTTTTTTTAAAAAAAGTGGCAGGATTTTTGATAAATTGACTTTTTAAAAAAATGGAAAATTTCAGAACGGGATCTGAAAATTTTCAAAAAAAAAAAATTAATCGATAGCCTATACAAAACTAGCCTATACTACACAGCCTATACTACACAAGAATGTCAATTTTTAAGATTGTGGTGCGTTCCTTTTTAATTTGATAAATATTTAATCATGGCAACTCAACACAAAATTGACCATTTATCCAATACTTCGCCACGCCTCTAAGCCCAGTTTTTGAAAAATTGAAATTTGGCTTGGAATGCTTTATATATAGTTTTTCATTCCATTTGTAACACATCGAAATATTGATCTAGGACCCCATATATATTTATTATCCTCGATCGATTTTAAGTCGATCTAGCGATGTCCGTCCGTCCGTCCGTCCGTCCGTCAGTCTGTCTGTAAAAAACATGCTAACTTTCGAAAGACAATTCTGAGATTGGTAAGTAACAAAAATATTTTCAAAAATATTTTTGTCAGTCAAAAATATTTTTACATTAAAAAAATAATTTTTTACTCGAAAAAAAAATTTACACTCAAAAAAACGTAGCATTTCTTTTACACTCAAAAAAATGTAGTGTTTTTTTTTTTGTGCAAAAATAACTAAAAACAAATGAAAAATTTAAATTCGGCCTTGCCGAATGTGGTAATACCCTCCACAATTTCTAAAAGATTATTGCAAAAAACTTTATTTAAAAAGAAATTACTTTTGAAAAAAAAAAAAAAAAAAAATTGAAAAAAAATTTCCGCAAAAAAAAAAATTTGGAAAAAAAATCCGCGATTTTTTTCTTTTTTTTTGTCAAAAAATATGTTCGTACTTGTTTAAATACCATTTGGTGTTCAATTATGTTCACATATGTCAACCAGCAGCCGAATTAAAGCATTTTGTATTTTGAGGTTATGTTGAATGTACTAAAATTTTTGAGGTGTCCTTACATTTTCGTTCATAACTTTTGAACCGCTGAACCGATTTCGCTCAAATGCAATACCAAACTTTTCGGGAGAACTTCCAATAAATATGTTAAGTTTCAGTCATCTCCGTGTAATACTTTGGTCGTGATCACCATTTCCACAGACAGGTGGACATCGCTAGAATATCTTAAAATCGATCGGGGATCATGAATATATATACTTTATGGGGTCCCAGACCGATATTTCGATGAGTTACAAACGGAATGACAAACTTTTATATACCCTCTATCACTAGAGTGGAGGGTATAAAAAGTATTTTACAAAAAAAAAAATATTTCTAATCAAAATTGTTAATTTTTTTCACATTAATTAAAATTTCTCTATCAGTTCAAAAGGGCATTGTGAATGGTATTCATAAATTCGGCCAAGTCGAATTTAACTTGTTTATAATTTAGTGGGTTTTTGCCCAAAACTTGAAACATTTACCAATTTTAGCGCGGTCATAGAGTTAACCAATTTGTCGTTTAACAAATCCAAGTTTTTTTTATATTTCCAGAAAAACCATATGTTGTTAATTTTCGATTAATCGGCATAAATCAGAGACCAAATATAACAGTTATATGTGTCTTTTTGTTTAAAAAAAATCATGAAACGAATGTTGTCCAAACTTAGTATTTTATATATGAAAATACTTCTAGAGATGTCCCGTGTTAAAATTTGCAATAACATTTATTTTTTTGATTTTTTCAATAACAGTAAAAAATAACAGTTATTAAAAAATTTTTGAGTAAATAACTGTTATAACAGTTATTTAAAAAAAAATCAATCAAAGTTTATATCTTTAAATCAATGATTGAAGTTTTAGATATCAATAGGATTCTTCTGCATGCGTTTATTTTTGTTTTATTTTAATAACTCGAGTTTTTTAAGGCTCAAAGAGTTTTTAATAACAGTTATAAAAAAATATTTCTGTTATTTTGAACAGATATTTATTTCAAACTGTTATTTTTAATTTTTATTTGAAAAAATATTTTTGAACAGTTAAATTTGATTTTTTTCAATAAATCTCATAATGGTCTCTGGCATAAATTCTTCGATTGGTCCTATAATCGGAATTAGCTATTTTAAATTAATCGAACAATTATTCGTCTAAAATTGTAAGATTAATCGAAAAAGAATTAATCGACTGAACACCCTAATTCCGTGACATCCCCCGTAATATTTTTTTTATTAAATTTCACAAAATTTTCAGATATTTTAAATATTTTTTTTTTCTTAAAAACCAATTTTTTGCGGTTTTGTTTTATTTTGATTTTATATGTTTAAGAAAGTTTATTTAAAATGTCCATAATTTTTTCACGACTTTAAGAATTAAAAAATGTTTTTTTAGTTTTTTTGTTAAAACTTGTTTTGAAAACTCAATTTTTTTTTCACTTGTGCATGAATTCAGTTATTATTTTTGTTTTTAAAATCTCTGGCATTTCATTGACTACTTTTTATTTAAAGTCCACAATTTTTTTTATTATTAGTTTTTTTTTTGTTTTGAATTCAATGCTTACTGATAATGAAATTTGCCATCATATTCAACCATGGACTCATTTGAAATCACTTCAACTTCTTTTGCATATGCAACTGCAGCTAATAAACACAATAAAGCAATTACTTTCATTTTAAATGTATATTTCTATGAAACCGTTATACTTTTGTTGATATTTAATTAAAATTAAATCACTAAAAACTTAAATAAACGAATGACAAGTATTAAACTAAATTTCAGGCTTTTATACAAATTTTTTTTTTGGCAAATTAAAAATTGAAATAAAACAAAAACAACGAAATGTCTAAAAGAAGAAGAAGCTATTCCTGAACCAAAGCAAATTCTATATTTATTTAGAATTAATACAAAAAAAAAAAAAAATTCAATAAAAATTTGAAATATTGAACTTGTTTTGATTTTTTTCCCCCAAAAACGTTTTAAACATATTTGGCAACATTTAACAAATACTTATGCAATTTAACCAAGCATTAGTTTACACTGAGAAAAAAAAATTCGTACTCATTTTTTTAAATCTTAAATGTTTTTAAAACATCCTTAAAATGAAGTTGAATTTTATAAAATTTATAAGGTTTCGGTATTGATTTTAAAATTACATATTTTTGAATTAATTATGCTAGAAGTTATTTTCATTTCGTGCCATATTAAAAATTCATTTTAAAATTGTTCCCCAATTTTAACAGTGACGCTTCAAAAAGACGTCATTAATTTCCAAAAGCCTCTTGGTGTTCATAATTGAACACTTTTTACACATCATAAATAAATAGTAGAGATAGCGCGTAGGTATGTTTTAAAAAAATATTGTTGGGTAAAAATAAATGGCGGTCGGTCTCACTAATGACCCCTCTCGGACGCACCATTGGACCGGTAAAAGCTGATTAAATAAAACAAATTTACAAAAAATAAAAAAATTGTATGGGGACCGCCTTAATAATTAGAGATAGAGGGTACGTGGGTTCAGAGAAAATGTTTGGACTGAAAAAATATTGTGGGTCGGTCATACATTTTGTTGCTCTAAGGGCACTATTAGGGCAGTTAGAGCGGTTGGAGCAAATTTAAAAAAATGTCGTTTTGTGTGGCAGCCTCCTTAGAAATTGGAGATAAGGTATTAGTTTGTTCCAAAGAAATGTTAAGATGTAAAAATTAATGGGGGTCGGTCTTAAAAATGACCCCTCTATGACGCACCATTGGAGCAGTAGAAATGATTTTAAGATTGAAAAATTAGAATAAATTTTTTTAAAAAAATTTTAAAAAATAGTAATAATCGTTATCCCACGATCCTCCTGGGCAAAAAATTTTTAGAATCGATAGAAGTTTTAGACAAAAAATTAAAAAAAAAATCGAAGAGTACAAACATTTTCAAAAATGAGATTTAAATTTTAAAACTTAAAAATCGCATACTAGAACGCTTTTAAGAATTTTTTTAAAAAGTACGTAAAAAAACAAAAATTTTGAAAAAAAAAAAATTAAATTTGGACCATTATCGAAGAAGTTATGAGTAAAAGAAATTTGAGTAAAGGACAAACTACCAATTTTTAAAAATTCGATATCTTTTGAACGGGTCATCAAAAAAATCTGAAAATTTACCACGAAGGAGTTTTCGTAGGGTACTAGAAACTGTAAACAAATTGGGGAAATCTAAAAAAAAGTTTTTCAAAGTGTCCGATTTGACATGGAATGCCCCATATATAATTGACCAGTGATCGATTTTAAGACATTCTAGCAATGTCCGTCTGTCTGTCTGTGGAAATGGTGATCACGGCCAAAGTAGTTAACGGATATGACAAAGACTTAGCGTATTAACTTATTGTTGCTCTAAGTAGTTTGGTATTGCATTTGAGCGAAATCGGTTTAGCGGTATAAAAGTTATGAAATAAAATGTAAGGACACCTCGAAAATGTTGGTACATTCAACATAACCTAAAAATACAAAATGCTTTATTCGGCTGCTGGTTGACACATGTGAACTGAATTGATCACCGTATGGTATTTAAACAAGTACAAACACATTTTTATACCCTACACCACACTGTGGTACAGGGTATAATGAGTTTGTGCTGATGTTTGTAACTACCCGAAATATTGGTCCTAGACCCACCTTTAAGTATACCGATCGACTCAGAATCACTATTTGAGTCGATTTAGCGATGTCCGTCCGTCCGTCCGTCCGTCTGTCCGTCCGTCCGTCCGTCCGTCTGTCTGTCTGTCTGTCTGTCTGTCTGTCTGTCTGTCTGTCTGTCTGTCTGTCTGTCTGTCTGTCTGTCTGTCTGTCTGTCTGTCTGTCCATGTAAACGGTGTAAACACGATACAGGTCGCAATTTTTAATCAATTGACTTGAAATTTGAAACTTAAGTCTCTCTTGGCCCAAGGACGAAGCCTATTGAAATTGGAAAACATCGGTCCATATTTAGACCTAGCCCCCATACAAAGGTCCTCTTTAGTTTTGGCTCAAATGACTCTAATAACCGTATTATAGAAGGTATCGCTTTGAAATATGGAAGGTAAACATGTTTTGTCTTCACATATCATCATTCCGAATTTCAAAGAAATCGGACCAGTTCTTCTTGTAGCCCCCATACAAACCACCTTCCCGATTTTCACATAAATGTCTCAAATTTCATGAAAATAGAAAATATTTAATTAAAATTTTGTTTGTGTATGTTAAACGCGTACTTAAATAACCTTATCAAACCTGATAATCATCGGACCAGTTTTGGACTCAGGCCCCTTGTGAAAATTTCGCCCGATATTCAGTTAAAGCGGTTTATTGTCAACAAATAGAAGCCTATTTCACTCAAATTTGATTTGTGAGTGTTTTCTACACTTATTAAAGGTTTTACAACACATAGATCTAATCGATTGATGGGACCCATTTTCCGGGAAACTTTGGTGTAGGGTATTATATGGTCGGTCTTGACCGACTATAATTTTCTTACTTGTTTTACATTATGTTTCTATGTTTCTATTAATATTAAAAGTTCCAATGAAGTCTCCATGCTAAAAATTTAAACTAAAGTAGTATAGGTGACCCTTAATAACATATATTTTTTCCAAAATTTTAAAAATATAGTTTTTTGAGTTATAGCTCTTCAAAAATTTTGGTTAAAACCAATGACCTTTGACCTTTTAAAATAAAAATCTTGGGAATCCCATTTTAAAGGCTGTCTCATTACCTATTATTTGCAACCTGACAGAGACCTGTATTATTATTACTTTTTGAGTTATCTTTATTTATCTTAAAACACTTTTGTCAAATATATACGATTTTGCCAATTTTCAAGAGCCCATATCTCGGGAAGAAAATCTACTAAAAGTCCAAAATTTTGGCACTACGATTTTTTTGTAAGGGCCCAACTATATTCCAAGTTTCATCAAATTCAAAAGGGGTAAGTTCAAAAATGCTACTTTTTTCGGTTGAATTGAGGTGTTTTAACTCTTCTGGAGTTATCGAAATTTCCCGAAAGATCCACATTATTTCATAAGGGGACAACGAAATTTTTAAACACTGATATGGGCGATAAGCCGAGACACCCCGAACTTAAAATCGTCTCTTTTATCTATATTTTAAGTTTCAGGCAAATCGATTGATAAGGTTCCGTAGTAAGTGTAAAAAAAAATTATTGCACAAAACTTTATTTTAAAAACAAAATTCCTTAAAAAATTTTGTTAAAATTGGTAAAAGAAATTAATTTTATTTTTTTTATTTAAAAAAAATTCCGCGAAAAAATTTGTTTTGAAAATGTTTGTACTCGTTAATTATTTTAAATTTTTTTTGTCGAATGCAGTGATACCCTCCACAATTTCAAAAAGATTATAGCAAAAAACTTTATTTAAAAGGAAATTACTTTTGAAAAAAAAAAAAAATTTTTGAAAAAAAAATTTCCGCAAAAAAAAATTTGGTAAAACAAAATCCACGATTTTTTTCTTTTTTTTGTCAAAAAATATGTTCGTACTTGTTTAAATACCATTTGGTGTTCAATTATGTTCACAAAAATGTCAACCAGAAGCCGAATTAAAGCATTTTGTATTTTTAGGTTATGTTGAATGTACTGAAATTTTTTAGGTGTGCTTATATTTTCGTTCATATCTTTTGAACCGCTGAACCGATATCGCTCAAATGCAATACCAAACTTTTCGGGAGAACTTCCAACAAATACGTTAAGTTTCAGTCGTCTCTGAGCAATATTTTGTCCGTGACAGCATTTTCCAAAGACAGACAGGCGGACATCGCTAGAATGTCTTAAAATCGATCGGGCATCATGAATATATATACTTTATGGGGTCCCAGACCGATATTTCGATGAGTTACAAACGGAATGACAAACTTATACATACCCTCTATCACTAAGTGAAGGGTATAAAAAATTGAATGTAAAAACCCACCATTTTTAGAAATTTGTTGACAAATTTTAAATGGTAATATCTCGCAAACTGCTCGTCCGATTTTAGAAATTTTTGAATGTAGGAAAAACTTGCCATTTTTAGAAATTTGTTAACAAATTTCAAATGGATATATCTCGAAAACCGCTAAACCGATTTTAGAAAATTTGTTTGATATTTATATTCTGCATGCCAAAATTAATAAAGAATAGTAAATCGCAAGATATTTTTTTCCATGTTTTAAAAATCCACAAAATTGCTGGAAATTACAAAAAATACAAACCTTTGAACGAAGGGCGCCACGGGTTAATGTTATCGGATTTGGCTCAAATTTAGTTTAAATGAAAGACTGTCTCAAGCTCTTTGAAAGGATCAAGGCTAAAAACTTTTGATTAATTTTTATTAAAAAATTATTTTATTCGACCTTTAAAATATTATATTTTGAGTAGGTTTATTCTAGCTCGAGGTCATTATTTTCTTTACTAATTAAAACTATGATATTTTCCTAGCAAAATTTCCAAGAAATTTATTTTTCTGTTTTAAATTTATTTATGTTGATAATTTTTGCAAGAGTCAATCGACACATATTTCGGAATTTGTCAGATTTCATTGTCAAGACTATTTAGCAAATATTAAAAAGGGAAAAAAAAAAGATTTTATTTTTAAAATTTCTTAAACGTAGGAAAAAACAGCCAATTTTTTGCAAAACCAAATATTAGAAAATAATAGAAAATCCGTTATAAAACAATTATATTTTTTTAAGTATCAATTAAAGCATTTCGGGTTTCAACACGTTTGCTAATAAAAAAAAAAAAATAAACGACGTAACTGAGAAAAATTATGAGTATTTTCGTACTCTATGGACGCCAACCAACCCCAATTTGTATATGAGAACCTCTTTATGTTTTCTTTTTCACTTTTGTAGCACTGAGTAATTGTCAATTTTAAATTAAACATGGCTATCATTATATCCTACACTAGACTGGCACTTTTCTGTATAGCAAAATTTTTTTTTCTCCGATTTTCAAAGTCCGGGCATTTTTTTGTTCTAATAGGCCTAAAGCTCATGTGATACCAATTTGAGGTCAATCGGATTAAATTAACCCGTGGCGCCCGGCGGTCAAAGTTTTGGATTTTTGAAAAATTAAAAAAAAAATTAATAAAAAAAAAATATATCTTTCGACACATCATATTTGTTAATTTCTATGTGCTGAGCACGAATATAAAAAAAAAAAATTAAAATCGGTTGAACAGTTTTCGAGATATCGCTATTTGAAATTTGTAAAAAATTGCGGTTTTTTCCTACGTTCAAGAACTTTTTTAAAAAAAGTCTCAAAATTTCATTCCGCCGACTTTTTTGTAGAGCTTGAGACAATATTTCATTTAAAACTAATTTGAGCCAAATTCGATCATTTTAACCCGTGGCGCCCTTCGGAATTTTGGAAAATTTCCACCAAAATTTTAGATTTTTGAAAATGAAAAATTAAAAAAAAAAATATCTTGCGCTACATTATTTTTTATTAATTTTAGCATGCTGAATACGAATATCAAAAAATTTATAAAATTGGTCGAACCGTTTTCGAGATATATCCATTTAAAATTTGTCAAAAAATTTAAAAATGGGGGGTTTTTTCTTACGTTTAAGAATTTTTTTTAAATGCTCTAAAAATTGCTTTATTTTAACCCTTTTATAGAGCTTTATGCAATCTTTCATTTAAGCTTAATTGGAGCCAAATCCGATCATTTTAACCCGTGGCACCCTTCGATCATAGTTTCGAGTTTTTGGTAAAATGTTTCTAAAAAGCCAAAACTTTGATCGATGGGCGCTACGGCTTAAATTGATCGGATTTAGCTGAAATTAGTTTTAAATGAAAGATTGTCTCAAGCTCTACAAAAGGGTCGGCGGAATGAAATTTTGAGACTTTTTTTTAAAAAAATTCTTGAACGTAGGAAAAAACCGCCAATTTTTACAAATTTGAAATGGCGATATCTCGAAAACCGATCGAGCGATTTTAATTTTTTTTGATATTCGTGCTCAGCGCATCGAAATTAACAAATATGATGTGTCGAAAGATAATTTTTTTTTAAATTTTATTTTTAAAAATTTTTTAATTTAATCCGATTGACCTCAAATTTGTACCACATACTAATGTGGTACAAATTCTTTAGACCTAAGGCAATAAAAATTTGCCCGGACACTTGGGAAAATTGAAAGATGACAAAAAATGCCAGTCTAACCCTACATCACACTGTGGTACAGGGTATAATGAGTTTGTGCTGATGTTTGTAACTACCCGAAATATTGGTCCTATACCCACTTTTAAGTATACCGATCGACTCAGAATCACTTTATGAGTCGATTTGGCGATGTCCGTCCGTCCGTCCGTCTGTCTGTCCATGTAAACGTTGTAAACACGATACATGTCGCAATTTTTAATCAATTGACTTGAAATTTGAAACTTAAGCCCAAGGACGAAGCCTATTGGAATTGGAAAAATCGGTCCATATTTACCCCTAGCCCCCATACAAAGGTCCTCTTTAGTTTTGGCTCAAATGTCTCTAATAACCGCATTATAATAGGTATCTTTTCGAAATTTGGCAGATAATCGTGTTTTATTTACATAAATCACCATTCCGAATTTTAAAGAAATCGGACCAGTTCTTCTTGTAGCCCCCATACAAACCACCTTCCCAATTTCCACATAAACCACTCAAATTTCATGAAAATAGAAAATATTTAATTAAAATTCTGTTTGTGTATGTTCTGTTTGTGTATGTTTACGCTTTTTAAAGATTTGAAAAAATATAGATCTAATCAGTCCATGTTTGAACTTGGGACCCATTTTCCGGTAAACTCTGGTGTAGAGTGTTGTATGGTTGGTCTTGACCGACTATAATGTTCTTAGTTGTTTTAATTTGATTATGAGCACCTTTGATTTGAACATAAAAACATTTTTAAATCAATTTTCTTTCATTTTATTTTTAAAATGTTGTTTGTTTCTCAAGTCATAATAAAACTGTCTATGAATATTTTTAAATTTAGAAAAAATCAAACTGTTTTATTTTTAAAATGAGATTGTTTATGCTTGATTTAAATTTGTTTTCTTTTTTTCTTAGTGTAGTTTTTTCAATGTATTTGTTAGTAACATATTAGTTTTAGTATAACTCTCTAATGTATTTTGACTGTGATTTTGGCGTCTCTGTTCTGTTCTATAAATTGGGTGCGAATTTTGACACAATCTTCTAAAATATTACTTAAGACACATCTACTGACTGTATGACTGACCGACTGGTTGTTTGGAAGAACCAAATCATCATAATCGAATTTGAATCCCATACTGTGTTTAGATCAAGTTTTGTTTTATATTATTTCTCTTTAAAACTGCTTAGAAAACCACATTTTTTGTTTATATTTGATAACACGGTATTAATTTTATTTACATAATCTTATTTAAAAAAAAAAACATTTTATTTTTTTTTTTATTTTTAATTATTTATTTATGAATATATGTACCTACATACCTATCTACATATATAAAAAATGAAATATAGGTTTGCAAAAAAATCTTATTTAGTGTTTTGCAATCTGTATTTAAGGTTAATATTATTAACAAATTTTAAATTACACTAGTTGACAAATACTTAAATATTTGAATTTTCTGAGTAGTATCGAAAAATCGCTGTCATTTAAACAAATTTGGACTGTAAAATACACTGTGTAACACGATTTTGTATCTTGGATGGCACAAAAAAAAAAAAAAAATTAAAGTATACCAACTGTAGAGCAAAACCCCCGAAGGATTTTGAAAACTTAGCTCGAGTTCTTTTTTATGACCCACTGTAGTTTTTCAATTTTTTTTCAATGGCATTTAAATAACTCAAAAACCAAGTATAAAATCTAGTTCTGAGTTAAATAATGGTCAGACTTGTCTTCAGTAAAATTTGATGGCGGTTCTTTTCTTACAATATATTAACCCTCTATCTCTCAGTTATAGGGGTCATTTTGGTCCTTTTTGCAAATATCCTCATAGAAAACCTTTAAAACGTGCGTTCAAAGTGTTAAAATTTTTGCATCATATTTCACTAGGGGTTGTGGAAGATTAAAAGTTCGTACGAAAAGTGCAAAAGGATTAAAAAAGTAAAATTGTTAATTATCACATACAATTAAATTGTTTTTCAATAAAGTCGTGAGGAATAAGTCGAAAAAATTTTATAAATCTGCTTCTGAGCTAAATAACGATAATAGATGTCTTCTGTGAAATTTGATGGTGGTTATTTTGTTAGAACAATTGTCTATCTTCCATTTTTAGGGGTAATTTTTTCACTTTTTCAAATATCCTCTTAGAACACGAATAAGGCGTGCGTTTATAGGGTTAAAATGTTTTACAAACATTTTCTGCATCAACGTTTACTTTATCGTGCGATATAATAAAAATGTTAAAAAAGGAAAATTTTAAGTTATCATTAAATTATTTTTCACCAAAATACTTCACATTTTTACTTTTTTAAGCATTGCGCACTTTTTACACAAACTTTTGGCCTTTGACAACCCCTAGTGAAATTTGATGCAGAAAATGTTTGTAGAACATTTTAATCCCTTAAAGTTAAGTTTTAGTCATGTTCTATAGGGTTTTTTAGAAAAAGAAAAAAATTACCCCTAAAAATGGGAGATAGATGGTTAATATGTTCTAAGAAAAGAAGCGCCACCAAATTTTACTAAAGACATCTTTTTTCGTAATTTAGGTCAGAAGCAGATTTATAAAATTTTTTTCGACTTATTTCTCACGACTTTGTTGAAAAACAATTTAATAGTATGTGATAATCTGGGAAACCAAAAATATGCTCTAAAAACACGTTATATGCGCTTAAAAAATGGGGGGGGGGGTGGGGTGAAATACAGCCATAGGCATATGGCCTTATTATCAACCACTGTTAGAAATAAAGCCATATATGGCTTTGTTATTCATTTGAACATTTAAAAAAATGTTCATCATTATTTTGCGGAGAGTGTGGAAATATATTTTCCACGTAAATCCTGCTACCAAAAAACATTATTTATCGAAGCCGCTAAATTAATTTATGTAGTTTGAAATGGCGTACGGACATAGCGCCTAAGGTCTTATCGCCCAAAACCGTAAATGTCATATCGCTCAAGCTGCGACATATAGCCCAAAATGATAGGTCTGAAAATCCAAATTGTCAAAAAATCCAAAATATTTTTTTGGACGAAATGTCGAAATTACGACTTCTATGATTTGTTTTTTTTTGTAATAAAGGTTTCCTGCATAGCCGGCCTTTGGCCGGGTTTAGGGATTACATACTCCATTAAACCCACCCTCTCTGCAAACCAAAGCTATTTTGGTTATCTGGCCTTTTTGAGGCATAACAAATTTGATAGCGCAAAGGCCTGCTACCCTAGAAAACTTTAATTTGCGGAGAGGGTGGGTTTAATGCATGGATTTTGTAATCCCTAAGCCCGGCCAAAGACCGGCTATGCAGGAAACCTTTATTACAAAAAAAAAAAAACAAATCATAGAAGTCGTAATTTCGACATTTCGTCCAAAAAAATATTTTGGATTTTTTGACAATTTGGATTTTCAGACCTATCATTTTGGGCTATATGTCGCAGCTTGGGCGATATGACATTTACGGTTTTGGGCGATAAGACCTTTCTGAGAAAAGAACCGCCATTTAGGATTTTAAATGTCCGTTTGTCTTGTTAATGGAAATTGTTTTTTATATATGTGAATATTTATAGTTTCTATAGAATAAATTTTGACAGTTTCCAACACTACAATTCTATTTCTAGCAATCTCAATCTCAACGTCATACTTTCTTTCAACGTTTTTGTCTCTTACATTATTTCGCAAGGGTTGCCAACATGATCTGGAACTGCAAACACAAATGAAGGAATATGCATTTTCTGTTTTGGAGAAGTGCCTAATGGCGACATATTTTGTCAGTAATTTTATTTGTTTTTTTCTGTAAGTACAGATCGAGTTCGGGCTTTAATTATAGTTGTTATAAGGGTTCAAGTTGAAAAAATTCAAAAGAAAAATTGAATTTCTAAAAATTATAGACATTTCTGGTATTCCCATACCGGTTTCAAACACTCCAGTTAGTGTTATCATCAGTAGAATTTTTTCTCACTTAAGACAAGAATATCTTTTTAACGAACAGATGCAGAAAAATCAATACCAGATTTGGAAAATTCACTCAAATTCACTGTGGATGATCAGGCGTCCCAGCAAAACTTTGGTAATGGGACACATAACACATTACCAGGTAATGCATATAACTTATTTGTAGCATTATTTTATGATGTCTTACCAAATATTTGTTCCACAACGTATTATTTTCAAGTGAAAAATAATGCATTACTAATAATTTGCTACGTAATGCATGATTATTGGAAAAAATGTATTTCACATTTATTATTTCTAAACATTAAATCATGGATGACTTATATTTGGCTACATTATGTATTATTTGAAAGTTTGAAATAATGCATTATTTATAATTGTATGCATAATGCATTACAAAAACATGAAAAATAATTATATTATAAAAAAATGCATAAGTTTAAACTAGAGATGGGCTCACGACAGGAAATTTCTAACGACACACACTCACGAGAATATTTTATCTACTTACACTCACTTACAATCAAGTGAGTAAATTTAATACAAAATTACTTTTTCACTACTCGTAACACCTTATATATTATCTTCTGGTATGCTATATTATTTCATTTCTCGTAACCTATAAAATATCATATGAGGGGGTTAGAGCACAAGGGGTTCAAGTGCCTTATATTTGATAATGAGAAAAAAGAGGTTAAAGTTAAATTGCAATAAAAAATGTTAGATGCTATCTATAATATTATTTTTTAGTTAATAGAGATCCTGAGATATATTTTAATCTAACAAGTTAAAAAAATACCGTCTTTTACACCCTTTTGTACCCAAAAATTGCATCTGAAGTAAGTAAGTCGCACTTATACCCCTTGTGCTCTAACTTTTTTTATTAATTTCTATTTAGAGCACAAGGGGTTCAAGTGCCTTATTTTTAATAATGAGAAAAAAGGGGTTAAAGTAAAATTGCAATAAAAAATGTTAGGTGGTATCAAGTATATTATTTTTAAGGTAATAGAGCTCCTGAGATATATTTTAATCTAAAAAGTTAAAAAAATACCGTCTTTTACACCCTTTTGCACCCAAAAATTGCATCTGAAGTAAGTAAGTCGCACTTATACCCCTTGTGCTCTAACTTTTTTTTTATAAATTTGTAAATTCGTAAAAGGAAAACCACATTTTATTAAGAAAATCTGTAATGGTTCCTTGTTTGATTTTTTAGTCGTCATAATCAGATTCCATGACATCACTGGGCTCATCTTCATCTTCATTAGGGCATCCCGTCAAATCTAAACTTTCGAATTTCGTATCATAATACCTGCCGAACGATGGCCATGGAGTAGCTAATTGTGGGAAAATTTATGAAAATTTTTGCTAGGTCATATTCAGCCGGCAACTAGCGGTCAACGTTTGTAAAAAATGCCATTTTTCGACAAAATGTTATATTCGAGTTATTTAACCAAATCTGGCTCAAAAATTAGATGATATCTAGTATATTATTATTAGATGATATCTAGTATATTATTTTTTAGTTAATAGAGTTCCTGAGATATATTTTTATCTAACAAGTTAAAAAAATACCATCTTTTACAAATGGAAGAACCCAAAAATTGCCTTTGAAGTAAGTAAGACGCACTTATACCCCTTGTGCTCTAACTTTTTTTATAAATTTCTAAATATATGAAAAATCGGTAGTCATACGTAAAAGGAAACCCACATTTTATTACGAAAATCTTCAATGGTTCTTTGTTGCATTTTTTAGTCGTTGTAATCAGATTCCTTGACATCATCGGGCTCATCTTCATCCTCATTAGGGCGTCCCGTCAAATCTAAACTTTCGAATTTTTGCCGTAATACCTGCCGAACGATGGCCACGGAGTAGCTAATTGTGGGAAAATTTATGAAAAATGTTTGCAAGGTCATCTTTAGTTTAGTCGGCAACCAGCGGTCAAAGTTAAAAAAAATGACGTTTTTGGACCAAAATGCGTATACGAATTATTAAACCAAATCTGGCTCAAAAATAAGGAAGTCTTAGGTACTTTATTAGAAAAATATTTAAAAAATTCCAAAATAGCGATTTTGGTCCACAGATGCTGATTTTCAAACATAAAAAATATTTTTTAACAAAATTTGTCTTAAAAGTTGAAAAATGTTGAGAAGTTTATGTGGAATATATATAAAATATAAAAACGCGATTTTGGTCCAAAAATGGTGATTAGCATCTGTGGACCAAAATCTTTGATCAGCATTTTTGAACTAAAATCGTGTTTTTTATATTTTTTTAATATATAAAATGCTTTACATTTTCAAAGTTTTGAGACCAATTTGGATAAAAAAAAAATAATTTATATGTTAAAAAATCAGCATCTGTGGACCAACATTTTTTTGTATTTTTTTATATTTTTCCTATAAAGTACGCAACAATTCCTAATTTTTAAGCCGGATTTGGTGAAAAAATTTGGACATGAATTTTGATTGAAAAACGCCATTTTTTCAAATTTTGACCGCTGGTTACCGACCTAAGATGTTCTTGCTAAATTTTATTACTATTAATACATGAACTTCTAGGACTTCAACCACTTTGTCCACGTAAAAAAATAAATTTTAATAATTGCTTGGAGCACAAGGGGTTTAAGTGCTCATATACCCCTTGTGCTCCAAGCAAAACAGGTATTTTAGTAACAGGAGCTAAAAATTGTCGCCATATCTCGCTAACGAATAAGAATTTTACATTGAACTCTTGTGCTCTGAACTTCTGTGAACTTCACCTATTAATTCCATATGTTAACTCAATTTTTTTAAAAAAGTCACTTGAACCCCTTGTGCTTTGAGCCCCTCATATATTTTACACCTTACTCGTATTCTTCGTTATAAATTTATGACTTATTTTATACCTTACTGGTATTCTTTGTGATAATGTGGATGCATTACTTTGAGTCTCATCGCCTGTTAAAATCATCAATGCTGCAATGTATAAAATAAGAGATCCTATACCTTATTTTATACCTTATTTGGTAATCTAAGTTTTGCTGGGATGATTTGGCTCCAAAGATTTTTGTTCTTGGTTTTAGTTCATAATTTTCCCAAAAATAAGGAAAACAAAGTTATTTAATTTTAAGCCAATTTTAACTAGCACATTTTAGAAATAGATTGGGTCTAGACCAATGGTTCCCAACCTTTTTTGCGCCATGCCCCCCTTTTAAGCTAAAAAACAACGATGTCCCCGTACACTCAAGAAAATTTTGTAAATTTTCCAAATTTGTTTTAAAAGTTCTAAATTTACTTGTGGTTAAGCAAACTTTTTGTTAAAACCATCATTAAACAAAGTTTTTGGAAAAAAATTTTAACAATCAACTAAATAATTTATGTAAAATAATATTTTTTTTAGTTTATTAAACAAAAAAAATCTTAAAAATTTTTTCGTTACCCCCATTCAAAGCATTCAAATTGCCCCCCAGTGGGGCGAGAATCAAAGGTTGGGAACCATTGGTCTAGACCCTGGACCCATGGGTTCGGACTCCATTTTACTCGAGACCCCGTTGGGTCCTTTAAGAATCCCCATAGATTTTGAACCAAAACTTGTGTCCGTTTCGCTCTAACCTAATTTTTTAGATACGGTAATAAGGGGCCTGAGAGGATCTTGAGAATCTTAAAAACCGGATAACTCAAAAACTATTAATCGGAGGGCTTTTGCGAAAGTGTTCTACGAGTCAAGAGCTACAAAATGCCGTTGGACGTTTTCTCGTGTTGGCAGTATTTACCGAGATATGTGTATATATAAAAACTCGGGAATTTAAAATTTTAGATCTAAAATTAGGATCTTGAGACCCCGACAGATATGCAGAGCTAGGCTATTCCATATTTTTATACCCTCCAACCACAGTATGGGGGTATACTCACTTTGTCATTCCGTGTGTAACGCATCGAAATATCGATCTAGGACCCCATAAAGTATATATATTATTGATCAGTGATCGATTCTAAGACATTCTAGCGATGTCCGTCCGTCCGTCCGTCTGTCCGTCTGTCCGTCTGTCCGTCTGTAGAAGACACGATACAGTCCAAAATAAAAGAGCTACACTTCCGAAGTTTGGCACGAATATGTCTTATATTCCTAGGCAGGTTAAGTTCGGAAATGGGCAAAATCGGACCAAGGGGAAAAAAGTTCCCCCTTGGAGAACTAAACCATCCCAAGAAAAATCGCATTTTTTCCAGGGTTTTTTGTACTTTTGCTAAGCAAATTCAACATTCTTATCTCAGAAGAAGTTCAAAATCACTAGGGGAAGGTGCCCCCTAACGTCTCTGACCAACCCCCCCCCAAAAAAAAAAGACGCCCCTGTATTTTTATTATATTGTTTTTTCTACATTTTGGAGGGTATAAAAGATTCGGCACAGCCGAATGTAACACTCTCACTTGTTCTTTGTAGTCTTTCTTTTGAAAATTTCATCTGTTTCGCTCTATCTCGCTTAGGTTTTTAACTAAATTCTCAGAAGTCATTAACTAAATTCTAAGAAGTACACCTCAATTCAAAGAAGAGAAATACGATGATGTTTTTTTTTTGTAAATTTTAACTAAACTTGAACTAAATTGTTTTTTAAGAAATATGTCTTAAAAATAAAGATACGTTTCTTAGATTTGTGGAAAATTTCTTTGGCAGTAAGAATTTTTTTCCTAATATTTAAAAAATCCATTTAAAGAAAACTATGAACTAACTAGCGTTGGACAGAATTGAATGGAATAGATTTGTTATGGCCCTATGCTCCTTATAGGAATGACGGGAATTTATTATTTAATATTATTAGCTCCTTGGGAATAAGAATTTAAAAAAAACTTTTGGCAATGTTTTTTTTCGCCAGACGATCCTACATTCCAAATTTCAAGTTTCCAGTACCATTATTTCAGATAATATGAAAAGTACAAAAGTTCTCGTTTTTACTCCTTTAGAATCGGAATTTCGAAAAAAGTATTTTTTACAGATTTATTTTCTATTTAAGAAAATATAAACAGTAAAAAAAAGTAATTTGTGGGATTTTTTCCTGTTAGAGGATGCTACATTCCAAATTTTAAGTTAATAGGATCATTATTTAAGAATATATAAACCCTTTTTTAATTAATTTCCTTAGGAATCAAAATTACCAAAATTTATTCTTTTGGGCATATTTTATTTCGCTAGACAATCTTACATTTCAAATTTCCATCATTATTATTTCAGAAAATATAAAAGGCACCATAGTACTAGTTTTTATACCCTAGATCGGAATTTCCAAAAAGTTAATTTTTTATAGTTTTTTTCTGTTGTTGGATCGGAATTTCCAAAAAGTAAATTTTTCATAGTTTTTTTCTGTTGTTGGATCCTACATTCTCAATTTTAAGTTTCTATGACCTTTATTTAAGCATGGGATAATACATTCCAAATTTCAGACTAATAAAACCATTATTTAAGTACATATGGGGCATTCCATGTGAAATCGGACACTTTGAAAAACTTTTTTTTTAGATTTTCCCAATTTGTTTACAGTTTTTAGTACCCTTTGAAAACTCCTTCGTGGTAAATTTTCAGATTTTTTTGATGACCCGTTCAAAAGATATCGAATTTTTAAAAATTGGTAGTTTGTTCCTTTACTCAAACTTCTTTTAATCATAACTTCTTCAATAATGGTCCAAATTTCAATTTTTTTTTTTCAAAATTTTTGTTTTTTTACATACTTTCTAAAAAAAAATCCCAAAAAATTCTTAAAAGCGCTCTAGTATGCGATTTTTAAGTTTTAAAATTTAAATCTCATTTTTGAAAATGTTTGTACTCTTCGATTTTTTTGAAATTTTTTTGTATAAAACTTCTATCGATTCTACAATTTTTTTGCCCAGGAAGATCGTGGGATAACGATTATTACTATTTTTTTTAATTTTTTGAAAAAATTTTATTGTAATTTTCCAATCTTAAAATCATTTCTACTGCTCCAATGGTGCGTCATAGAGGGGTCATTTATAAGACCGACCCCCATTAATTTTTACGTCTGAACATTTCTTTGGAACAAACTAATACCCTATCTCCAATTTCTAAGGGGGCTCCCACACAAAATGACATTTTTTAAAATTTGTTCCAACCGCTCTAACTGCCCTAATAGTGCCCTTAGAGCAACAAAATGTATGACTGACCCACAATATTTTTTTAGTCCAAACATTTTCTCTGAACACATCTACCCTCTATCTTTAACTGTGTTAAGGCGGTCCTCATACAATTTTTTTTATTTTTTGTAA
Source organism: Pegoplata infirma (assembly GCA_963921195.1). NCBI lineage: Eukaryota > Metazoa > Arthropoda > Insecta > Diptera > Anthomyiidae > Pegoplata > Pegoplata infirma. Next base: position 112,331,974 of record OY992538.1, read on the forward strand.
ATTTGTTTTATTTAATCAGCTTCTACCGGTCCAATGGTGCGTCCGAGAGGGGTCATTAGTGAGACCGACCCCCATTTATTTCTACCCTACAACATTTTTTCAAAACATACCTACGCCCTATCTCCACTCCCTAAGTAGGCTCCCATACAAAATTACATTTTTATAAAATTTGCTCCAACTGTTATTTGTATGGGAGCCTACTTAGGGAGTGGAGATAGGGCGTAGGTTTGTTTTGAAAAAATTTTGTAGGGTAAAAATAAATGGGGGTCGGTCTCACTAATGACCCCTCTCGGACGCACCATTGGACCGGTAGAAGCTGATTAAATAAAACAAATTTACAAAAAATAAAAAAAAATTGTATGAGGACCGCCTTAACAGTTAAAGATAGAGTGTAGGTGTGTTCAGAGAAAATGTTTGGACTAAAAAAATATTGTGGGTCGGTCATATATTTTGTTGCTCTAAGGGCACTATTAGGGCAGTTAGAGCGGTTAGAACAAATTTTAAAAATGTCGTTTGTGTGGGAGCCCCCTTAGAAATTGGAGATAGGGTATTAGTTTGTTCCAAAGAAATGTTAAGACGTAAAAATTAATGGGGGTCGGTCTTATAAAGGACCCCTCTATGACGCACCATTGGAGCAGTAGAAATGATTTTAAGATTGAAAAATTACAATAAAATTTTTTCAAAAAATTTTAAAAAATAGTAATAATCGTTATCCCACGATCTTCCTGGGCAAAAAAGTTGTAGAATTGATAGAAGTTTTACACAAAAAAATTTCAAAAAAATCGAAGAGTACAAACATTTTCAAAAATGAGATTTAAATTTTAAAACTTAAAAATCGCATACTAGAGGGCTTTAAAGAATTTTTAGGGATTTTTTTTAGAAAGTACTAGAAAAAACAAAAATTTTGAAAAAAAAAATTTGAAATTTGGACCATTATTGAAGAAGTTATGATTAAAAGAAGTTTGAGTAAAGGAACAAACTACCAATTTTTAAAAATTCGATATCTTTTGAACGGGTCATCAAAAAAATCTGAAAATTTACCACGAAGGAGTTTTCGAAGGGTACTAAAAACCGTAAACAAATTGGGAAAATCTAAAAAAAAAGTTTTTCAAAGTGTCCGATTTCACATGGAATGCCCCATATATATAAAAAGTACCAAAATACCTTTTTTCCTCGTTTTACCCCCATTGAATCATTATTTCAAAAAACCCAGCCTTAGTGGATCTATATTCCGGGAGATGCAGCTACATTCCAAATCTCTAGCTTCATTGGTTTGTGGAACTATAAAAAGTACTAACGTACCTGTTTTTGCACATTTTACCCCCTTAGAATCAACATTTCCAAAACCCAAGCCTTAGTGGACCTATTTTCCGAAACATGCATCTATATTCCAAATTTAAAGTCTCTAGCTTCAGTAGTTTGTGGAAATATAAAAAGTACCAAAATACCTTTTTTAATCCTATTCCCTAGTATCAACATTTCCAAAAACTCAGCCTTATAGGATTTATATTTCGGGAGGCGCACCTACATTCCAAATTTCAAGTCCCCATTTCGTTCCCTGTTTTAATCCATTTGATTCCCTGTTCCATTCCGACTATGTGGCTTTCATTCCGTTCCGAATATGCGCTTACATGCGTTAAAAAACAAAAAATTCTTTGCCTTCTTTAGAAATCTTTTGTCGCTAAATGACCCTGCATTCCAAATTTAAAGTTTCCAGGACCATTATTTCAGGAATTATAATTAGTACCAAAGTACACTTTTTTAACCCCCTTAGAATCGGAATTTCGAAAAAGTACCTTTTCAAAATTGTTCCCGTTGTTAGATTTTTTGTTTTTTTAGAAAAAATAAAAAGTACCAAAGTGCTCGCTTTTTACCCCCCCCCCCCCCCCCCCCTTAGAATCGGTATTTCGAAAAAAGGAATTTTTTTAGAATTTTTTCGATGTTGGAAACAGCATTGCAAATTTTAATTTTTTTGTAGGACTTTAATTTCAAAAAATATAAAAAGTACCAAAGTACAATTTTTTTAACCCTTTTTACCCTTAGGAATCCGAATTTCCAGAAAGTACTTTTTTTGTGAATGTTTTTCCGTTAGAGGATCCTACATTCCAATTTTCGAATTAATAGGATTTTTTTTCAGAAACAATAAAAAGTACCAAAGTACTCGCTTTTTTACCCCCCTTAGAATCTGTATTTCTAAAATGTACGTTTCCAGGATTTTTTCCGTTGGTGGAACCACCATTGCAAATTTTAATATTTTTGTAGGACCTAAATTTCAAAAAATATAAAAAGTACCAATTCCCAATAAGAAATTTTGTCTTTAAGACAATGTCAGTAATGATTCATCAGGTAGAAGTCAGCAAGTGAATACATTTTACTAAAGACAACTTAATGACATGTCATAATTTTTGTCGGAGCTCCCCAAGTTCTATAAATGTTCTGACTTGTCATATAAGTTGTCTTATCAATTTAGAAAAATCATGTCTTTAATGCTGACAATTATATTGCAAATCCGACCCATCACTAAAAATTTTTTGCGATGTAAAATCGATGTAATTTTGTTTAATCCTTTCAAATTCTTTTAATTTTCTTTGTAATTAAAAAAATAAAATTGAATTGGTCTTAAAACAATAAAAAAAAAATAAAAAAAAATCCGCGACCGGGAATTGAACCAAGGCCAAAAATCTACAACACGTAAGCTGTCGAACCTGCTAGACAACTAGGCCAACGACCACTTAAAATTGTTTGTAATAAAATATATTTTGAAATCATAATATTTTCAAATTTGTCAAAAACAAAATAAATTGAATATATCGTCACCTTAATTGTAAAGGGCTCCAGCAATATTTTTTTTTTGTATTAAAAACAACAAAGATACGCTTAAATAACTCTAACAAAATCTTGTTAAATAGGATGAAGCCAAATTCCAATTAATATTTAAAAAACTGTTACACTCAGAAAATTATTGCAGTTACTACATGACGGTCGTTTATGTAGTAAGTAGTAACTGTTGTTTTTAACTACAATTTCGGTCGTTTTTGTATGAAAAAATCTCAAACAACTTTTTTTTGTAGTAGTTTCAAAAAATAACTACAAAAAATATACTACACTGTAGCAATAGTTGATTTATGTAGTTGTTTTTAGTTTTTTTCTAAAAACTCGTTTTTTTCTAGAAATTTTTATTTTAAACGAATGTGTCGAACGAGTTGGTAGTGCGGGATGCGGAAGGAATTATTTTTATACCAAATAAAAAATATCTAAATAAATTAAATTACAATTTATTAAATTTAATTATAACAAAAAATATGTTTTTGGAAAAATATTCTTGAGCGAAAGAAAATAAGTGGATAAATGAGATAGCAAGTGTGTATAATATAGCGCTCACATAAGCGTGCGTAGAAACCAATCGGAAAAAAACAAAAAATTTCTTGTCGGCTTGGTTGCCTGCGTGCCATCTTTCTTTTCTTTGTATACACAACAGAACAGGTACATACCTTTTGAAACATTGCAAATTAATTATTTTTTTTTTTATAAATCAATTCTACCAAAGCATTTCTTTTTATACCCTCCAACTACAGTATGGGGGTATACTCACTTTGTCATTCCGTGTGTAACGCATCGAAATATCGGTCTGGGACCCCATAAAGTATATATATTATTGATCAGTGATCGATTCTAAGACATTTTAGCGATGTCCGTCCGTCCGTCCGTCCGTCTGTCCGTCCGTCTGTAGTTAACACGATGCAGTCCAAAATAAAATAGCTAGACCCTTCAGGTTTGGCACAAATATGTCTTATGTTCCTAGGCAGGTTAAGTTCGGAAATTGGCCAAATCGGACCAGGGGGAAAAAAGTTTCCCCTTGAAGAACTAAACCAACCTCTAAAAAAATACACTTTTTTACATGTTTTTTTTGTATTTTTGTTAATTAAAAGAAACATTTGGTATATTTATCGCGATGGGAAGGTGCTCTCAACGTCCCCCACTGACCCTATCAACCCCCCCCCCCCCAAAAAAAAAAAAAAAGAAACGCCCCTGACAATTTTTTTTTTTTTTTTTTTTATATTTTGGAGGGTATAATAGATTCGGCACAGCCGAATTTAACACTCTCACTTGTTTTTTTTTATTCCAGACAAATTTTGATCAGAAGCGGAGGAAATTTGAAACAAACTATTAAAAAAACAAAGGTAAATACAATCAATTTATTTTGTTTAACATTTTATTAATATATATTTTTTCTTTTATAATTCCAGATAAATACACCAAAAAATTGTCATCATGTCGAAATTCTATACAACCAACTGAATTGTATTGCTTTTTAAATAAATAAATATCAATCATTTAAACGTTTAAGAAATTTTTTAAATAAAATTTCAGGCAATTGTTGTAAAAACAACTGTATTAAACAGTTTTGTAGTAGTTTTTACTACATTTTGTAGTTGAAAATCAATAGTTAAAAACAACAACATGTTCAGTTGTTTTTACCGTAATATGTAGTGGACGCCTTTTCAACAACAAAATGTAGTCAAAACAACTGTCTTTTGTAGTTGATTTTACCGACATACTTTTTTGAGTGTATATTTGAGGAAGAAAAATTTATATTGTAACATTTTTCAATTCAGTCGGCGAAACATATATAACAGGACAATTCAAATAATAAATTAATTTAAATTTGTTTTTAAATAAACACATTTATTATCAAAGTTTGGCTAAAGGGGTAAGGTGCTAGACCAGTGAACAGAAGGTTCTGAGTTCGCGGATTAAGTGAGGCAGATAAAAATAGTAAGTTTTAAAAAATTAAATTTAAGAAATGGACAGATAAAAACAGTAAAGAAGTGTAAATTAAAAGACGTGATTAATAATTTTAAAATTTTTTAACGATCTCTGACGTACTATATACATGTCATAATGTAGTCAGCACTATTGACTACCTGTTTACTTGTCGGCGGGTACTTTAAAGTACCATTTTTTACCCCTTTTTACCCTTAGCAATCCGAATTTCCAGAAAGTTCTTTTTTTGGTAATGGTTTTCCGGTAGAGGATCCTACATTTCAAATTTCAAGTTAATTGGATTTTTTTTCAGAAAAAATAAAAAGTACCAAAATACTCGCTTTTTCCCATTTTTTAACTCTTCGTTTTTACCCCTTAAAATCAACATTTCCAAAAACCCAGCCTTAGCGGATATTTATTCCGGGAGGTGAAACTCAATCCAAATTTCAAGACTTTGGCTTTAGTGGTTTGGGCTGTGGGATGATGCTTGATTAGTATGCTTGATTATCAGTCAGTCACGTAACTACTTTATATACAGTGGGCGACAATACATTGGAAACTTTTTTATTGGAGATGCAATTTGTTAAAGACAAAGTTTACAATACTAAATGTTATTATTATCAAACGAGTATATTTATAAAAAACTGTATATAGGTAATTTATCATGCTTTAATTTAAGCTTAATAGCGTTCAGATTGAGTAAATAATAAATGTGCTACGAGGGTCGATCTGGAAAATGAAATTATTTATAGACATTTTTTAGAACATTTTTTTAAAATATTTCCAATCCGATTTTTTTTCAAGTTCAAACATTAAAAATTTAAAAAATGGCCCAATAGTTTTTATTCAGTGCTCAAATAATTTTTCCAACAACCCAAACAAACAGTGAAATTTTTTAAGTACAGTAGAAAAAATCCACATTTTTTGACCTCCAATTCTTTTGACCACCAAATTTAGTACACTAAAAGGTGTACTAAAATTAATAAACAATAGCATCTTTTCTTTGTTTACAAAAAATTGGTGGTCAAAAGAATTGGAGGTCAAAAAATGTGGATTTTTTCTACTGTACTTAAAAAATGTCTCTGTTTGTTTGGGTTTTTTGAAAAATTATTTGAGCACTGAATAAAAACTATTGGACCTTTTTTTAAATTTTTAATGTTTGAACTAGGAAAAAATCGGCTTGGAAATATTTTAAAAAGATGTTCTAAAAAATGTCTATAAATAATTTCATTTTCCAGATCGACCCTCGTAGCACATTTATTATTTACTCAATCTGGACTCTATCAATCTTAAATTATAGCTTGATAAATTACCTACATACATTTTTCTATAAAATTACTCGGTTGATAATAATAACGTTTAGTTAGTATTGTTAACTTTGTCTTTAACAAATTGCATCTACTATAAAAAAGTTTCCAATGTATTGTCGCCCACTGTATGTAGTGGTAAACTAAAATTTTTTAAATGAACTAAAATTTTTTCGTCATAGTTAAGAAAATTTCTCATTTTTAAGTTAAATTTAACTAAATTTTAGGAAAATTCATGATAAATTTTCAAAGAAATTTTTTCCTTAAATTTAGTTATGTCTTTTTTTTCAGTGCAGGTCATCCTCTTAAGACGGAGGCAAAAAATTGAGCATTATGTTGAAATTTGCGGCGTTAATACGGTACTTGTGGTGGAGCCGAGTATTGATGAGTTTGGCTGTAGGCAAAATCGCCCAAAGAAAAATCGCCCAAAAAATTTTATGAAAAATCGCCCAAATGCAAAATCGCCCAAAAAATATGAAAAATGACCCAAAAAGAAAAATACGAAACTTCGCCCAAAATTAACGAAAAAAAAGCCCAAAAAAGAAATGAAAAATGGCCCAAAATAAAAAAAATATTTTTTCTAACACATTTTTTTCAAAACACATACACACAAAAAAAAATTAAAAAAATTGTGCCAGTTTTTGGTTTAATTACAACCTATAAAGTGGTTTTGGATAACTTACCAAAGTTTTTGCTCTAAAAAACTTAGGTAAATTATACAAAACCACTTTATAGGTTGTATTATCCCCAAAACGGACACAATTTTTTTATATTTTTTTTTTGTGTGTACTACACAGAAAAAGCTTTCTTTTGCGGAGAGGGTGGGTCTAAGGCATGGAGTTTGTAATCCCTAAGCCCGGCCGAAGGCCGGCTACGCAGAAGAACTTTAAGACAAAGACAAAAACTTTTAAGATAAGACCAAAGGTTACTTGGTTAATATTTATTTTTATAGATCGTTGTTAAGAGAATGCAGCCCGTAAAATGCATATGCAATCGATGTAAAAGTTTTAAGTGTGAAACTTAAATTTTAACGAAATAAAAAAATTGGAATCAGCTCCGATGAAAGCGCCACAGGCGAAAAATTTTACCAACAAATTTTAACAAAAAATCGCGCGATTTTTTGTTAAAATTTGTTGGTAAAATTTTTCGCCTGCGGCGCTTTCATCGGAGTTGCATACTGTTTTTAAATTCATCACTTTTGATTTTCTACTGCGCTGCGATAGATTAATATATAGCGTGGTAATCTGCATGTAAGAGCAGGGGTTTTGGGTTCGATTCCCACCAGAGCATTTGTATGTTAGCAACAACGGAACGGTTTTGCTTCAGCTTATTCTTGGTTACCCGGGTGAAAATGACCATGTATGTTCATACATGTTCATACATGCTCATACATGATTCCATGTATGATAGTATATGAACAATATATGGAAATGTATGTCATATATGGGAGCATATATGAACATACACAAGTAATGTATTATTCCATATATGTAAATGTATGCAACTATGTGTGAATATGTAAATGTCATACACCTTTATATATGCTATGCATCTGCATAGCATACATGTCCGACCGAACGTTCGGGTTCGGTTACGTAGTTTGACAAAAAGTGACGCTCGGCGACTGTTTTGGGTTCTTCCTAATTTTGGCTAAACTTTACCGAACTTTTGTTTAGTGTTTTCCCAACCCAACCACATTATCAGTGCAAATATCCTACACTAAGAATCGGCCTATTGTTTTAAAGAGATACTAACTTTTTTTTTCGAAAAACTCAACACATGCTATATTTTTCCACTTCTTTTAAGCATACAAAAGTATAGTATATTTATTTTTTATCTATAAAATTTCGCAACTAAAAAAAGAAAAAACTTTTTTAAATGAATTGAATTCGTTTTGTTTGTATGATTTGTTTTTAAAAGAGTTCGGCAGAACTTTGCAAAATTAGACGAAGTTTATGTTCATGTATGGGTTCAGTCTAAAAAAGTCTTTCGGTACTAATGATCATACATCATCAAGAATGATAACGTAAACAACCAAATTTTGAAGAAAATGCGAACACTCTGACGGTATTACACTCCGAGCTGCGAAGGATTTCATTCCTTAATTAGATTTGGTGTTCAGAATTAAACTTCAATGATTGCATTCCCCAATCACAATTTATCGAATGAATTTACATTTGATTTTAAAATATAGAATGCATTCCATTTCTTTTTCATTCGACTTTGAAAAATTCAATGCGTAAGTTTTTATAAATTCGATTTTTAAAAGTCTCATGAATAATAAATGAATGAAATAAAGAATGCATTTAATTTTTAAAATTCTCATAAAAAAGAATTCGATTTAATATTAAAAATCTAATGCATTCCAAGGAATATTGATATTAAAAAATAATTGCATTCAGTGACTATTAAAATCGAATGGATTTTATTTGTGAATTCATTCGAAAAGTAATTAATTCTTCGAAGCTTTGACTACCCTAAAGTATCATAAAGTTCAAAGTATATTTCTAAAATATTCGTTAGTTTTTATTAAAAAAACTGTGGCATAAATAAATACAAATTATTTATATTTGAAAAAATTTCAATTAATAGACGTTTTATGCAAAAAAAAAAAAAAAAATATGCATACAAATTCATGTATGACAATCTATGATCATTAATGTACATTAGAGGTGTCCTTAAAAACGAAAATCACAATTTTATACCTGGTAGGGTCCTATATTGTTCTTCAGTATCTAAAAATGAGTGAGCCAAAATTTCGGGACAATCGGCTAAAAATAACTCGTGCCGAAAATGGATTGAAGTTTTGGGACATTCTTATATGAATGAAAAATGCTTTTTTTCTGGTTTTTGGAAAAATATTGGTATTTGGTATTTTTTGTTAAAATTTTTGTGAAATAATATGAAAATGGTATTAAATTACCCTTCCAAAATGACTAAAAAAATTAAAATCGGATGAAAAATAAGCATTTTAAGCATACATGCCCCAGACCATTGAATGCTTTTTAAAGCCAGAATTTCAAAATTTTCAAAATTTTTAGGCAAAAAAATAATAAAAATTTAATTTTACTTTATGATCAAATTGAAAACATATGTTTAAGATTAAAAATAGCAGATATGGTAGTCAAGCTTTTTTTTTTATTTGGCGCGGGTAGTGATAAAATTTCCGCGGATTCCAAATAAAATGCGTTTTTCTACAATAATTAAGCAAATTTTTGAAAATTTGTTCTCTATTGTGCGGATTGAAGTGTAAAACATAAATTCTGTAACTTTTGAGAAATCGGATATATGCAGATATTTTGTATTATAGAAATGTATAACGTCTCAAATCTGTCATTTCACCTCGATGAAAAGGGGTTAAAAATGCCCGAATTCTCAAAAAATTTACAGAATTTATGTATTTCACTTCGTATAATACAATACAGAAATTTGTTTCCCATATTTGCTAAATTATTTTAGAAAAACACATTTTCTTTGGAATCCGCGGAAATTATATCACTACCCACGCCAAATGAAAAAAAAGTTAGACTACCATATCTGTTAGTTTTTATCTATAACATGTATTTAATATAAAGTAAAATTTAATTTTTTTTATTTTTTTGCCTTAAAATTTTGAAAATTTTCAAATTTTGGCTTTAAAAACCATGGAATGGTCTGGGGCATGTATGCGTAAAATGCCTATTTTTCATCCGATTTGAATTTCTTTAAGCTTTTTGGAAAGGTAATATATTACCATTTTCATATTATTTAACAAAAAAATTAACAAAAAATAACATATACCAATATTTTTCAAAAAACTAAAAAAAACGTGTTTTTTCATCAGATAAGATGTCCCAAAACTTCAATCCATTTTCGGCACGAGTTATTTTTATCCGATTGTCTCCAAATTTTGGCTCACTCATTTTTGGATACTAAACTACAATTAAGGACCCTACCACGTATCAAAAAGTGATTTTGAAAAATTACCTTAGTCGTTAGGACACCTTTAATGTACATGCACCCTCAAATTACGGATATGCACTTGTATGGACACCCATATATGGATCATATATGAACATACATGGTCATTTTCACCCGGGTAGTTAAATATATAATTAAAAAAAAAAAAACACGATATGCCAATGAAGATGTATAAAGAAATGCTTCCAAACAAGTAGTTGGTCGCCATAGTTATTTCTTTGATTAATATCAGAACAATAATATTTACGAATTTTTCAAGAAAACAAAAAAAAACATTTCAAAATATTTGAAATTTGTTTTGGTTCTCATAAATATTTAAGAAAAAAATTTCAAAAATGTAAACAAACTGAAATTATTTATGGAAAGGGAATAAAGTAAAAATCAAAATTTGATTAAAAAAGAAAATAAATATTTAAATGTCGTTATTGTTATTATTCTGATTTACGTCGCTGGTAGCAGTCCTTTATAATTAGTCCATGCGATATGCGTTTACTGTTTCTAAAAATAATAAAATACTGATTTATTGTGACATACATATTTTAGTTTTGACATTTTAAGATTTTGTCAAAAAATAAAAGCAAAACAAAATTGGGCAATTTTTCATATATAATTTTTGGGTAATTTTTCGTAATGAAAAATCACCCAATTTTTAATTTCGAAATTTTGCCCAAAAACTATGAAAATTTGCCCAAAAATGTTGGGTAACTTTTCATATGAAATATGACCCAAATTTGTATGAAAAATTTTTGGGCGAATTTTCGTTTTCTTTTTTGGGCCATTTTTCTTTGGGCGATTTTGCCTACAGCCGATGAGTTTCTCTGGGGAGCTTGATTCCTATTAGCAAAAAATGGTTTCTCAGAAGAGAACCACTTCTTCAATTTTAGAAATAAAACAATTTTTTACTTTTTGTAAAGAATCTTTTATTCTTTATTTGCATTCTTATATTTTATTTATTTTTTTTATACACATAAAAATGATAAAACATTTAACAAAAAAATAATAATTATTAATTAAAAACAAAATTTCATATTTACATACACATCATCAATGTTAAAATACATACAAATTTAACAAAAAAAAAAATTTAATTAGAAAAAGTTTAAATTTTTTTTCAATATTTCTTTATCAATTCAACAAAAGCAGTGATATCACATGAATCCGAAATGGCAAAGTTTCGGCGACTAATAAGAAGAAGAAAAAAGTGACAAATAATATATAACTACATTTGTCCATGAGTGATGAGAGTTTTGTTTTATGTTATTTTTAACTTTTGTTAAAAATAAAAAGAGAAAAATAATGAGAGCCTTAATATGATTTATTTAAGAAATACAAGAGATAAAGAGAGATGACATTATAAGTCATTACCTAGTAATGCAACTTAATTTAAAGAGATAATCTTCTTATTCAAAGAGATAGCATACTTTCCTCTACGCGGTTTTTCATTTTAATATCAACTTTTTCCTGTGAGATTTTTCATTTTCAGTTTAAGTTTTAATTAATCTCTTATTTTTACTTTAAAAATCTGTTAACATTAAGTTGCATTATGAGATATTTCCTAAACATGTAAGTGAGTATTATTGTATGTGATTTAAAATGATAGTGAGTGTTTTAGAGTAATTTAAGAGAAACGTGTTGAGAGATGTAGAAAAGTTTACTAGAGTATAGGTACTATGAAAAAGAAATTTCTTTATCATTTTGGTTTTATAATGGCTCATTCAGTCAGTGTTGCTTTTATTTTTTTTTATAGATAGAGTGATATTTTTTGTTACTCACTATATTGGAAATTGTATGAGGAGAAACTTATGAAGAAAGTGAATGATAGATCTTAAAGATTGAATGGGAAATTGTTTATGCTTATTTTAAATATTTGTTTTTTTATTACTCTTGTTTTCAACTTCTTTGCTTTAAGTGTCCTGGTATTTTTTCTTCTTTTTTCTGTTAATTAAGGCTCCTTTGTAAAATGTAGTGATTCAGGGATTTTTTTTATATCATTTCAATTTGGTCTTCTATGTTTTTTTTTTTTAATTTCTTAATTGCTTAACGACGTTTGGATGGAGGCAAGCTTAACAAATAGTCCAAAGCTTTTTGAATTGCTGGTGGGATTGGTGGGGGAGTGGGCAAATGATCACCTTGTGGTTGGAAACCATTTTCATCATCAGCTGAATAGTTCAATGTAATCAGGTTACCTTCGGGTGAGGTATATGATACTGAACCTTTGGCAATAATAACATCACTAGTATCGGGAGAGGTGGCCTTTTTCAAAGTACCAGTTTCTTCTCCCTTAATGCCGTTAGCGGTTTCATAGCTGCAAATTAAAAAAAACATATTTATTTATATTAATTTTTTAAATCAAATTTGAAAAAAAAAAAAAAAAATAGGAAATGCTGCAAAAGATTTATTAACATATCTACTCTAATTAATGTTTGTTCCAAGGATTTTATTGTTTTAATATTTTTAATATTTTAAACCTCCTACTCTACTCATAAATATCAATCAAATAATATGGGAAGCAATCCTATTAAATTTATATTAATCATTGAACAAAAATATCAATTAAAATACGATTGACGTAATTATAATATATAAAATGGGAAAACAACAATTTAAATGTTAATTTAAATTTTTTTTTGATGTTTTAAGAAAACTAACCAGTCTACCCACTATAGAACACTTAATCCATACAGTGTTTAGGCTACATCAAGAAAGTTTATATATCTAAATTTGGAATTTGGTGAGTTTTAAACTATTCAGGGACTTAAAATATAAAAATATCTTTTACACAGAAAAAAATATGGAGAAAACCAATTTGAGTAATCACTTGTTTAAATTTAAAAACAAAAATTGAGTAATTTTTTAATTGAATAGTTCATGCGAATAAGGACGAATAGACCACTTTTTCGCAAACACGTTTTTTTGCATAAATGCATATTATTAGCAGAGCCCTACAATCCTATGCAGAAATTTTGGGGAAATTTTGACTTTTAAGGCTAAAAAAATGACTTTGAATGTGCAATAATTCGTATATTTTTATATTTTTGTTTAAATTGGGAGTGAACTAACGCACAATTTTGATTAAATACAACACAAAATCATACAAAAATTTTACTTTCAGTAACAATGTGTTAAAAGAACATTACGAAGAACAAACCACACTTATTATATTGGCAAACAATTTTACCGTTCTTGAGTTATAAGACTTTAAAGTGTGGAAAGAAAAAAGGGCGAATATCCATCCTTAACAAAATATTATATAAAAATTATTTAGCTGCGAGTTTAAAATTGATATTAGCTAAAATTTGAAATTGTACACAAAAAAAAACAATCTTAGCACATACAAACATTTAGTGTTAATACTGCATCCAATGTCAGGAATAAAAAAAAAAAATTTTTCATGTCCTTTTATTATACGTCGTAGTATGCAGTCAAGGGTTAATATTATAATTCCTAAAAATGTATTTAGTGCCATAAAGAATTACTACTGCATCAAATAGCAGGAATATTAAAAAAAAATTGTTTCCATGTCCTGACAATCCTTAAAAAGTGTATCCTTGAAGTCCTTAAAGTGTTACAAACAAATACCAACCATAGTTCGTCAAGTTTTGCAAGTCTCATGAAAATGTAGTCAAAATCTGCTGCAAAATAACACATTTTTATTCAAATTTCAATACATTTTTTTGGATATTCGCCCTTTTTCCATTTAAGCAAAAATTTAAGTCCAATTTTTTGGCAAGTTCTCTTTCGAATACCTTACTAAAATTTTGTATATAGGTAGATGTGTCCTAAATCTTTAAGCTAATACCAAAAAGTTGACAAAAATATTATTTTTTAACCGTTTCCTGCGTTTTTATTGTCCCCTGTAAAATTCTACAAATGGTCTATTCGTCTTTATTCGCATGAACTATTCAATTGACGCAGTTAAAAATTTACTTAAAAATTTTAAAAACAATTTAAGTAAATAATTTAATAAAAATTTAATAGTTTTTTAATTTTTTTTTTAACTCTCGGTACATCCGCATTTAACACTATCACTTGTTATACCCTACACCACACTGTGGTACAGGGTATAATGAGTTTGTGCTCATGTTTGTAACTACCCGAAATATTGGTCCTAGACCCACCTTTAAGTATACCGATCGACTCAGAATCACTTTTTGAGTCGATTTAGCGATGTCCGTCCGTCTGTCCGTCCGTCTGTCCATATAAACGGTGTAAACACGATACAGGTCGCAATTTTTATTAAGCCTATTGAAATTGGAAAAAAACGGTCCATATTTAGACCTAGCCCCCATACAAAGGGCCTCTTAAGTTTTGACTCAAATGACTCTAATAACCGTATTATAATAGGTATATTTTCGAAATTTTGCAGGTAAACGTGTTTTGTTGTCACAAATCATCATTACGAATTTTAAAGAAATCGGACCAGTTCTTCTTGTAGCCCCCATACAAACCACGTTCCCGATTTTCACATAAATCTCTCAAATTTCATGAAAATAGAAAATATTTAATTAAAATTTTGTTTGTGTATGTTAAACGCGTACTTAAATAACCTTGTAAAATCTGATAGTCATCGGACCAGTTTTGGACTTAGGCCCCTTTTGAAAATTTCGCCCGATATTCAGTTAAAGGGGTTTATTGTCAACAAATAGAAGCCCATTTCACTCAAATTTTATTTGTGGGTGTTTTTTACACTTATTAAAGATTTGACAAAATATATATCTAATCGGTACATAGGACGCATTTTCCGGGGCCAATTTTCGGAAAACTCTTGTGATGGGTATTATATGGTTGGTCTTGACCGTCTATAATTTTCTTACTACTTTTTATTTTTTTTTTATTTTTTATTCACCTTATTTATTTTGAATTTACCTTATTAATTTCAATTCACCTTATTTAATTTCAATTTACACATGCAGAGTAAAATTACCGAATTTATAGTAGGAGTCTAGTTTCCTACACTGAAAATAAAATCATCAAATTTAAATCAACAAACACCAATTGTAAATCAACCAAACATGATATCAACCAAACAAAACATCGATTTTGTTTTCAACAAACTCTGACTAACAATATGTAATTCTATTTCAAAATTATTTTATCATGTCAACAAATAGTGTTTGTGTTTGTTAAATTTATTTGTTGAAAAAAAAATTTCATTTGTCAGATCAATAAATTGTGTTTGTGTTTGTTAAATTTCTTTGTTGAAAAAAATTAAGATTTTTTACTTTTGTCAGATCAAAAAATTTTGTTTGTGTTTGTTGAAAAAGAAAAACAAAATTCTTTTTTCAACAATAAAAATTTACAAACGTTTGTTGATGTAACATATTTCCGTATAGGAGAACTTTCAGTGAAAAATTAATTGTATTCACAGATATGGGGGTCAATATAACAATTCGTTCTTTTCTGTGTTTAAAAAATAAATTTTGGAAACGTGAGGAATTATAGGAAAAAAAAATTTTTCGTGAAAAAGTGACATTTCGGTTTTTTTTTAACGTTTCTTTCTTATAATTGTCACAAGTTGTTGATATTTAATTGTTTTATTGCGAATTGAGGCGTTTAAAGTTAAAGTGAAATTTTCACCGTAAAAACAGAGTACTATGCTTAAGGGGTGGAAAATGTGCCATTTTTACATCACGGGATGGCAATATTTTGAGAAAAGAACATTTTATTTTTTTAAAGTGTGAATTTTTTAGAAAATAACACAAAAGTTGTAAAGAACGCAAAAAATGTTACAAATGTCCCAATTTTTGACCAAAAAGAAAACGCCATAAGTGAAGTTGGCATTATTTGTTACCGATTTGACTGAATATCGGGCGAAATTTGGATATGGCGACTAACAAGGAAGGTCTCCTTGGTGTCAACCTCCGATCTATATGAAATTGGTTTTATTTTGTAGAGCAGGAAAAAGAAAGAGACACGTATTTACGGGATGAAAATGAGGGGAAAGAAACGATAATTTTTCAGTTTTTTGCGTTTATCTCCTATATAATACAAAGAAACCTAGTCACGTTACATACCAAATGAAAGGTCGTTGGAAAACCTATCTTCGTGTATAAAGAACGGGTAAAAAAGTGCACAAATTTTCGTCATATTGAGTAAAATGACAAAATTGTATGACATTTTTGTTAATAAGTCGAGAAATATTTACTTTTTTGGCAAGTTATTAGCATCACGAGATAGGAATTTTAAATACCTTTAATCTGATACCAAATATGCCTACACTAAAAATATTTTGAAAGTAAATTCAACTGAAACAAGTAAAAAAGTTAAAGTCGGCTTTGCCGAATGTATTGATACCCTCCACAATTTCAAAAAGATTATTGCAAAAACCTTTATTTAAAAGGAAATTACTTTAAAAAAAAAAAAAAATTTTTTTTGAAAAAAAAATTTCCGCGAAAAAAATTTTGGTAAAAAAAAATCCGCGATTTTTTATTTTTTTGTCAAAAAATATATTCGTACTTGTTTAAATACCATTTGGCGTTCAATTATGTTCACATATGTCAACCAGAAGCCGAATTAAAGCATTTTGTATTTTTAGGTTATGTTGAATGTACTGAAATTTTTGAGGTGTGCTTACATTTACGTTCCTAACTTTTGAACCGCTGAACCGATATCGCTCAAATGCAATATCAAACTTCTCGGGAGAACTTCCAATAAATATGTTAAGTTTCAGGTATCTCTGTGCAATATTTTGTCCGTGACAGCATTTTCCACAGACAGACAGACGGACATCGCTAGAATGTCTTAAAATCGATCGGGCATCATGAATATCCCAGCAAAACTTAGATTACCAAATAAGGTATAAAATAAGGTATAGGATCTCTTATTTTATACATTGCAGCATTGATGATTTTAACAGGCGATGAGACTCAAAGTAATGCATCCACATTATCACAAAGAATACCAGTAAGGTATAAAATAAGTCATAAATTTATAACGAAGAATACGAGTAAGGTGTAAAATATATGATATTTTATAGGTTACGAGAAATGAAATAATATAGCATACCAGAAGATAATATATAAGGTGTTACGAGTAGTGAAAATATAATTTTGTATTAAATTTACTCACGTGATTGCAAGTGAGTGTAAGTAGATAAAATATGCTCGTGAGTGTGTGTCGTTAGAAATTTCCTGTCGTAAGCCCATCTCTAGTTTTAACTTATGCATTTTTTTATAAAATAATTATTTTTTATGTTATTGTAATGCATTATGCATTCAATTATAAATAATACATTATTTCAAACTTTCAAATAATACATAATGTAACCAAATATAAGTCATCCATGATTTAATGTTTAGAAATAATAAATATGAAATACATTTTTTCCAATAATCATGCATTACGTAGCAAATTATTAGTAATGCATTATTTTTCACTTTAAAATAATACGTTGTGGAACAAATGTTTGGTAAGACATTCTAAAATAATGCTACAAATAAGGTATATACATTACCTGGTAATGTGTTATATAATCACTACCCATTACCAAAGTTTTGCTGGGATATATACTTTATGGGATCCCAGATCGATATTTCGATGAGTTACAAACGGAATGACAAAATTATATATACCCTCTATCACTAAGTGGAGGGTATAAAAACGTTTAAAACAATCGTTTTTCCCTTTAAAAAACGGACTACTTATTTTTCATTTGAAACAACATAATATTTTAGTTATTTTTAAACGTTAATAAATGACTAGACATTCCGTCAAAACAAACGATATTTCAGTTATTTTAACTGTTTACATTTTTTTATTTTGTGAAGTAAAAATAAAATTTTTTGAATAACAAACTAACCGTACTTCTGTAAAATTATACGGAATTTTCGTTCTAAACAACATATCTAAATTTCATGAAGATCGAATGGTTAGACAACAGGGAGACTCTCCTTGTAAGTCCAAAAATGTTCTAATTATAATCAGATTTTATAAGGTTATGAAAATAAACGTTAAACACTAGCAAACAAAATTTTTAGTCAAATATCTCTTATTTTTGAATAATAGTTTTTTTTATATTTTTATTATAAAAAGTACCAAAATAATGCTACTTTATAAAAGTACCAAAAAATTACTTTTTGTAAAAAGTACCAAAAAATTGCTTTTTGTAAAAAGTACCAAAATAATACTTTTTCATAAAAAGTACCAATATAATAATATTTTTAAAATTTGTATTTTTTTATAAAATGATTTTTTACTTTTTGGTAAAAAGTGCCAAAAAGTATTGGGTTTCTGAGATATTTTTTCTAGAAAATCTGAGACATCTTTTCTACAGATATATTTCCAAGACATTTTTTTCAGTTGAATAATTCTTAGTTTCTGAAAAACTACATAAAAAAATTCTTAGATTCTGACACATTTTTGCTATAGAAAAATTCTCAGATTCTGAGAAATTTTTTTAAAGAAAATTTGTTTTTACAAAAATTCTCAGATTCTGGAACATTTTTAGATTCTGATGAATTATTTTTTTAAAAACAAAATTCAAAGATTCTAAAACTTTTTTGCTATTAAAAAATCCTCAGATTTTGAGACATTTTTCAAAAGAAAATTTGTTTTTACAAAAACTCTCGGATTCTGAAATATTGTTTCTATAGAAAAAATCATAGATTCGTAAATAGATATTTTTTCAAAACAAATTTAAAGGATTCTGAAACTTTTTTGCTGCTAAAGAATTCTAAGATTCTGAGAAATATTTAAAGAGAACATTTTTTTCAAATATTTTCAGATTCTAAAATTCTTCTTATATAGAAAAAATCTCAGATTCGAAATATTTTTTTAAAACAAAATTCAAAGCTTTTGAAACATTTTTTTATAGAAAAATAAGGGTATTTCCGGACATGTTTCTAATACAAAAATTCTTAGATTGGGAGATATTTTTTTTTTAAAGAAAACATCTCAGATTTGAGACATTTTTTCTATAGGTTCTGAGAGATTTTTTCTGTATTAAAATTCTAAGGTTCTGTGAAATTTTTTCTAAAGAAAAATTCTCAGGTTTGAGACATTTTTGCTGTAGAAAAATTCTTAAATTCTCAGACATCTTTTAAAAGAAAATTTGTTTTAACAAACATTTTTTTTGTAAAAAAGAAATTTCTAGACACTTTTCTTATACAAAAAAAGTTTTCAGATTCTGAAACATTTTTTTGTATAGAAAAATTCTCAGATTCTGAGACTTTTTGTCTTTGGTAAAATTCTCAGATTCTAAAAAATGTTTCTGTAGAAAAATTATCAAATTTTTTCCATAAAATATTTTTTAGATTCTGAGATATTTTTTCTATAGAAAAATTCTCGATTCTAAACTATTTTCTGTAAAAAATTCTCAGATTCTAAAAAATTGTTTCAAAAGAAAAATTTGCAGATTCTGTGGCATTGATTTCTATTGAAAATATTTCAGATTCTGAGACATTTTTCTATAGAAATCACAACATTAAAAAGCGACAATCTAAACACAATAAAACTAAAAACCATTAAAACTAGTATTAACAATAAAAATTATGCAAACGAAAAAACCAACAACTAAAAAAGAACCCAAACAGACTATTGATATTATTTTGACATAAATCTATGTCAAATTAAAATTAGTTTAGAATTCAAAACAAACAGACAGGGTATAAATTAACAAAAAACTAAAATTAGTAAATAATTTTAATAATAAAACCAGAAATTAATAAAAAAAATTAAAAAAAAACAACGGTTAAATATAAAATGTTGTTTGTTTTTTGTGTTTTGTTTGAATACCAAGTGATTTAATTGACACGCGTCGTTTATCTAACATATGTCAGACAGAAATAAAAAACAATTAAAATATAATTTATTATAATAAAAATTAAATTTGTTAAGACATTTTTAAAAAAGATGACTTGATCATATCTAATATCATTGTCCTGACTTTGAAAATAAATTAAATGCTTGTGATAATATTTATTTAATTGAAAATAAATTAATTTGGCGCATAAATAAAATAAAAACAAAAAAATTTAAAGACCATCGAAATTTCCCAAAATCCAGATTCCATTTTTGGGTTTTAATTTAAATTTATATATAAAAAAACAATTGTTTTTTTTTTAGCAATGATAAAAGTATCATTGGAATTTCTGATGATACTGGTTTTTTTTCTTAATTATTTTGTTTTATCAAAATCATAAAAATATTTGACTACTAAGATCACAGTTTAAATGTGTCGTGAAATAAACAAATATGTGAATAAATATATTT
Source organism: Pegoplata infirma (assembly GCA_963921195.1). Lineage (NCBI taxonomy): Eukaryota > Metazoa > Arthropoda > Insecta > Diptera > Anthomyiidae > Pegoplata > Pegoplata infirma. Next base: position 112,352,214 of record OY992538.1, read on the forward strand.
ATATAGGTTTTTAGTTTATTTATTTTATAATTCAAGGTACTAATTTTGTGGCTATGCAATTTTTTTGTTTAATGTTTAATTTAAAAATTATTTAGCATTCATTAAAATTAATAAATTACAGCTTTGACCTTCGTTATACTGAAGGCATTTTTTTGAGACATTTTTCGTATAGAAAAATTCTCAGATTCTGAGATATTTTTCGTATAGAAAAATTTTTAGATTCTGAGACCTTTTTCGTATAGAAAAAATTTTAAAAGTTATATATTTTTCCTATAAAAAAATTGTCAGATTTAAAGACATTTTTCCTAAAGAAAAAGTCTCAGATTCTTACAATTTTTTCTATAGAAAAAGTCTTAAGTTCTAAAACATTTTTCATATAGAAAAAGTTTCATTCTTAGATATTTATCCTATAGAAAAAGTTTCAGATTCTTAGACATTTTTTCTTAAAAAAAGTTTCAGATTCTGAGACATTTTTCATATAAAAAATTATCAGATTCTGATGTATTATTCGTGTAGAAAAATTCTCAGTTCTGAGACATTTTTCGTATAGAAAAATTTTTAGATTCTGAGAAATTTTCGTATTGAAAAATGTTCATATTCTGAGACATTTTTCGTATAGAAACATTTTTAAGATTCATATGAAAAAATATTGAGAAGTTCTCAGATTCTGAGACATTTTTTCTATAGAAAAAGTCCCAGACTCCGCGACATTTTCCACATATAAAAATTCTCACATTCTGAGACATTTTTCGTATAAAAAAATTCTCAGATTCTGAGAAATTTTTCGTATAGAAAAGTTTTTAGATTCTGAGACATTTTTCTTATAGAAAGATTTTTATGCTTCTGAGACATTTTTCGTAAAGGAAATTTCTGAAATTCTAAGACATTTTTCGTAAAAAAAATTCTCAGATTCGGAGACATTTTTCGTACACAGAAAAAAACGAATTTTTGTATTGACCCCCATATTTGTGAATACAATTAACTTTTTCACTGAAAGTGCTCCTATACAGAAATTTGTGATATCAACTAACGTTTGTAAATATTGATTGTTGAAAAAAAATGTAAAAAAAAATTTTAAACGAGTTTGTAATAGTTCTCTAAAATTATTATTTGTATTGACAAACGAACAAAATCTTAATTTTTTTTCAACAAAGAAATTCAACAAACACAAACACAATTTTTTTATCTGACAAATGTAAAATGTCTTATTTTTTTTCAACAAAGAAATTCAACAAACATAAAAACTATTTGTTGACATGATAAAATAATTTTGAAATAAAATTACTTGACTAAGTTTGTTGAAAACAAAATCGAAATTTTGTATTATGGACTAACAGGCGGCCGTTTTTACTAAATGTTTGGTTGATATCATGTTTGGTTGATTTACAATTGAAGTTTGTTGATTTAAATTTGACGATTTTATTATCTGTTTACATTAGAGTGTCCCTTATTTTGGAAATGTTGGAAATGTTGAGACGGTACACTCAAAAAAAAAAGTTTGTAAAATGACATAAAATCCCCGTGATTTTACGGGGCAGGTTTTGTAAAATATGTACTAGCAAGAATCCACGTAATGTTACGGGGATAATTTGTAAATTGATTTAACAAAAAAAATTACGGGGAGAAAGTGTAAACTTACAATTTTTTTTGTAAAATATTATTGTAGACTTACAAAAAAAGTTGTAAATTTACGAAATAAAGTAGGAAATCAAAAAATAAAATTGTAGATTTACAAATTGTTTGGTTTAACTACAGTTTTTTATGGCAAAAAACTTGTATATTTACAGTAAAAAGTGGTAAATTTACAATTTTTATTGTAAATATACCATTTTTTCTTATTTTTGCCGTAAAAACAGTAGTTTAACCAAATAATTTGTAAATTTACAATTTTGTTTTTGTATTTTCTACTTCATTTTTGTAAAATTACAACTTTTTCTGTAAGTATACAATTTTGTTTTCTAAATTTTCATATTTGTTTTGTAAATTTACAAAAAATTTGGTATATTTACATATTGGTTTTGTAAATTTAAAGGTTTTTTCCATTGGTGCATCTTATTTTTCCTTCTTCGGCAGCTGGAGTAGCACTTTAACAACCTGAAATGATTTTTTTTTTCACTTGAACACTTTTAACAAACTTTTTAGAGTATAACACTGCACTTTTTTTTTTTTTTTTTTTTCGGAATTTCGTTTTTCTTAAGTAGAACATATGAGAATTGCGAAGGAGGCTACACAAGAAATTTCTTATATTTTCAAGAAAAACTAGTTAAAAAAATTACCTTTTTTTTCGAATTTTTAATTATTTTAGCAAGTATTTTTAAAAAATTATAAAAAAAAACTTTGGATATTGTAGATTGGACGTTTAAGTGCCTGATAAAATAAGAAAAAACTTAATTTTTCATAATTGACAGCTTTTGATTGACATTTTAGTGCCTGATTTAAAAAAAAAAGTACCAAAAAAATATGGTAAAATTACCAAAAAATGTTAAAAATACAAACAAAAAAACTAGAACAATAATATAGTAAAAACATATAAAAATTGTGGTATTTTACTTAAAGCAAGTTACCAAAAAATTGTCTTGATATTCAATTTTTTTGATAAAGCTTACAACTAATTGAAAAATGTTTGTATCCGGAACATACAAAATTTTCAAAATTTTTTTATGAAATTTTTTATTTATAAAAAATAATTTTTAACAAAATATGGACTTAGAAAATTTTTGCGTCTCCTATTGTTGCATAATTATTTTTCAATACAAATTTTTGTTTAATTACATTTTTTTGTGTCAAAATACTGAAAACCTTGTAAACTAAAAAATCTTGAAAAAAAAAATTGTTTGTAATAAAACGTTTTTTGGTAGAAAGACTAAATACTATCAAATAAAATGTTGTTGTACAATTACAATTTTCTTGGGTAAAACAACTAAACACCTTGTAATATTTTTTTAATTTGTAAAATAATTATTTTTTTTGTTAATTTATCTAAAAAAATTGTTAAATAAATTTACCAACATATTATAGTAAAATTACAAAGCGCACGGTAGTTTTTGTTTTATTAAAAATACAAGAAATTTTGTAAATAGACAAAAATATTAGTAAAATAGAATTACAAGTCCTTTTGCTTGTAATTTTACAAACTTTTTTTTTTGAATGTACCCCCTCATTTTTTTCCTTTTGACTAAAAAATAACTCAGGGTAAATTTTACGCCCCTACGACCACGCCTTCCCTACGCGACGGGGCCTTAAAGAACGGGGCCTTAAAAATCATTTTTCCATACAAACCAATTTTTTTTTTTATTTTTAATTTTTTTGTTATTAATTATAATATTACTTGGTTAGCTTATTCACGACAAAAAAATTGATTTTGGTGGGATGAGGCTTTCAGTTCTAAAAAATTTTTCGAAAAAAAAAATTTAGAGCTTTTGGGGTCCTACAGTAAAATTTTTTTTTTTAGTTTTGACAAGCAACGGTTTTAGTTGTAATGTTGCTTTTAATGATATATATTCATAAAAAAATATTATTCATATCTGTGACATCTTGATCGTGTATCGAAAAACATCAAAAATGCATTTTTTACCCTTTTTTAGATCACGATAAAGATGTCACAGATAGAAATACTATTTTTTTATGAAAATATATCATTAAAAGCAACAATTCAACTAAAACGGTTGCTTGTCAAAACTAAAAAAAAATATTTTTTAAAAAATTTTTACTGTAGGACCCCAAAAGCTCTAAATTTTTTTTTCGAAAAATTTTTTACAACTGAAAGCCTCATCCCACCAAAATCAAATTTTTTTGTCGTGAATAAGCTAACCAAGTAATATTATAATTAATAACAAAAAAATTTAAAATCAAAAAAAAAAATTTTTGCTTTGTATGGAAAAATTATTTTTAAGGCCCCGCTCTTAACGGACCCGTCGCGTAGGGAAGGCGTGCTCGTAGAGGCGTAAAATTTTTCCTGAGTTATTTTTTAGCCAAAAGGAAAAAAATGAGGGGGTACCGTCTCAACATTTCCAACATTTCCAAAATAAGGGACACTCTAGTGTACATTAAAGCAGTGGGTGTCAGATTATATGGGGTCGAAAAAAATGCGCTCTTTATTTACAAAGGAAAAAATGGTTCTCTTAATGTATGAAAATATCTGCAAATTTAAAAAAAGAAGCTGCAAAATCAGGGGAAAAAGTAGAAAGAGTAGGCAAAATGCTCCAAAATCAGGGGAAAAAGTAGGGAAATTAGTTAAAAGAGAATTTTAATAACGGAAATAGTGGTAATCCTCTCAATATAGATAGGTAATGCTCTCAATAATAGTGGTAAAATTTACTCATTTTCTAATTCTCTTTGATCTTTTTACAAAATTTTTAAATTTCTGCAATACATTAAGTTTACCAATTTTCATAAACTTGCAGACTGTTTTTGGGTCCTTTCAAACTCTCTTACTTTCCTTACTCTATGCATTAAAGGTGTCCTTATGACTAAGGTAATTTTTCAAAATCAGTTTTTAATACCTGGTAGGGTCCTAAATTGTAGTTTAGTATCTTAAAATGAGTGAGCCAAAATTTGGGGACAATTGGATAAAAATAACTCGTGCCAAAAATGGATTGAAGTTTTTGGACACTCTTATGTAATGAAAAAAACCTTTTTTTCTAGTTTTTTGAAAAATATTGGTATATGATATTTTTTGTAAATTTTTTTGTTAAATAATATGAAAATGTTAATTAATTACCTTTCCAAAAAGCTTAAAGAAATTCAAATCGGATAAAAAATAAGGATTTTACGCATACATGCCCCAGACCATTGCACTGTTTTTAAAGCCAGAATTTGAACATTTTCAAAATTTTAAGACAATAAAATAAAAAAAAAATAAATTGTACTTCATTATCTCATTAAATACATGTTATAGATAAAAACTAAAAGATATGGTAGTCTAGCTTTTTTTCCTTTGGCATTGGTAGTGATATAATTTCCGCGGATTCCAAAAAAAAAATTGTTTTTCTATAAAAATTTAACAATATGGAAAAAAAAATTCTGTATTGTAAGATACGAAGTGTCAAACATAAATTTTGTTAATTTTTGGAGAAATCGGGCATCTTTAACTCCACGCCATAGTGATGAATAGCCCTAATGTGGTTATTACATTCACAACAACAAATAACATATTGTTGTAGTCCATTGGACTATCATATGTAAAATGTTTTAAATATTTTTGTTGGTTATTGACAATCGTTGCCTTACCAGTATAGTACAATTTCTTCGTTTTCTAATTCACATTGTGGATAGAGTCGAATATGTTCTTATACTTTAGTTTGTGCACAAACGATTTGTCATTAGACTCGTTTGCTACATTGTAGTAAATCGTTTCTATTTTTGCTAAATAATCTTGACAATGGAATCTTGACAAATTCCGAAACACGTGTCGATTAAGTCTTGCAAAAATGAACAACATAAATAAATTTAAAACAAAAAAAAAAAAAATAATTTTCTTGAAAATTATTCTATGAGAACATCATGGTTTTAATTAGTAAAGAAAATAATGACCTCGAGCCAGAACAAACATCCTCAAAATGTAAAATTAAATTTTTACTATATTTTTGCCTAAAAATTTTGAAATTTTGGAAATTTTGGCTTTAAAAACCATACAATGGTCTGGGGCATGTATGCGTAAAATGCTTATTTTTTATCCGATTTTAATTTTATTAGTCGTTTTGGAAAGGTAATTATAAAATATAAAATAATAATATCATTTTCATATTATTTCACAAAAAATTTAACAAAAAATATCAAATACTAATATTTTTCCAAAAACTAGAAAAAAGCGTTTTTCGTTCATATAAGAATGTCCCAAAACTTCAATCCATTTTCGGCACGAGTTATTTTTAGCCGATTGTCCCCAAAATTTGGCTCAATCATTTTTAGATACTAAAGAACAATATAGGACCCTACCAGGTATAAAAAGGTGATTTTCGTTTTTAAGGACACCTCTAGTGTACATAAAAATTCTTAGATTCTGAGATATTTTTCCTATCAAAAAGTATAAGACTCTGAGACATGTTTTTTCTTAAATTCTCAGATTCTGTGACATTGTCAGATTCTGAGACATTTTTTTATAGAACCATTTTTGGATTATGATACAATTTTTTTAGAAAAACTCTCAAATTCTAAGACATTTTTTATAAAGAAAAATTCTAAGATTCGGAGACTATTTTTTTTATTTTTCGATTCTGGTATATTTTTTCTATAGAAAAGGTATCAGACTTCGAGACATTTTTTTTTAAATTTCAGATTCTGAGATATTTTTCTATAGAAAAAGTCTAAGACTGCGAGACATTTTTCATATAGAAATATTCTCACATTATGAGACATTTAGAAAAATTTTCAGATTGTAAGACATTTTGCGTATACAAAAATTTTCATATTTTATTACATTTTTCAATACGAAAAATGTCTCAGATTCAGAAAATGTTTCTATACAAAAAAATGTCTTAGAATATAAGTATATTTCTCTACAAAAAAATGTCTCTGAATCTGAGAATTTTTCGTATAGAAAAATTCTCAGATTCCAAGATATATTTCGTAAAGAAAAATTCTCAGATTCTGAGACATTTCTTTGTGTGGAAAAAATCTTAGATTCTGAGACATTTTCCGTATAGAAAAATTCTCAGATTCTGAGACATTTTTTTCTAGAGAAAAATTCTTAGATTCTAAGACATTTTTTGTATAGACAAATTTTCTGAATTGAAAAGGTTTCGGATTTTAAAAATTTTTTCAGATTTTTCGTATATAACAATTTTTAGTTTATGAGACATTTTTCGTTTAGAAAAATTCTAAGATTATGAGACATTTTTCTATACGAATAATTCTCAGATTCTGATACATTTTTCGTATGCAGGAATTCTCAGATACTGAAACATTTTTTTTATAGAAAAATTCTCAGATTCTGAGACATTTTTTTTTAAAGAAAAATTCTCAGATTCTAAAACATTTTTCGTATAGAAAAATTTTCAGATTCTGAGACAATTTTCGTATGCAAGAATTCTAAAATTCTGAAATAGTTTTTGTATTGAAAAATTTTCAGATTCTTACACATTTTTCGTAACAAAAAATTCTTTGATTCTGAGACATTTTTCGTATAGAAAAATTCTCAGATTCTAAGACATTTTTCGTATAGAAAAATTCTCAGATTCTGAGACATTTTTCGTATGGAAAAATTTTCAGAATCTGAGATATTTTTCGTATAAAAAAATTCTCAGATTCTGCAACAGTTTCCGTATAGAAAAATTCTCAGATCCTAAGACATTTTTCTTATAGAAAAAGTCTCAGATTCTGAGATATATTTCGTATAAAAAACTTTTTCAGAATCTAAGATATTTTTCGTATAGAAAATTTCACAGATTTTGAGACATTTTTGTACAGAAAAATTTTCAGTGAATGAGACATTTTTCTTATAGAAAAAGTCTCATTTTCTTAGATGAATTTTGCACAAATTTCAACTGTCTAGGACCATAAGGCATATTTGCACTGAACTTCGGGAGGATAGCTCTTTTGTTTGGACAGCATCGTGATATATAAAGACAGACGAAAGGACATTCATAGAACTTCTCAAAATCGATCACGAATGAATAAAATAAATATTTTATGAGGTCCTACACCAATATTTCGGTGCGCTACACATGGAATGACAATTTTTGTATATGAAAAATGTCTTAGAGTCTATGAATTCATCTATACAAAATTTGGAAAAATTTTGGAGTTTTCTATGGGCAAAATTTCAAAGAGTTTTGGAATTTTTATGTATAAATTTTCATAGAGTCATCAAATTTTCTATAAAAACTGTTGTATAAACCGAAAATTGTTTTGAGTAAGTAATGTCTTATAACACCGTCCGACAGCCAATATTAAACATAAACCGGATGATATACGTCTGAAAGTAGAGATTAAATGGAGTAAAACAGCATTTACAGTTTTTCATTTCGTGACTCTGTTTCCTTTTAAAGGGACTTCAGAGTTTTAAAGGATAAATTTTTTAAAATATTTGTACTTGTCGTAGCATGACACTGGTAATGGCAAAAAAAAAGGAAGATCTCTCCCATTTTTTTTCCATATCTGGATAAAAGGATGTGAATAAAGTCATTTGAAAACGTTATTAAAATATTTTGTTGAAATTTTTGAATGATATTGAAGGATAAATGTTTAAAAGGACGTAACTTACCTACTTTTTCCTGATATGTAAAAATAATAAAATAGCAAAATTAGGGGAGATCCTCCTCTTTCATTTGCTATCACTAGTGGCACGCAAGTACAAGTACAAATATTAAAATAAAATTTATTAAATTTAGTCCTTTAATACTTTGAAGTCCTTTTAAAAAGAAACAGAATCACGAAAAGAAAAACTGTAAATGCAGTTTTGCTACATTAAGCCTTTAGTTCCAAACGTATATTATCCAGTTCGTGTTTAACGGCTTTTTTTAATTTCTGTCGGACTCAGTAAATTTTTCGATTGAAAAACTGTACCAAAATCTAAGAATTTTTAGAAATTTTTTTTTTTTTGAACTCTCTGAGAGATTTTCATTAAAAAAATTGTCATCGAATATAAACATCTTTCCGTATAAAAAAATTTACAACTTTTCCATATAAAAAATTCGTACAGAATATAAACATTGTTTATACCAAAAATATCTTAGAATCTGAGTATTTTTTTATATAAAAAAGTAGAAGATGTGAGAATAAGGTTAACCGATCATCTAGCAAACTAAACAAATAGAAGAATTTAAATATTTTTAATTTAATTTTAGCTTGTTTGTATGTATATGTTCTGTGGTATAAAAGTTGTAAAAAAGCTTTTTTTTTTTTAAAAATAGGTTCGTGTCTTAAATCTTTTGTTTTTAGATATACTAGCTCCCACAGGTATGCTAAAAAAATATTTTAAATTAAAAGAAAAAATACTTACGCATAATTATAAGAACCATCTGGTTCAATATTTGATTCTTGGCTAACTATAGCAATTGGATCACCTTGTGGTCTAGCCAATACCATAGAAGCAGCACAGGCAAAAAGTACAATTGAAAGTTCCTGAAAAAGAAAGAACATTTTTTTTTAAATTTTTTTGTAATAGAAAACCATCTATCTATATATAAATGGATGTATGTATGTGGGTATGTATGTATGTTCCGTATGGACTCGAAAACGGCTGGACCGATCTTTATGAAATTTTCAGGGAATATTCAGAATAGCCTAGGGAGTAACACTGTGCGGTCAGATTTTTGATTTTTTGCATGTGGGCGGAGGGGCGTGGCAAAATCGAATTTTTACATTGCACCACTAATGACATCTATATATAAAAACGGAGGAACCGATTTTGATGAAATTTAAACCAAAGATAGTACTAACCGAGTACTAACTATATGCCAAATAAGAACGTGATTGGACAAATTGGCGCAAAATGCCATGCTTTTTTGTCTGTCGGCGGAGGGGTTGCAAAATCGAATTTTTACATTGCACCACTAATGACATCTATATATAGAAAACGGATGGACCGATTTTGATGAAATTTAAACCAAAGATAGTACTAACCGAGTACTAACTATATGTCAATTTAGAGCGTGATCGGACAAATGGGCGTAAAATGCCATGCCCCTTTGCATTGAATTGAATGTTATTTCTGCATGCAATAACGCAAAAACTGTTGATTCGATTTTAATTAAATTTTCAGCACTGATAGCGTTAACCGAGTGCGGAACTATAGGCCATGTTGTACTACGATTGGAAAAAGGGGCGTAAAATGCCAGGTTGTTTGTACTATACTGGACGTAGTCTGCCTGTTTCGCAATCACGAAAAAACAGCTGAACCGATTCTCTTGACATTTTCACTACATACAGTCCTAACCAAGTGCATATGTAGGCCATATAAGATCGTTATTGGAAAAAGGGATCAAAATTGCAACGCCCTTTGTACTACACTGACCACGATTGAACAAAGAGGCGTAAATTGCCACGCCCCTTTGTTTTATACTGAACGTTATATCTGCCTGTTTTGAAATCATGCAAAAACGGATAAACCGAATCTGCCACTACTGATAAAACTAACCGAGCGGGAACAGTAGGTCATATATAGAGCGCAATTCGGCAAAAGGGTATAAAATGTAACTCCCGTTTTTCATAAATACACAGTTATTTCCTCCTCTTTCCCAATCACATAAAACCGGCAAAACTGATGTCAATGAAATTTGAAGCACAGATAGTACTAATCGAGGATGCAGCACGGAACTTTAGACTATCACGATTCGATAAAAATGCGTTAAATGATACGCCCCTTTGTACTATACTTAACGTTATGTGTGGCTGTTTCGAAATCACGCAAAAGCGGCCAAACCGATTTTGTTGAGATTTCTCTATACATAGTGCTAACCGAGGGTGGAACCAAAGGTTACTAGCTGGACCCGGACCCGTGCTTTAACTTTGTCAGACACTATATTTAAATTAAGATGCAATATAAAACACTTTTTTTTTTCATAGGGCCAGCAACGCGGACCGGGCATAGCTAGTTTGTTATATAAATTTTTCCTTAAATAATAAGATATTTTTTGTTTCGAAAAAGTTACAGATTCTGAAAAAATTTTCTTAAAAATTTTTCTATAAAAAAACAATTTAGAGTTTAAGACTTTTTCTTTAGGAAATCAAAATTTTTATCAAATTTTTCCTACTGAAAAAGTCTCAGGTTCTGAGACAATTTTCTTCTTAGAAAAAGTCACACATTCACAAACGTTTTTGTTACAAAAAGATTCTTAGATTCTGAGACATTTTTGCTAAAAAAAATCTCAAACATTTATCCCACAGAAAAAATCCCAAATTCAGAACATTTTTCTCAAAAAAAAAATCTATACAAAAATTCTTAGATTCTGTGATACATATTTTCTTTACAGAAAAATTCTCTGACTCTAAAAAATTTTTAAGATCTGTTGTTTAATGTTTGTGTATATATTTCTCAATTTATAATTTTTCTAAATCGTTTTTTATTTAATTACATAGTTTTTTTTTGCTGTCCCAATTTGTTATTTGTTTACATGGTTTGTTAATTTTTTTTTTGTTAACTTTTGTTATATGCAAATTCTAAATATTTCTAATTGCTTGTTTAATTATCTTATTAACAATGCAAGTTTTTTTTTGTTGTTGCTTAGTTTGTTGTTTATTTGTTTTTATTTTTTTAAAAATAAATTGCGCAAATTTTTCACAAAATTACAAGCTCGTATAATTTTAAAGATGAAGCAGCAAATTATAGTTATTTATTTCACAAAAATATATTTATTTTTTTGTAATTAAAAAAAATGACGTTATGACCTTAAGGTCGTTTGAATACTATGAGTATTGCAAATAATAAACCAACAACATATAGTAATTACTATTTTTAATTTGCAAAATTTCCAATTACATGGTTAAAAATATTAAAAAATTATTTTAAAAATATTTTTAAATTAGGAGTAGTATTTTTTTTTTTAATGATGTATGTTTATTTTTAATGTTTTAAACAATAAATCATATTGAATATATAGCTGTAAATTCCTTTTTTTATTATTTCTAAATTTTTTATGATGCCGGAAATTTATTTTATTTTTTTTTTGAATTTTTTTATCTTGAGTTTTAAAGGGTCTTGCTTGTAAAAGTTATTAGCCATTAAGTTCATGTGGATGCTTGTTTTACTACTCCAATGAACCACAGTCTTCTCTCACATTAAGATCTGTGGCAAGTTGCATAATTTGTGGTTTATAATGAATTTGGGTTTTATTTTTATAGCTTTTTTTAAGTTTATCGACATTAATTTTTGGTTTTAAATATTTTGCACAGCATTATAGTATATGAACATTTGGGTGTGTTTTTTTTATTTAAAAATACAAATATATTATATTTAAAAATTTTTTAATAAAAAAAAAAAATCTTTGTTGAGTCTATAAAATTTCATATTCTTTAAAAGACAGATTTGAGATTGTCTTTGTTTTTAGTTAATTTTGCCATACGAAAAATGTTACAGAATCTGAAAGTTTTTTCTTAATGAAAAATGTCTAAGAATCTGAGAATTTTTCTATAAGGAAAATGTCTCAGAATCTGAGAGTTTTTTGTAAGAAAAACGTCTCAGAATCCTTCGAATTTTTCTAAAAGAAAACTGTCTAAGAATCTGAGAATACTTCATTATGAGAAATGTTTCCGAATCTGAGAATTTTTCCATAAAAAAAATATCGCAGAATCTGAGAATTTTTCAATAAGAAAAATGTCTCAGAATCTGAGAACTTTTCTATAGGAATAATGTCTCAGAATCTGACAATTTTTCTATAAGTGAAATGTCTCAGAATCGGACAATTTTTCTCTAAAATAAATTTCTCAGAATCTGAGAATTTTTCTATAAGAAAAATGTTTCAGAATCTCAGAATTTTTCTATAAGAAAAATGTCTGAGAATCTGAGAATTTTTCTATAGAAAAATGTCTCAGAATCTGAGAACTGTTCTAGGAGAAAATTGTCTCAGAATCTCATAATTTTTCTATATGAATAATGTTTCAGAATCTGAGTAGCTTTCTACATGAAAAATGTCTCAGAATCTGAGATTTTTTTTATGAAAAATGTTACAGTATCTGAGAGTTTTTCTATATGAAAAATGTTTCAGAATCTGAGAATTTTTCTATAAGAAAAATGTCTCAGAATCTTGGAATTTTTCTTTATAAAAAATGACTCAGAATCTGAGAATTTTTCTATAAGAAAAATGTCTCAGAATTCGAAAGTTTTTCTATACGAAAAATGTCCCAGAATCTGAGAACTTTTCTATAAAAAAAATGTCTCAGAATATGAGAATTTTTCTATAAGAAAAATGTCTCAATTTCTGATGTCTCAGATCTGAAAATTTTTCTATATGAATAATGTTTCAGAATCTAAGAAGCTTTCTGTAGGAAAAATGTCTCAAAATCTGAGATTTTTTTTATGAAAAATGTTACAGAATCTGAGAATTTTTCTGTTAAAAATGTCTCAGAATCTGAGAAGTGGCCGGATTTTTGATAAATTGACTTTTTTAAAAAATGGAAAATTTCAGAACGGGTTCTGAAAATTTTCCAAAAAAAAAAAAAAAAATTAATCGATAGCCCTTACAAAACTATATAAGAATGTAAATTTTTAAGATTGTGGTGCATTCCGTTTTAATGTGATAAATATTTAATCAATGCAACTTGCAATTTGACCATTTTTCCAATATTTGACCACGTCTCCTAAGCCCAGTTTTTGAAAAATTGAAAAACAAAAAACGCAATTTTTTAAGTTCCATATAGGGCTATCCATACAAGCTATTCAGAAGTTTACGGTACACGTGTTTTTTTCGCTGGACATTTGGTGTGGAATGCCTCATATGTAAAATTCTAAAACTTTTTTTCTATAGCAAAATTCTAATTCTGAGACATTTTTATAGCAAAATTCTGAGATTTTGGGATATTTTTTACAGAAAAATTCTCAGATTATGAGATATTTTTCATACAGAAAAATTCTCAGATTCTGAAACAATTTTCTTAAAAAAAAAAATCTCACATTTTTCTTATATAAAAGTCCTCAGATTCTGAGACATTTTTCTTATAGAAAAATTCTCAGATTCTGAAACAGTTTTTTTATAGTAAAATTCTCGGATTCTGAGTCAGTTTTTTTGTAGGAAAATTCTCGGATTCTGAGACAATTTTTTTTATAGAAAAATTCTCAGATTCTGAGAATTTTTCTGTAAGAAAAATCTGAAATTCAGAATCTGAAAATTTTTCTATAAGAAAAATTCTCAGAATCTGACAGTTTTTCTATAAGAAAAATGTCTCAGAATCTGAGAATTTTTCTATAAGAAAAATGTCTCAGAATATTGGAATTTTTCTTTATAAAAAATGTCTCAGAATCTGAGAATTTTTCTATAAGTAAAATGTCTCAGAATCCAAAAGTTTTTCTATACAAAAAATGTCTCAGAATCTGAGAATTTTTCTATAAAAAAACTGTCTCAGAATCTGAGAGTTTTCCTATAAAAAAACTGTCTCAGAATCCGAGAATTTCACTATAAAAAAACTGTCTCAGAATCTGAGAATTTTTCTATAAGAAAAATGTCTCAGAATCTGAGGATTTTTATATAAGAAAAATGTGAGATTTTTTTTTTTAAGAAAATTGTTTCAGAATCTGAGAATTTTTCTGTATGAAAAATGTCGCAAAATCTGAGAATATTTTTGATTATGAGAAATGCCTCAGAATCTGAGAATTTTTCTATATGAAAAATATCTCATAATCTGAGAATTTTTCTGTAAAAAATATCTCAGAATCTCAGAATTTTGCTATAAAAATGTCTCAGAATTAGAATTTTGCTATAGAAAAAAAGTTTTAGAATTTTACATATGAGGCATTCCACACCAAATGTCCAGCGAAAAAAAAACAAATGTACCGTAAACTTCTGAATAGCTTGTATGAATAGCCCTATATGGAACTTAAAAAATTGCGTTTTTGGTTTTTCAAGTCTTCAAAAACTGGGCTTAGGAGGCGTGGTCAAATATTGGAAAAATGGTCAAATTTGTGGCAAGTTGCCTTGATTAAATATTTATCACATTAAAACGGAATGCACCACAATCTTAAAAATTTACATTCTTATATAGTTTTGTATGGGCTATCGATTAAATTTTTTTTTTTGGAAAATTTTCAGAACCCGTTCTGAAATTTTCCATTTTTTAAAAAAGTCAATTTATCAAAAATCCGGCCACTTTTTTTCTTTTTTAAATTTTTTTTTTTTAAAGTTTAGATGTTTGTCCATCCACACAAACAAAATCAGAACAACATTTTTCGTATTTTTTCGAGAAATCGCATTTGAATTTAAAATTTCATAACAATTTTATAATTCGCTTGTATTTTCTTGTATTAACGTTTCGAATGGGTAATATACATGCAATTAATAATACTCATTCGCAACGTTAATACAAGAAAATACAAGTAAATTACAAAATTGTTATGAAATTTAAAATTTAAAAAAAATTTTAAGAAATAAAAAAAAGTGGCCCGATTTTGATAAATTGACTTTTTAAAAAAATGGAAAATTTCAGAACGGGTTCTGAAAATTTTCCGTTTTAATGTGATAAATATTTAATCAAGGCAACTCGCCACAAATTTGACCATTTTTCCAATATTTGACCACGCTTTCTAAGCCCAGTTTTTGTAAATTAGAAAAACCCAAAACGCAATTTTCTTAGTTCCATATAGGGCTATCCAAACTACCTATTCAGAAACTTACGGGACACATGTTTTTCTGTAGCGGGACATTTGGTGTGGAATGCCTCATATTTCCTATAAAAAAATGTCTTAAAATCTAAGACTTTCTTAGAATTTGAGAATCTTTATATAAAAAATGCTTCAGAATCTAAGAATTTGATAATTTTTCTGTAAAAAACATTTTAGGATTTAGGATTTTTTATGTAAAAGTGTCTCAGAATCTGATATTTTTTCTCTTCGACGAAAATGTTCTTAAAATCGGAGAATTTTTCTATTTGAAAATATTTCTGAGACTCTGAGAAAATTTTAAATCTGGTGAATTTTTCAGAGATGATCTTTCCATGGGAACTGTTTATACATTTTCTGCGACAAAATTCCAATATTCAAAACTAAAAAATTATAAATTATTTTTTTTTTATTTCTTGGTGGATTGGATTCAATGACGCTTAAATACATTTTGAAAAAAAAAAAACTTAAAAAAATCTTTTGATATTCCTATCCCTCTCTTTAAAAATGAGATGTTTTGGTTTATTACACAGTGCAACAAATTTGGGGTCATTGAGTGTATCATTGAATGTATCTTCAATAGTGGACCTAAAACCCGAAGGGTTTTGAAAACTTAGCTCGAGTTCTATTTTTATGGCCCACTAAAGTTTTTATTTTTTTTTTCAAAGACGTTTGAAATGAGTCCAAAAAAAGTTTAAAACCTAATTCTGTGGTAAATAATGTTAAAAGATGTCTTCGTAAAATTTTATGGTGATTCTTTTCTATGAGCAAATTAACGCTCTATCTCCCATTTTTAGTGGTCATTTTGGCTCTTTTATCGAATATCCTCACAGAACACTACTAAACGTATGTTTTAAGCATTAAAATGTTCTACACACAATTTCTGAATCAAATTTGACTAAGGGTTAAATTGTTAAATTGTTTTTCTCCAAAGTTGTGTAAAATTATTCGAATATATATATCGCTCCTTTACTTGTATAGTGTCATAACTCAAAAAATTCGTTTTTTGAGTTAATGATGCAGAATTATTCGTTATATCGTGCTTTATATTGTGTCAAAAATTCGTATTAATATCTTTTAAACTCACCGTTTGAGAAGAGTACACGCCATTATTACATTTTCTATGTACCGGTCTTTTTCAATTAAAAACCAGTTTCAATAGTAAACTTTAAACGTGTTTTCTGCAAAATCAAACATTTTGAGTTGTGACACTATACAAGTAAAGGAGCGATATGTGTTCCTCTAACTCCCATTGGAGCATAGTCGAAGCAATTTTATAATTCTGCTTCTGTTTTAATGGCGGTCATATTAACCCTCTATCTCCCATTGTTAGGGGTATTTTTGGTCTTTTTTTAAAATATCCTCATTGCGTTTAAAGGGTTAAAATTTTCAACAAACATTTTCTGCATAAAATTTTAGTAGGAGTTGTCAAAAGTCAAAAGTTCGTGCGATATAAGCAAAATGTTTAAAAATGGAAAATTTTAAATTATCACAATTTGTTAAATTATATTTAACCAAATTTTTCTTTTTTAAGCATTCTGCAATCTTCGCACTAACTTTTGGCCTTTGACAATTCCTAGTGAAAATTGATGCAGAAAATGTTTGTAGAACATTTTATCCCCTTAAAGGCACTTTTAAGTGGTGTTATATGAGGGTATTTGGAAAAAGGACAAAAATGACCCATAAAAATGGGAGAGAGAGGGTTAATATGTTCTAAGAATCAAATTTCACTGAAGACATCTATTATCGTAATTTAGCTCAGAAGCAAAATAAAATTTTTTCGACTTATTTGATGAAAAACAATTTAAAAGTATGTGATAATTTAAAATTTTACTTTTTTAAGCATTTTGTACTTTTCGCACGAACTTTTAATCTTCGACAACTCCTAGTAAAATTTCATGCAGAAAATTTTTGTAGAACATTTTAACCCTTTTTGTAGAACATTTTAACCCACACGTATTGGAGTTCTATGAGGATATTTTTAAAAAAGGATCAATAAGACCTCTAAAACTGGGAGTTAGAGAATATAACCCGAGAAAAGAACCGCCATGGAATTTCACTGAAGACATGCTTTAACATTATTTACCTCAAAACTACCCAGGAAGAAAAATACGAACGGGAGAGTGCTGGCAAAGTACCTTTTATGGTCTCTTGTGTGCTGGCAAAGCATCACAGTTAAGTACTCTCCCAGCGTCCAAAAAAACAAAAAATATGGTACTATTATAGCACTTTTAGAACAAAAAAATGGGACGTACATAAATTATATACATAAGTCCATAAGACACAACTTTTTTTGGTGTTTATTTGAATAAAAAAATTTATTAAATTAGGATAAAAAATTTACTGACTCATTTATTAGGATAAAAAAATTCTGAACAAACTTCGAACAATTTTCTAAGTCCCGGAAAAAATTTGTTTGCAGTTTTCTTTGCGCTTTGGAATATAAAAAAATTATTAAAAATGCTTTTAGGAAAAAATTTGGAAAAGTCCCGAAAAAAAGTAGTGCATTGAACCGAAACGGGTATGTATCCGGAGTTCCTCACGAAAGAAACAGGTGTTTTTATATAAAAGGTGTCAAGTTTGTAATATGTAGGTCCAGAGACTCTATGTAGGTCATTGTGTATAAGTGACATATCATGAGAACTATCAAGGACCGGCCACTTATCCTGCAGGGAAATAAAAAATATTCCAATTGTTATGAAAATTAATAAATTTTAATAAAAAATTTATACTTTGAACGGATTTAAATAGAAAAACATTGGCAAAGCGCTTGGAAAGCACTTTTTCGAATTCATACTACCTTCTGCACAAAAAATAAAGTGCTTTGCCGAGACTTTTTCTTTGGAACGGTTGGCAGTTTCTGCCTGGGTAGATTTAATATTTTTTTTGAGTTATTTAAAACGCCTTTAAAAAAAATTAAAAAACTTCAGTGGGCCATAAAAAAGAACTCGAGCTAAGTTTTCAAAACTCTTCCGGTGTATTGCTCTACTTTAAATTTTTTTTGGTCCCATCCAAGATACAAAATCATGTTGCACAGTGTTATCGAAGTGGAAAGACAAAGGGATTGTGTAAGTTTAATTATCGTTGCCTTCAAGCTTTATAATTATTTTCATTTAATTTTTCAAAAGGAAAAAAATCGGATTAATATTTTTCTTAAATCAAGAAGCATAAACGATAATTTTTTAATTGATTCAATTAAAAAAATAATCAATATTACATTTTTTTTCAATATCACTAAATTAATTTTTTAATCAACTACGTTTACAGAGATAATATTTTTAAAAAATCTAATATTGATTAATATTTTAATAGAATTAATTAAAAAAAGTAATTGCTAAACATTTTACTCCCATTTTGTCTGTGTTGTGGAACAAATAAATTTATTTAAAAATTTAAATTTTCTTGTCATATTAAATTAAGCAATTTTATATTCCATATGAACTTTTTCCATTTTTATTATAAATCTTAGCTTCTTTTATAATTTATAAGGAATTTCACACTTTTTTTTTATTTAAAATATTAACAGTCCTTTTTTTTCAAAAAATATTTTTTTTCTCTTATTCACTTACAATTTTCATTTTGTTTGTTTATTTTGTAAAACTATTTCACACACAAAAATTGATTAAACCAATAAATGTTATTAATCCAATTATTGGTTTCTTTTGATTAATCCTTTCAAGAATTTTATTTCGTAATTTACTTCTTGCAGAGATCTTTAGAAGTTGTTAATTGAACAAAAGATTTTTTTATGATCTCAAATGCCGGCTACCAGCAGTATTTATACGTAAAAGATGCAACCAAATGCAGTTTTGTCTGAGATGAAAAAAAAAAAAAAAATTATATGAAAACAAAATAAAGATAAAGACAAACAAAATCTAATACACTGCACTGCTAAAAAACCAAAACAAAATAAATAAAATGCATTTGCAATAAAAAAGCAAACTAAACAACTCTGTACTATGTACAAAAATAAATAGTGCTTTTGCAAATAAAATATAAAGTTTTTTTTGTTTGTAAACAAAATATAAATCGTTCAACACGCCTAATAGTTAAGTGATGAGTTTATATTTGCTGGTAACTAAGGGCGACTTTTAAACACCCTACTAGAAAAGTAATGATCTTATTCAGACATTTAAGAAACTTAAATTTCGACAACACACAGTCAGTTGGACAAACTTGCTGAGAGGGCGGAAGCAGCGGCAGAAAATCGTGATATGAAACTCCTATACGACATCACTAAAGAAGTATGCGGGAAAAAGTCACTTCAATTAATACATTTTTTATCAGTGTTGGCTACCGTTACCCTTTCAACACCGTTACCGATTAAAAACCCTTTAATATTGACTACCGTTACCGTTACCAATACCGAAATAAAAAATTTTAAATACCGTTACCTTATTTTAAATTTTTTTGCAGATAAAAAACAAAGTAAAATATTTTTAATACACGTAAATATAAAAACAAATTTTTGTTCATTGTAAATCGGATTGTTATTTGGGTAAAATCAATGAAAAAAATTTGTCCAATGAATGATCCCATTCGCAATTTACTAAATTATGTGGACATCAGTCGAACCAATGTTTACATTCGTAATTAACCTAAAAATTTCTTAAGAGAAAAGTGAGTCCACGTAATGTAATCATTTTTCAGTGTGAATATAAAAGAAGAGACAAACCTAAATAGCTAACGTGTTGATGGCGTTGTCATCCACGCAGGTAAGCGTGGAAAGGCTGTTCTCTGGAGTTAAATACAAGTCGTACAGTCTAAAGAATAACTGTCGAAAAATCTGTGAAACAACTTTTAGTTTGAATTAGAAAACTTTTACCGGATTTTTTCGCTTAAATGAATATTTAAACTTAATTCTCTGTCATTAACTTTTAAAAAATAACAGAAATTTTTCTGTATTTTTAATGTCTCTGTTTGCAGATTTTTGTTAAAATTTTAGCAGATTATTTTGTAATTTTACAAAAAAATTTTCTTGTCATTTTTTTTTTAATTTTTGTCTAACTTAAACGATTAAAATTAAAAATTAATCAAATGTGAAAAATCAGCTGACTATTTAAATTACACCAATACCCCGGTTTGTGTCGCTTCGGTTTGCGTCGTTTCGAAGTTGCGTCGTTTTCAAATTTCTGTGATTTCGAAGTTGCGTCGTTTATGTTTCAGTTTGCGTTGCATGGCTTCGAAGTTGCGTCGCCAGTGCTTCGATTTGCGTCGTTGATATAAATATGTGTGTACAAAGCTAAAACAAAAAAAGTGGATTTCCCGTTTATATTTCAGTTTGCGTAGCATAACTTTGAAGTTGCGTCGTTAGTGCTTCGATTTGCGTCGTTAATATGAAAATGTTTATACAATGCTTGCTTTTATACCTGCTTTTATACTATGAATTTTTTATTTTTATTTTTATCTTAATATTTTTATGTTTTTTTACGTTTTTCTCATGAATTGTTATATTTTTATTTTAATTAAAACTGTTTTCAAAAAAAAAAAATACAAAAAAATTTTATTTTTTATTGAAAAATCTAATTTTTTTGCTAAAATTATGAATCTCGGAACCAATTAAATGAAAATCAATACAAATGTATGGAAAATCGTGCTTCGGTTTGCGTCGTTTCGGTTTGAGTCGCGTTTCTCCGGTCCCAATTAACGACACAAACCGGGGTATTGGTGTATTTTACAGAAATTGTCCTGTTTTTAAGAAAATTTTGTTTAAAAAAAGTTTATTGAAAATCTTCCTTTCTTTTAAACAGTTTTTTAAAAAAATAAGAAATAAATAATAAGTATTTTTCACTTGAATAAAATACAATTTCGATGTACACCCAAAAAAAAAACGTGGGTATTCAATACTAAAAATTTTACTAATGAACTAATTTTTTAGTCCAAAATGATCTAGTGCAGGCTTTGGTAATCAATACTAAAATTTTTTACTAATATTATTCAAAACCAGTAAAAATTACTAATTTTAGTACTTTGAAGATACTAAAAAACTAGAGTTGTCAAATATTCGTCTATTTTAAAAACCGGTTTTCGAATACTTCGAAAAACCGCCTTTTGAAAAAATCGATTTTTCGGTTTTGTAACTAAAAACCGGTTTTGAATAATCGGTTTTTCGGTTTTTTTAAAATTATTTATTTAATAAAAAAGTTAAACAAAACTAGCATGTCCGTCTGCATAAAACACAATTCAGTCCAAAATAAAAAAGCTAGACCCCTGAAATTTGGCAAAATATGTCTCATGGTTATAGGCCAGCTACGTTCGCAAAGGGACAAAATCGGACCAGGGGGAAAAAATTTACCCGTTGAAAAACTAAACCAACATCTGATAAACGACACTTTTAAACAAGTTTTTTTTTTGTATTTTTGTTAAACAAAAGAAACATTTTTGTAGTTTTTAAGGTTTTTCTAAGGTTTTTTTACAAAAAAATTAAAATTCACGAGATTTCCTTGTAGTAAGTTTTTCTGCGCCAAACAAGTTGTTAATTTACAATTTTTTGGTAAAAATCTTGTAAAATTACGAAGAGCTCGTAATTTTGTATAGGAATTCTCGTAAAAAAGGAGGTAACAAAAAATCTAGTAAAAACGCGAAACCTCCTTGTAAGTTTTATCACGTCAAAAAAATTTTAAATTTACGATTTTATTGGTAAAAAGCTTGTAAAATTACAAAATTATTGGTAAAAAGCTTGTAAAATTACAAAATTATTGGTAAAAAGCTTGTAAAATTACAAGGAATTATTGACAAATAGGAGGTAGCAAAAAAAAGTTACAAACTTTTCTTGCCGTTTTACAAGTTTTTTTTGAGTGTAGTTACTTGAAAAAAACAACAACAATCATTACGCCCATTACTTTTCAGTAATGCCTTGTAAAGCAGATCTAATTTGTAAGATCTTTTAGATAATTTATCTATGTAGTATCTAGTCAAAACCCTCTTTCAATACAGGATTTTGAATTTATTTTAAGGTATAATTAAAATGTTCTTCAAAGTTTTGAGATGGCTACTAAAAAACGACATTGAATGCAAAATAATAAAAAAAATATATGGGGCAAAACGCGTCAACGGTCCATAATTAAGATAAGATAATTACAATTTAATATTTTGACCTTGAATTTCAATGTCAAATTTATTTATTTCAAAAAAAACACAAATGCCATTTTAAAGACCGTCAAAAATACTTTAAAAGTCGTTTTTTAAATTATAATTTTTGTTTCATCAAAATGTTAATTTAAATTCACCAAAATATGTTCTTTTCAAAAACATCAAAACTTTCCAACCCTGTAACTCTGTCAATATTTCATCAAAAAATTTTATATTTGCAATTTAGAATAAATATCATTACCCGAGTAAAAATAATTTAATATGATCTTATATACTTTTATATAGTCATATTATTTCATATATGATCATGTGTGACACTATGTCTTGCGAGATAAATTTATATAATAAATTTTGATGTGAGATTTTTTTAAGATATCGCCATACATAATTATATGTTGTAACATCTGGTCCCATGCATCATTCCAAATTTCTAAGTGTTTTATATAAAATTTTATATGCCTCCATTATTTTTTAATTTTTTTAAGTTTTTTCCAAGAACATATTTTTATCGCAAATATTTACAACGTGTTTTTTATAAAATTTCATATGACTTCATATTTTTTTATTTTTCTAAGATTTTTGCAAGCACCACTTTTTTATCACGAAAATTTTCTAAGTGTTTTATATAAAATTTTATATGACTCCATCTTTTAAATTTTTTCTAAGTTTTTTTTTAAGGAAAATTTTTTTTATCGCAAATATTTTCTAAGTGTTTTATATAAAATTATATATGACTCCATTTTTTAAAATTTTTCTAAGTTTTTATAAGGACAAAGTTTTTATGAGAATATTTTCTAAGTGTTTTATATAAAATTTAACATGTCTCCATTTTTTTTAAATTTTTCTAAGTTTTTTTTCAAGAACAACTAATTTTTATTATTTTAATTTTTCAACTTTTTATTAAAAACTAAAAAAACATCCGATTTATAAAATTGTATAAATTTTAATATAATTGGATATAATTTTATATCATTGGATTAGACCAAAACTCGTATCAAAGTCGATATAAAGTTATATAAACTGATATTATTAGATAATATTCGATCAAATCTTATGAAACCATTTTTCGTATAAGATTATATCAAAATAGACACGAACCCATATTAAATTATATATTGCGTCATATCATTTTTTTTACTCGGGTAACCAACTATTTTGCCAAAATTATACTTAAATCGGACAACATTTGTTTTTTGGTGTGGACCGTTGACGCGTTTTGCCCCATATATATAAAAAAGTCGATTATTCGAGACCAAAAAATCGGTTTCTCGAATACTTCGAAAACCGGCCTTTTCAAAAAACCGGTTTTAAAAAACCGGAAAAATAGAAAAAAATCGATTTTTCGAATACTTCGGAAATCGGTTTTGACAACTCTACTAAAAAACTACCGTACTACTGGTAATTAGTAACTTATTAGTAGATTTTGGTACCAAATCACTTACTAATATTTTTACTGCAGAATTATTTTGAGTGTACAGACTGTTCTTAAATCAGAAGATTTTTCAACTTAAATCCGAAGATTTATCTGTGGTCTTGACAGATTTTTCTGCAGACTCTACCTGGTTTATCCAGACAGAAATTTAGCAAACCGCGTCAGCTAAAATCAGCAGATTTCTTAAATGGCTCAAAATGCAGATGTTTCTACTGATTGGACAGAGACATCTTATAAACGCGTTAAAATAATATTGCGTGAATATTTTAATTAAATTCTGAGTTAATTAAAAGTATTTAATACTTCTATATGGGGCATTCCATTAGAGTTTCTGTTTCGGTTATAACCGTAACCGAAACCGCGGTTATTCAAGACCAAAACCGAACCCGAAACCGACCCATATTTGTTCGGTTATCGGCTTTTTTATTAATATTATAGATTTTTTATATATTTTTGTTGCATTTAAAAAAACAAGAAATTTTAATTAACAACTATTTATATATGGGGCATTCCATGTCAAATCGGACACTTTGAAAAAACATTTTTTTAGATTTTCCCAATTTGTTTACAGTTTTTAGTACCATTCGAAAACTCCTTCGTGGTAAATTTTCAGATTTTTTTGATGACCCGTTCAAAAGATATTGAATTTTTAAAAATTTATAGTTTGTTCCTTTACTCAAACTTCTTTTACTCATAACTTCTTTAATAATGGTCCAAATTTCAATTTTTTTTTTCAAAATTTTTGTTTTTTTACGTACTTTAAAAAAAAAAAAATCCCAAAAAATTCTTAAAAGCGCTCTAGTATGCGATTTTTAAGTTTTAAAATTTAAATCTCATTTTTGAAAATGTATGTACTCTTCGATTTTTTTGAAATTTTTTTGAGTAAAACTTCTACCGATTCTAAAAATTTTTTGGACAGGAGGATCGTGGAATAACGATTATTACTATTTTTTTAAATTTTTTGAAAAAGTGGTATTGTAATTTTCCAATCGTAAAATCATTTCTACTGCTCCAATGGTGCGTCTTAGAGGGGTCATTTATGAGACCGACCCCCATTAATTTTTACGTCTTAACATTTCTTTGGAACATACTAATACCCTATCTCCAATTTCTAAGGGGGCTCCCACACAAAACGACATTATTTAAAATTTGCTCCAACCGCTCTAACTGCCCTAATAGTGCCCTTAGAGCAACAAAATGTATGACCGACCCACAATATTTTTTTATTCCAAACATTATCTCTGAACACACCTACCCTCTATCTTTAACTGTTAAGGCGGTCCCCATACAATTTTTTTTATTTTTTGTAAATTTGTTTTATTTAATCAGCTTCTACCGGTCCAATGGTGCGTCCGAGAGGGGTCATTAGTGAGACCGACCCTTATTTGTTTTTACCCTACAACATTTTTTTAAAACATAACTACGCCCTATCTCCACTCCCTAAGTAGGCTCCCATACAAATAACAGTTGGAGCAAATTTCTCGGAATAACAAATAGCAGTTGGAGCAAATTACTCGGAATTTTTAGTAAGGGAAAGTAAGGCACTCGATTTATTGTTATAATAAAGAAAAAAGTTACTAAAATCGAGTGGCAAGTTTTCCCTTTTAATTATAATGAGTGTGAAAAAGTTAATTGAACGTTTTTTGTTATGAATATAGCGTTAAAGCTTAATTTCTTATTTTTTTTCAGATAAAAAATTGAAAAAATTAGAAAATACTACTCAATCTTTGGAAGATTAATTAAATTCACCTTTTTAAAAGACAAAAGCGGAAGCTGAACAAAAATGAGAATTTAAACTGAATTCGATTCTAATAAAAAACTATTCAAAAATAAAGTTTTTCCACCGGAATAAAATTTTTACTGGTAACCGAAAATAACCGAAACCGATCGGTTATTCAATTTTTGATAACCGAAACCGCGGTTACTAAATTTATCGGTTATTCAGAAACCCTACATTCCATGTCAAATCGCACACTTTGAAATTTTTTTTTTTTTGATTTTCCCAATTTGTTTACAGTTTCTAGTACCCATCGAAAACTCCTTCGTGGTAAATTTTCAGATTTTTTTGATGACCCGTTCAAACGACATCGAATTTTGAAAAATTGGCAGTTTGTTCCTTTACTCAAACTTCTTTTACTAATAACTTCTTCAATAATGGTCCAAATTTCATTTTTTTTTTTTTTCAAAATTTTTGTTTTTTTAAGTACTTTTTATAAAAAAATCCCAAAAAATTCTTAAAAGCGCTCTAGTATGCGATTTTTAAGTTTTAAAATTTAAATCTCATTTTTGAAAATGTTTGTATTCTTCGATTTTTTTTGTAATTTTTTTGTGTAAAACCTCTATCGATTCTACAAATTTCTTGCCCAGGAGGATCGTGGGATAACAATTATTACTATTTTTTAAAATT
The DNA here is from genome assembly GCA_963921195.1 of Pegoplata infirma. Lineage (NCBI taxonomy): Eukaryota > Metazoa > Arthropoda > Insecta > Diptera > Anthomyiidae > Pegoplata > Pegoplata infirma. The sequence goes on from OY992538.1 coordinate 112,378,392, forward strand.
TTTTTGAAAAAAAATTATTGTAATTTTCCAATCTTAAAATCATTTCTACTGTTCCAATGTTGCGTCGCAGAGGGGTCATTTATAAGACCGACCCCCATTAATTTTTACGTCTTAACATTTCTTTGGAACAAACTAATACCCTATCTCCAATTTCTAAGGGGCCTCCCACACAATACGACATTTTTAAAAATCTGCTCCAACAGCTCTAACTGCCCTAATAGTGCCCTTAGAGCAACAAAATATATGACCGACCCACAATATTTTTTTAGTCCAAACATTTTCTCTGAACAAACCTACCCTCTATATCTAATTGTTAAGGCGGTCCCCATACAATATTTTTTATTTTTTGTAAATGTGTTTTATTTTATCAGCTTCTACCGGTCCAATGGTGCGTCCAAGACGGGTCATTGTTGAGACCGACCCCCATTTATTTTTACCCTACAATATTTCTTTAAAACATACCTACGCCCTATCTCCACTCCCTATGTAGGCTTCCATTCAAAATTACATTTTTATAAAATTTGCTACAACTGTTTTGTATGCCATTTTTATAAAATTTGCTACAACTGTTTTGAGCCTACTTAGGGAGTGGAGATAGGGCGTAGGTATGTTTTAAAAAAATGTTGTAGGGTAAAAATAAATGGGGGTCGGTCTCTATAATGACCCCTCTCGGACGCACCATTGGACCGGTAGAAGCTGATTAAATAATAAAAATTTACAAAAAATAAAAAAAAATGTAATTTGGACCATTATTGAAGAAGTTATGAGTAAAAGAAGTTTGAGTAAAGGAACAAACTGCCAATTTTTAAAAATTCGATATCTTTTGAACGGGTCATCAAAAAAATCTGAAAATTTACCACGAAGGAGTTTTCGAAGTGTACTAGAAACTGTAAACAAATTGGGAAAATCTAAGAAATTTTTTTTTCAAAGTGTCCGATTTGGCATGGAATGCCCCATATATATTTATATGTTGAAAATGCACTAAATTTATCTTTTTTTTTAATTTTATTAAATAAATAAATTTTTGATTTTTTACGTGTTTTTAACAAATTTGTGACTTTTTAGCAAGTTGAGAAATTTTATTCATAATACCGGTATGTACCGGTATCGTTGTTTCGGTAACGGTTATCCGTTACCTAAATAATCTAAAATACCGTTACCGATATAAAAACTATGTAATACCAATACCGTTACCGAGACCGTTATTCGTTTCGGTTGCCAACCCTGTTTTTATGCATTTTTGTTCAAGTGAATGTGACTTCTACAATTTTTGACAGATTTTATTAAAAAACCTCTTATTTTCTTCGTAATAAAACAGACTTCAACTTTACATACAGAGGAAAAATTTAAAATTTAAAAAAAGTTTATCTTTGTCAAATTTACAATAGAATTTACTTTTTCTTTTAAATTTCGTTTAAATTGAAGTAAAGTTGTCGATTAAGAAATTCTATCGATGAATAGATTCTAAGGCGATAACACCGTCCGACAGCCAATATTAAATATGAACCGGATGATAAACGTATGAATGTAAAGATCACATGGAGTAAAACTGCATTTACAGTTTTTCCTTTCGTGATCCTGTTATTAAAATTTTTTAAATATTTGTTTTTGTCCTAGATACCGTGGAAAGATCAGAGGAAGATAAAGAAAAGATAAAAAGGAAGATCACCCACCATTTTTAGATTTTTTTATTTTGTCATATTAGAAAAAGAGATGTTAATAAAGTCATTTGGAAACTTTATCAAAATATTTCGTTAAAATTGTTTAACGATATTGAATGATAAAGTTTTGAAAGAATGTAACTTACCTTATTTTTACTGATATGTTAAAATAATAATAATATAATAAAGCCTTGCGATGGTATCCAAGCTACCTCAATGTGGGCACAGGCTATAAATAAGAGTCTTCCATCTGGGACGTTCTGCAGCTACAAAGTTCAGGTCTTTCAAGTCACTTATTCTGCTTCGTTGGTATTCAGGGAGGTTGTTGACTTCACCAAGAGTCGAGCATCGCCATGTATTTCGAGGGCGGCTGGGCTTCCTGTTTCCCTGCGGGTTTATTGTCAAAGCCCTTGAACATATCTCAACACTAGATTTACGTAAGGTGTGGCCAATCCATCCAAATTTTCTACGACGTATCTCTTTGTTTATATTAGTCATGTTTGCCTTTCTTAAAAGATCCTAGTTCGATATTACGTTCGGCCAGTAGATTTTGAGTATTGTACGCAAACATTTATTAATGAAAACCTGTAGGTTATTCTTAATTGCCTCTGGGACGAGCCACGTTTCGCATCCATATAGGAGTACTGATACCACACAGGCAGAGAAGATTCGAAGTTTTGTGTTTTTGCTGTAAACATTAGATCTCCAAACATTAGACAATAACGAGAAAGCGCCTCTCGCCTTTTTGATTGTGGAATTTACATCAAGTACCGCTCCGCCGTCTTCATCAATTATGCTTCCTAGATATTGGAAGAATGTTACCCTTTCTACTCGTTCATTTTCAATCATTAAATACTGGTTAGAATCAACGTTTATTCTAAGCTCCTTTGTTTTATTTGTATTGATTTTAAGACCGACTTTGGCAGACTCTATAGTCAAAACATTTATTTTGGCCTGCATGTCATTCCATCTATGTGATAATTCACACTTGTCGTCAGCATAATCTAACGATTCTAGTCGGTTACCAGGGCGAAGAGGGTCCCATATTATGCCTCTTGGTTTATTTAAAGTAGCGCGTCGAGTTACTGCATCAATTACTATTAGGAATAGAAGAGGGGAGAGTAGGCATCCTTGTCTAACTCCCGATATTGTTTTGAATGATTCAGAAGTGGTTCCATCATGTACTACAGTGCATTCAAAAGTTTCGTAGCTTTTTCTTATCAGCCTTATAATCTTTGTTGGTACACAAATATTAGTAAGTTCGGCCCAAATACAATCTCTGTTTATTGAGTCGAATGCTTTTTCGTAATCAATAAAATGAAGGTAAAGTGGTGATTGAAATTCAATACTCCGTTCAATAATAATTCTTAGGCTATTTATTTTGTCAGTACATGATCTCGATGGACGGAAACCTGCATGCTCGGGTCTGAGTTTACCATCGATGTGTGTTATCATTCTTTCGAGTATGATTTTCATAAATATTTTCAGAACCACGCACAGTGTTGTTATACCTCGCCAGTTATGGCAGTTTGTTTTATCGCCCTTCTTAAAAATCTTTACAATGTTTCCTTTCAACATGTCGGGGGGGTATATTTCATTTTCCCATATCTGCTCGAAGAGAGGTTGTAGTGTGTCTGCAAATATTTCGGGAGCTGCTTTAAAGATTTCTGACTGGATATTACCAGGTCCAGCAGCTTTGCCATTTTTCAGCGACCTTATTGTACTGATTATTTCGGCTTTTGTAGGTGGGCTAGTCGTGATTGGTAGAATTTCAGGGTTGTCATGCCTTGTTTCACTAATGTCTTCTCTTGGTATGTTTAAGATTTCCATAAAATGTTCCTTCCATCTACTTAGTTGTTCTGCTGTTGTGGTAAGTAATCGGCCCTGTTTGTTCTTTATAGGAACCGATTTTTCAAAATTTTTGGATGAAAATTGTTTGGTGAGTTCAAATAACTGCTTCATGTTGTGACTTGCAGCGATATCTTCTGCACATTGTGCCTGCTTATCCATATGTTCCCTTTTATCGTTTCTTATTGCTCTTTTTACGGCTTTGTCAAAAATGTGATAGCGGTCTTGGGCATCTTTACGTTCACTTGCATTATTTGCTGAGTTAATGTCATTATACCATACACCACTCTGTGGTACAGGGTATATTGAGTTTGTGCTGATGTTTGTAGCTACCCGAAATATTGGTCCTAGGCATACCTTCAAGTATACCGATCGACTCAGAATGAGTTTTTCAGTCGATTTAGCGATGTCCATCCGTCCGTCCGTCCGTCTGTCCGTCTGTCCGTCTGTCCATCAATCGGTTTAATCACGATACAGGTCGCAATTTTCAATCAATTGACTTGAAATTTGAAACTTAAGCATCTTTTGGCCCGAGGACGAAGCCTATTGAAATTGGAGAAAATTCGGCTTAAACGACTCTAATAACGGTAATATAATAGATATCGCTTTGAAATTTAGCAGGTGTTCAAATTTTGTATGCACGAATCACGAATCAAAGGAATCGGGTCTATCCTTCTGGTAGTCCCCATACACTGATAGAAATTTGTACATGACAATAATGAAAATCTACATCAATGTTATAAAAAATGACGTTAAAAAGGAACCTATGTAGGGTTTCAATGAAATGGGTATCATAAAATGTAATTGCAAGAACAAGTTTCATTAAATTAATGAAAATTGTTCATACAAAATATAAATTGTATTTTATAAAATTTTTTCATTACTTTAATGAAAAAAGTATTTAATTCTTATGAAATACTTTCATTGAATAAATCCTACTTTTTATTTTTGAAATGAAATACTTTTATTGAATAAATGTTTCTTTTATTTTTAAAATGAAATATATGTATGAAATTGTAAAGATCTTTTTATAGAATTAAAAATAATAAAAAAATGTTTTCACTTAGTTTTCTCGCACAAAATTTTACTCCAACCTTAACTTGTAATACATAATTAAAACCACGAACTAATATAAAACATCACAAAAATTAGTTAATTAATAATTTAGTTTTTATTTAAAATTTCGTACAAAAATCTGAAAAAATCACAAAATAACCAAGTTAAAAAAACACTTTCACATATTTTTTTATTTTATCTATATATTTCACTCAGTTTTCTCACACAAAATTTTACTATAACGTTTACTTTTAATACATAAGTAAAACCCCGAAATAATTTAAAACAGCGTGAGTTTAATAAATACTTATAATTAATCAACAACATTTCATTTTAAATTTCGTAAAAAAATCTTAGAAAAAATCACGCTCTGATCAGCTGTTTTTTGCGCGCGTAAACTAACAGACTAAACAGACGCGACATGACAAGTGTCAAAAAACAGAAAATTTTGTGAACAAAACTTAATGAAATTTTTTAATGAAACTACGAAATCTAATGAATCAAAATTAATGAATACCTTGCACAATATGTATGAAATTTCATTCAGCATATGAAAAATTTCATTGTTGCAATGAACCAACGTTAATGAATTCCATTCATTAGTGATATGAAGCGTTTTTCTATCAGTGTACAAACCACCCTCCCGATATTTACATAATTCCCTCAAAATACCTAAAAATTAAAATATTTGATAAAAATTGTATTTTTAGGTGAGGCGCCCCAGTAGGCTTGTTGGTAGCGCTAGCCTATGAGTCTGGGGTAGGGTTTCTATTCGGGAAAAATTTCCCGGGAATTCCCGGGAAATATTTTTCTTAAAATCCCGGGATTTTTTCTTCGGGAATTTTCGGGAATTCGTCTCTAATTTTTTATGAAAAATATTTTTAATTTACACATTTTTAACACAATTTTAAATGATTTATTAAAAATAACATTTAATTTTGAAAAATTTTTAATTTTTAAAGAAAAACTGGTAAGGATATGCTTTAGCTTGCATATTAGTTAGGCCTTATAATTATTTTTCTTTAATTGATTGTGTGGCAAAATACGGAATGAAACTGAATTTGACTTCGAAGATTGGTTGCAAATTGGCAAAAGTTTTCTTAATTTAAGATTGCAATGATTTCTGCTTTTCGAAATTTAATATTTCATATTCAGATCAACAATTCTATATTTTAAAGAATTTATTTCAGCTTTTCAGCTTAAAATTTCATATATGAAGTAAAAAGTCTGATATCCACATTATATTGGTGTTCTCATTTTGGCACAGATGCCTTTAACGGAGATATTTTAAATATTCGAAAGTTTAATTAAATATATCTTCAAAATGAATTTCTACTGTTTCTTACGGTTAAAGCCGTAGTCAAAATTAGAAAAAAAAAATCCAAAAAGTTGTTACAAACACATTTGTTGTAAAATTTCAAAATATGTCAATGCAAATACTACAACCGTGATAAGGTCCAATATTTCTACAAAATTTTTATATGACAAAGTATAAAATTTGTTTTAATTAAAAAATTCCCGGGAATTCCCGGGAATTCGATTTTTTTAAAACGATTTCCCGGGAATTGAAAAAGTCCGGGAATTTAGAAACCCTAGTCTGGGGGTCGTGGGTTCGATTCCCACCAGAGGCCTTGGTCTGTTTCGCTGCAACGAGACGAAGGTCATTGTTAGCAGTTCTCGGATAGGTAAAATTAGTATATGATTTGTAATTATATGGTAATTCTTAATAAAATTAAACAAAAAAAAATATTTTTAGGTGTTAAACGTGTACTTTAGTAACCTAATCAAATCGGAATATAATTGGATCATTTTTGGACTTAGTCCCCCATAAAAAAATTTCGACCGATATTCAGTTAAATCGGTCTATTGACAAAAAAAAATAAGCCAATTCCACTAAAATTTTATATCTGTGTGTTTTCTACACTAAATAAAGATCTAACAAAAGACAGATCCAATCGGTCCATGTTTGGATTAGGGATCCACTTTACGGAAAACACTGGTGTAGGGTATCATATGGTCGGTCTTGACCGACTATCACTTTCTTACTTGTTTTTTAACTTCGCTCGGTCATCGATCATCTTCCATGTTTGCATCGATATAAATTCTTCCTTCTTTTTTTTTGCTTTACCAAGGCATTCATCGCAGGTTTCATCAATTACATTTCTTATGTTCTTCCACGTTTGGCTGGTGCAGGCCGGTGTTTCAATACCAGATAGCTTAGAATTTATAAGTTGATTAAAGGTAGTCTTATTTTGCGGGATACGAAGCTTGTCAATGTTGTATCTGGGTCGACTGTGCGTCACCTTTATTTTATTTTTTAGATAGTTATATCTTCAGTGTACCCATAAGCATGTGTTGGTCTGAGCCAATATCAGCTCCACATTTGCTTCGCACATCATGCTCCACTTAGCACTGACAAATATATGGTCAAGCTGACAACGTGTTCTAGTATCGGGAGACCTTCATGTAACTTTGTGGGCCAATTTATGTGGAAAGAGGGTTCCACCAATCTTCAAATTATTCAAACCACACATACACCCAAAAAAAAACGTGGGTATTTAATACTAAAAATTTAACTAATTTTAGTCCAAAAGGACCTAGTGCAGAAATTGGTAACCAATACTAAAATTTTTAACTAATATTAGTCAAAACCAGTAAAAATTACTAATGTTAGTACTTTGAAGATACTAAAATTAGTAACTAATTAGTAGATTTTGGTACAATATCACTTACTAAACCTTTTACTGTAGAATTATTTTGAGTGTATCAATCATGAACTCTCCGTTTGAGTTAATTGTTCCGACACCATGTTTTCCCATTATATGTTCCAGATCCGAGTTATCATCTCCAACTCTGGCATTAAAGTCTCCCAGTTTTATTTTAAAATCTTGGGACGGTATCTTCTCCATGGTGTCATTGAGTATGTCATAGAACACGTTCTTCTGTACGATATCTGAAACTTCTGTTGGAGCATTACATTGCACTATGCTTAAGTTTCTAGACTGAGATTTTAGTCTGACTGTCATTATACGTTCGTTTATAAATTTATAGTCCATGATAGAGCCACGTGCCTTGCGACTTATCAGCATACCAACACCATAAATGTGGGGATCCTCTTCTTTTAGCATACCCGACCATAGCATAACCCTTCTTTTTTTGTCGGACAGTGTTAACGGCTTACTTGTCCTTGCCGACATTTGAAAAACTTTATAAACACATTTTGTTTTTTAAAAAAGTGCTATAATGAAAACGAATGACCAAGTTAATCCTAAACAAATAATAACACATACACAATGCAGGGTATTCGATTACACATGCCTACTTCTGAATGCATGTTATAAGGTTGACTGTTTTTTTTAATATTTTTTTTTTTATAAATTTGTAATGTATCTTCTTTTTATTTTTTTAATTAAATTAATTAAAAAATTTTCCTCTTAAGAATAAATTTAAAATTTTTATTTGACATTTTCTAATTTTTTTTTTTCTAATAAATAAAATTAACATTTAATTATAGTTCAGATAAATAAATAATTATTTATTTATTTTAGACATTTAATAAATCTTAATTAATGTATTTGTTTTTTTTTTTGTGTTATTGGTTTTGTTTGCTATTTACTATCACGTTTTGTAAGTGATATTAAGGTGACAAAATATTTTATGCACTTGTAAATTATTTATTTATTTTTTGTATTTTAAGTTGTTTGTATTTAAAATAAATATTAAAGTTATGCAAAAATAAGTAGTTACTTGATTATATTTTTATAAGATTGATCAATAGGCCATTGGGTAGTTATATGGGTGTTTTTGCAAACTATGAGCATTAAAGAGGAACTTATGTGTAAAAGGTAGAGTCCGACCGAATATTCGGTTTCGGTCTCGGTTTCGGCCGAATAATGGGGTTTCGGCCTCTATTCGGTATTCGGCAAAATTTTGGCCGAATATTAGCCGAAACCGAAACTTTTTGGTGTTTTAAAAAATATATAAAAAAGACGGTGAATTTTTTGATTTCGTATTTCATTACACTTGTTTCAGTTCAATTAAAGAAAATGTTACAAGTTTATGCAATAAATGTAAAACTGTTTCAGTTCAAAAATTATTTTCTCCTAATCTACAAACGAAATATACAATTTTTTTGTAAGTTTTTTAAAAAACGTATTTATTTTATTTAAAAATTCAACAATTCCTTTGGTTTAAAAGCATTATATGCTGTATATTAATCTTTAACAACTTTTTAATAATTTTATTCATGCTAGACGGTAATTTTTTTTAAGTTTCGGTTTCGGTTCGGTTTCGGCCGAATATTACTTTTTCGGCCGAATATTCGGTTCGGTTTCGGTTCGGCCTCGAAAACTGGTTTCGGTCGGACTCTAGTAAAAGGATATTTTTTTTTTACCGGTGGCAGTTTTAATCAAAGTTAATTTTTTATAAAGGTTAACTTATCAATCACGCTACTAAGTAGTTTGTTTCTTAAGTCTTTTGTTTTTCTTTGTTAAATAAAATTAAATAAGCAAGTTTGTTTCTTAAGTCTTTTGGTAGCAAGTTTGTTTCTTAAGTTTTTTGTTTTAATTGAACTATAATCAACTACATTTAAATTATTTGCCAAAATTTTTATTTTTTTTCAGATTTTTGCAGAATTTTTCTGATTTTGCCTTTGTTCAAAAAAGTTAAATCAGCAAGTTTGTTTCTTAAGTCTTTTGTTTTTCTTTCTTTAACCAATATTTTAAAAGCTAGATTGTTTCTTAAGTCATTTGTTTAAATTGAATTTGTGTTATTTGTGTTTTCTAAAGTTAACTTCAGACTTACATACAAAAAAAAACTTTGTCAAAATACTAGAAAAATTCTCGTAAAACCATTTTACCAATACTTGACAGTTTTCTTGTATTTTAAACAAAAAATTTCAATCAAAATGTATTTTTTTTTGTAATTTTACAATTTTTTATGAAATTTTACAAATTTCCAACTTTTTTTACAAAAAAATCTAGTAAATTCACGAGAATTGCTTGTAAGTTTTATTTTGCGAAAAAAGTTGTAAATTTACATTTTTTAGTAAATTGCTTGTAAAATTACAAAAAAGCTAGTAATTTTTACTACCCGTGTAAAAAAATAATTATATCAAAACATATCTTCTTTGATAAAAACATAAATGGATCATATCTAAATGGATATAATGAGATCTACTCCATATATATTCATATCTGCTTCAGATATGTTTTGATCCGTAAATTGAGTCTATCTGGCATATATGGCATATATGATCAGACATTTTCAGATATGTTCATATATGTAAAATTGTCAGATAGACTCAATTTACGGATCAAAACATATCTGAAGCAGATATGAATATATATGGAGTAGATCTGAAAACATCTATTTATATATAAAACATATATGTTCTTATCAAAGGAGATATGTTTTGATATAATTATTTTTTTACACGGGTAGGAATTCTCCTAAAATAGGAGGCAGCAAGAAATCTAATAAAATCACGAGACCTCCTTGTAAGTTTTATCGCGTAAAAAAATTGTAAATTTACTATTTTATTGGTAAATAGCTTGTAAATTACACAATTAGGAGGTAAAAAAATAAAAGTTACAAGTTTTTCTTGTCATTTTACAAGTTTTTTTTTTAGTGTACAACTTTTCTGGACTTTTATTATTTATCTGAAATTTGAATAATTTTTCAAATTACCTTTTATTTTTCCGAATTTTCCAGATTTATTCAGAATTTTTAAAAAATGTTCTGGATTATTAATTTTTCAAGGGTTTTTTTTTTTAATTTTTGCTTATATTTTTTTTAATTTTTAAGAAATTTCTATCAAATTTGTTTTGTTTTTTTCTAGTTTTCTTAATTTTTGGTTTTTTTTTCGGAACTGGTTGAAATTTTGCAGAATTTTCCTAAATGTTCACAATTTGTTCTAAATTTTACTGTTTTTTTTATAGATATTTTCTAAATTTTCTTAAATTGTTCTTATTTTTTCATAATCATTTCATATTTTTCTAATGAAATTTTATAATTTAAGTTAATTTTTAAAAAAATTTCCTGAGCTTTCTAGTTAATAAAATTTTTTCTGAAATTTCTCTCGAATTTATAAAACTTTACCAATTTTTCATGAATTTTTAAGAACTTTTCTGACTGTTTTTCAGTGTTTTCTTGAGTTTCCTAATTTTTTTTTGAATTTTTCTAATTTATTCTTAAGTTTTCAAAATTAAGCTAAGATTTTAAACTTTTTTTAACTTTTTTCTAAATTTTACAACATTTATAGATATTTTTTCTGTGTTTTCAAAATTTTTCTGATTTTTCCTATTTTAAAAAAAACTTAATCAGCAAGTTTGTTTCTGAAGTCTTTTGTTTTTCTTTTTTGAGCCAATCTATATATATAAAGCAGTTGCGTGACTGACTGATGACTGACTGACATACTAATCACGCATCATCCCACAGCCCAAACCACTGAAGCTAGAGTCTTGAAATTTAGATTGTAGTTTCACCTCCCGGAATACATATCCGCTAAGGCTGGGTTTTTGGAAATGTTGAATTTAAGGGGTAAAAACGAAGTGTTGAAAAAGGGGAAAAAGCGAATACTTTGGTACTTTTTATTTTTTCTGAAAAAAAAAATCAATTAATTTGAAATGTAGGATCCTCTAACGGAAAAACATTCCCAAAACAAAGACTTTCTGGAAATTCGGATGCCTAAGGGTAAAATGGGGTAAAAAATTGTACTTTAGTACTTTTTATATTTTTTGAAATTAAGGTCCTACAAAAATATTAAAATTTGCAATGGTGGTTCCAACAACGGAAAAAATTCAAAAAACGTACTTTTTCGAAGTTCCGACTCTAAGGGGGGTAAAAAATGTATTTTGGTACTTATTATAATTCCTACACACAGAAAACAAATTTGCTAATTTCCAACTGAAATTCAGTTGTTGCAACAAAAATTCTGTTGATGCATTTGTATTGAGGTTAAAACAACTAAATATCGGTAGTTACAACTAAATTTTGTTAATACAAAAGTCTTTTAATTGAAACAACAAAAAAATTGGTCTGTCACAGTGAAATTAAGTTGCAGCAACCGAATTTTGAGTTGCTACAACTGAAAAATTCAGTTGGAGATTTATTTTTCTCTGTGTAATATAATGGTCCTGGAAACTTTAAATTTGGAATGCAGGGTCATTTAGCGAAAAAAGATTTCTAAAGAAGGAAAAGAATTTTTTGTTTTTTAGCGCATATTCGGAGTGGAGTGAAAGCCACATAGGATAGAGTTTGCAAAACGATTAAAATCGTAATCGCGATTAATCGCGCCAAGATAATCGTAATCGTAATCGACAAAATAATCATGCGATTACGATTATGAAATACACTGTTTTTTTAACAAATTTAAATCAGTTCCAAAATTTTTTGAAACTCATTTTGAAGTTTCTATTAAAATTATTTGTCAAAAAAACTAAATTAGTGTTAAAAACGATTACTTTCGGGACAATTTCAAACAAAAATCATTCATTCTGGAATGTTAAGTAGACTGGAAAGTTTTTATGGGTTGGCCCATGATTTATTTAAATTGTTTGCGATTTTTCTTTCCTTTTCTCGTAAAAGTCATTCAAATTTATAGTAAAATTTAAATTCTGATCTGAGTAAATTTTAAAGAATTTGGTTTTTAAAATATACTCTAAAGGCTTTGGTCAAAAAATTTGGACATGAAATGTTGTCAAAATAAACTTAATTTTTTCATACTTTGACCGTTGGTTGACTAATGATTGACTGTAACTGGCCATCGGCAGGTATTCTGACACGACCCCGCAGAAATTTTTTGTAAACTGGAAGCAACTTTTGGAAAGTAATCATGATCCAAAGAGCGAATCAAAATCAGTCACAGTTTAGATAGAGTACTCTTTAGTAGTAAAGATAAACAGATATTAAGACCCAGTAAAATCATGTATCTTTTCAGCGCTGATTAAGGCACTCTTTGTAGAGTTTATTTAAGCGCAATAAAGATGGAAGAAAATCTAGTATTTTATAAGCAGGATTGTTTTTGAAGTCATTTGTTTTAAGTGATTTTTTTTTTGGTTGTCTTTGTATTCTAACTTGTGACTTTTCAGGACTTCGTTTATTTTTTAAATTTTTTGAATTTTTAATAATTTTTTTGAAATTTTCCATTATATTTCAGAATTTTACAAATTTATTCGGCATTTTCCAAAACTGTTCTGTCTTTTTAATATTTCCAGGATTTTTTTTTATTTTCGTTCATTTTTCTGTTTTGGAATTTAAGAAATTTTTAGCAAATTTGATTTGTTTTTTCCTAAATTTTGCAATATTATTTTTCGGACTTTTTGCGATTTTTTTTTAACTATTCGTTATTTCCCAAGATTTTAAAAAATTTCCTGAATTTGAGTTTTTTTCTCAACATTTTCAAATTTTCTTAAATGTTCCTAATTTGTTTTGAATTTTTCACTCAAAAAAATAAAACTGTAAAGTTAACACTTTTTTTTTAGTTAATTTGAGTTAACTGGCTTTTTAGCAAATTTTTAGCTAAAATCAGCGTTTTAACTACTTTTTTTAGTTAAGTTCAATTTACGAAAATACTAGTTTTGAACAAATTTTGAATTTTCGTAACATATTTGTTAAGTGAAAAGAGTGATTACCATTTAAGAAATTTCTTGTGTAGCCTCCTATGCAAATCTCATAAGTTCTACTTAAGCTGAACTTAATGCTGTGAAAAAATAGAAAAAAATTATTGAAGTGTAAGTGTTTAAAGTGTTCGGTGAAATAAAAAACAAGTAGAAAAGATAAATTCAACTTTGCCGAATCTATGAATACCCTCCACAATGCCTTTTTTAAGGGTAGTACATTTTTTAACGTGAAAAAATTAACAATTTTGATTAGAAATATTTAATTTTGAGTAAAAACCTCTTTTTTGTCATATAAAAAAAGAAAAATTACTATTTTTTTTGAGTGTAAAACTTTTTTCGTGTGTAATGTTTTATTAATGTAAAAATATTTCTGTAAAATTTTTTTCGAGTGCAATTTTTAAGTTACCAATGCTTTGAAAACTAAACAAGTTTAAAAAGCAATGCTTTAAAATTAAACAAGTTTGAAAAGCATTGTTAAGTTCCCACCAATGCTTTTAAAACTTGTTTAACACGTGGCATTTAAGATGAAACCAATCTGAAATTCAGGGTTTTGCTTATAACTTTTGAACCACTGAACCGATTGAGCTGAAATTCAATACCAAATAAAACTGGGGAACGGCAAAGATACGTGCCAAGCTTCAGCAGTTTCATTATTGTCTTTCGAAAGTTATTGTGTTTTTTATCTCGTAAATTCGCGAAAACCCTGCCGAAATTTACTCTTACCCAGCAAAAAAAATGCGGAGTACTTCCATTAGGAGTGCTTTAAAACTATAACAAATCTAATGAAAATAGTGTTTATAAAAAACCGACATTTTGGAAAACCGGTTTCTCGGTTAACCGAAATTCAGCTTTTTCGGTTAACCGGTTTTCTCGGTTAAACCGGAATAAAAAAACCGGTTAACCGGTTTTTTTTTCTTTAACTGACAAACCCAAAAAATACTTTAAAATTGCTAATTTTTATTAAATAAAAAATCGAATGTAACTAAAGTTAACATATTTGTTTCTTTCAGCAAAGTTAGCGACTGTTATCCTTTAAAAATAGCGGTATTTAAATACGGTGCTTTATTTTCCGATATTCACCGGAGCTTTATTTTATTTTTATTGGTTTTATTTAAAAAACAAATGCATCAATTCGTTATAAATTGTAGTCCGTATTTTATATTAATGTTCTTTTATTGACATTTTCTCCATTAATAAGAATTTTAGTACCTGGTTAACAGTCACTTACTAAGTTTTCAATGAAACTGTCCAAAAAACGCTTATAACGGAGATAATTCAAATATTTACCAGATTAAAATTCCTATTTGGAAAATTGTTTCTTGAAGACAAAAAGTATTTTAGACTTCCTTTCTCACGGATTTTCAAGGTCTTTTTAATGAAATTTTGAAAATATCATAAAAAAAAGTGCAAACCCTTAATATTTGCAAAATATTCCGTTTGAATGTATTTAAAAAAAACCGGTTAACCGACAGAAAAACACCGGTTTTCGGTGCACTGGAATTTTTCAATTTCGGTTAACCGGTTTGCAAAAAAACCGAAATTTTGGGAAAAAACCGGTTTTTCGGTTAACCGGTTAACCGGTTTATAAACACTAAATGAAAAACAACAAAAATAACAAAAAACACAAGAAAAAATCGCAAAGGACTTCTTTTCTACTCCATAAAAAGTTGATATTCTGCTCTTAACTCATTACCTTCCGCGACACTCCCATACAAATGTAAGTAGATATTCAGTAGATAAGAAGTACTCCGAGTTTTCAAACAACTTCCAACTACTTCCCGGAGTACTTCTTATCTACTGAATATCTACTTACATTTGTATGGGAGTGTCGCGGAAGGTAATGAGTTAAGAACTGAAAAACTATGAATTCTGGAGTAGAAAAAACTGGTTGTGTGTTTTTGTCTGGTGTTTTTTGTTATTTTTGTTGTATTTCATTACATTTGTTTTAGTTTTAAAGCACTCCACTGGGAAGTGGTAATGACTTTTTTTGCAGGGTATGCTCATAACTTTTGAACCGCTGGACCGATTTGGCTGGATTGCAATACCAACCTGACCAGGTAAATGACCAACATATATGCCAAACTTCAGTAGCCTCTGTAAAGTCTTTCAAAAGTAAGCACACTCAAAAAAAAAAAAACTGTAAAGTTGGCAAAAAATTTAGTTAAATTTAACTAAAAAAACACCTGATTTTGAACCTACTAAATTTCTAGTTAATTTAACAAAAAATATTTAGTTAACTTTTCGTAGAATGAATGTAGCAAAAAAACAGTAATTTTAACTAAAAATTCAGCTGAAAATTTCGTAACATTTTTTATTAGGTGAATTCAGCTAACCTTTTTTTTAAATAAAAAAAAAAATATATTTTTCACAGCGTTAAGTTCAGCTTAAGTAGGACTAATGAGATTTGCATAGGAGGCTACACAAGAAATGTTTAAAATTTTCAACTTGACAAAAATGTTACAAAAAATCAGCAAATTAATTAGTAAAAATTCGTAAACTCAGTTTTAAAGTCAACAAAAAAAATTAATTCCAAATTTGTACAAAACTAGTATTTTCGTAAATCGAACTTAACTAAAAAAAGTAGTTAAAACGCTGATTTTAACTAAAAATTTGCTAAAAAGCCAGTAAACTCGAGTTAACAAAAAAAATTTTGTTAACTTTACAGTTTTATTTTTTGAGTGCATGTTTTCTACGGACGGACAGACAGACGGACGGACGGACATCGCTAGATCGACTTAAAATCGATCGAGGATCATGAATATATATACTGTATGGGGTCCTGGACAAATATTTCGATGTGTTACAAACGGAATGACAAACTTATATATACCTTCTATCACTAGAGTGGAGGGTATAAAAAATGTCAACCTAAATATAAAAAAAAAAATTACAAAATATTTTGTTAATTTTAGTTTACGAAAAGTAACAAAAATTTAACAAAAATGTTACGAAATTTTCAGCTTAATTTTTAGATAAAGTTACGGTTTTTTTTGCTACATTCATTCTACGAAAAGTTAGCTAAATATTTTTAGTTAAATTAACTAGAAATTTAGTAGGCCCAAAATCAGGTGCTTTTTTAGTTAAATTTAACAAAATTTTTTGCTAACTTTACAGCTTTTTTTTTTTGAGTGTTCTGTTTTTTACCAATTTTTATTGAATTTCCAACGTATTAACAATTTGTCATGAATTTTTACAAACTTTTCTGAGAGTTTTTAAGTGTTTTCTTAATTTTACAATTTTAGTGTTGATTTGCCTTAATTTATTTCTAGATTATAAAATTTTCCTAAGATTTGTAATTTTTTTTTTTTTAATTTTTTTTAAATTTTATAACATTTATAGATTTTTTTTTTCACATTTTTTCTGATTCTCCCAAAACTTTTCTAAACATTTGCGGACATGTTTTTGATGTTCTGAATTTTCCTGAATTTTTTCAAATTAGCCTTTACACTTCTGAATTTTCCAGATTTTTTCATAATTTTTTCAAACTGTTCTGACTTTTTTAATTTTTCCACGATTTTTTTAAACTTTTTTTTAATTTTTTTCGATTTTTTAAGAAACTTCTTACAAATTTGTTCGGTTTTTTCTTAGTTCTCTTAAATTAGTCGATTTACTTTTTCGAATTTTTCCTGATTTTCTTTTTAATTTTCTGATTTTTTCAACTATTTGTAATTTTCCCGAGATTTTAAGAACTTTGATGAATATGAGTTTTATTTTTTTTTTTTTTAAATTTTGCAGAATTTTCTAATGTATTCTGAATTTTTCTGTTTTCTTTCATTATTATTTATTATTATTCCAAATTTTTCTGATAAAATTCAATAATTTTTGTAAATTTTTAAAGATTCTTCTGAGTTATCTAATTTTCGAATTTAAAAAATATTTTTTCTGAAAATTTTCTCGAATTTTCCAACATTTTACAAATTTCTTATGAATGTTTACAAACTTTTTTGACTGTTTTTGAGTGTTTTCTTAATTATCCCAATTTTTTTTTTTTATTTTCCTTACTTGTTTTTAAGATTTAAAATTTTTTTAAGATGCAATTTTTTTTTTGTATTTTTTCTGAATTTTATAACATTTCTAAATATTTTTAAATCAGATTTTTTGTGGTTTTTCATTTAAAACTTTTTTAACATTTTTAGAACTTTTTTTTTTGAATATTTCTAAGTTTTCAAACATTTATATACCCTACACCACTCTGTGGTACAGGGTATAATGAGTTTGTGCTGATGTTTGTAACTACCCGAAATATTGGTCCTAGACCTACCTTCAAGCATACCGATCGACTCAGAATTACTTTTTGAGTCGATTTAGCGATGTCAGTCCGTCCGTCTGTCCATCTATCGGTTTAAGCACGATACAGGTTGCAATTTTCAATCAATTGACTTGAAATTTGAAACTTAAGCTTCTTTTGGCCCAAGGACGAAGCCTATTGAAATTGGAAATACAAACGCCCCCTTTGAATTTCGCTTAAATGCCTCTAATAACCGTATTAAAGTAGATATCGTTTTGAAATTTAACAGGTAATACAATTTTGTATGCACAAATCACTATTCCAAATTTCAAAGGAATCGGATCAGTCCTTCTAGTAGTCCCCATACAAACCACCTTCCCGCACGGTGAGCCTCAGCGATGTTCAGGTTGAACTTTAGTGTCGACGAAAAGGGTAAGCGCAGTTCGATTTCTACTTGATTAAATGTCACAAAACTGTTTACAGCGAAATCGTAGCTGCTCGAATTCGCTAGATATCCCGAAATTAGTGTTTTTGTATTTTCTAAAATTTTGACAATGAAGTTTTTTAAATATCTTCAAAAACTGCGTATGCAGTTTTAATTGTATTTATTTACAGGTCACATAACCGTTAACATCGAAATCATACCTCATCAATTTCGCGAGAAATCGCAAAAAATTAAAAAATAAAAAATTAAATAAAAAAATAAAATAAAAAATATTTTTCGCGTAAATATTTTGTCAAGATATTGCTTTGAGCAGTTTTTCCACCTTTAGCCACATAAAATTTAAACTGCATACAATATATTTGTCGTTTCTTGATTTTTTCCCTTTTTTTAGACACTAAAGAAAAAATAAATAAATTAATATAAAGGCTTGAACAGTAATTTTGCAATTTCTCGGGAAATTGATCATCTATAATTTTTATGCTTGCAGTTTTGTCAACTTTAATAACCTCGAATTCAAACTGCATACCACATTTTTGTCATTAATTGAAGTAAATGTTTTTACAGACCAAAAATAACACAAAGTAATGAATAAAAACTAGTTTAGCGAGTTTTTTAGCGTTATTTCGAAGAATTGAGCAGCTAGAATTTAAATGTTAAAAGCCTTATCACCTTTAATCAATAGCAAATCAAACTGCATTTCGTGTTTTTCAACAATGTTAAAGAAACTTATTTTATTAATCAGAACAAAAAATACCCCCAAAAAGCTGTTTTTCGCTATTTCTCCCGAAAGTGAGCAGGTATAATTTTCTTGTGGGCAGTTTTAATTTCTTCCAACATGCTCAAATCAAACTGTATACCACTTATTTCTTATTATTTCTAAAGAACCGGTTTTAAAAAATAAATAAATTATAAAAAAAAAATTATATAATTACGCGATATCTCGCGAAATTTAACACATACAATTTCGATGTCAACAGCTGTGTGACCTTTAATCAAGCACAAGTAAAACTGCATACCATGTTTTTACGAAATTTTAAAGAAACCTATCTAAAGATAAAAAACAAAAACAACAAGAAATAAATTTCGCGATTTTTCGCGAACTAAAAAAGATAGGATTTTGATGTTTACTGTTTTGTGACCTTTAAATAATTACAATTAAAACTGTATACTCAGTTTTTGAAAATATTTAAAAAACTTCAATGTCAATATTTTAAAAAATACAAAAACACTAATTTCGCGTTATCTCGCGAATGCGAGCAGCTACGATTTCGCTGTTAACAGTTTTGTGACATTTAATAGAAATCGAACTGCGCTTACACTTTTCGTCGACACTAAAGTTCAACCTAAACATCGCTGAGGCTCACTGTGCCCGATATTCACATAATTCCCTCAAAATTCATATAAATGGAAATATTTGATAAAAATTTTATTTTTAGGTGTTAAACGTGTACTTCAGTAACCTAATCAAATCGGAATATAATTGGACCATTTTTGGACTTAGTCCCCGATATAAAAATTCCGACCGATATTCAGTTAAATTGGTTTATGGACAAAAAAATAAACCAATTCCACTAAAATTTGATCTGTGTGTGTTTTCTGCCCTAACAATAAATAAAGATCTAAATAAAGATCAAAAAGATACAATCGGTCCATGTTTCGACTTGGGACCCATTTTCTGGAAAACACTGATTCTTCTGATTCTTACTGAAAATTAATAATTTTTCAGGCCTTTTTTAGATTTTGTAAATTTTCTAGCATTTATTAATAATCCATTAATTTTCTGAATTTTCCAGATTTTCACAGAATTTTTCAAAACTGTTCTGGGTTTTTTTCTTTTTTTCTTTTTTTAAATTAAAAAAAAAAAATTTTTTGTTAAGTGACAAATTAAATTCCGCCCTTATAAATGTACTTACAAAACTGCAGTGCCTGAATTTTTCGTTAATTTATTTATCACACATGTTAACTGTAAAGTGGAAATATTAACAAAAATTATTAATTTTTACACTTGCTAACAAATTAATTAATGTCTGTTGTAATTTTGGTCTTTTGACACAATTGACAGTTTAAGTTTAATGCAATATTTTTTGCTATACGAGTTTACAAATTATTTTGCAATTATTTTTAATATTTCTTGGATATAAGTCAAATATCTTCTCATTAAGCTATAGTTTCTGGGAATATTCCTGTGCCCTGGTACCGTCATGAGTATAACATCATACTGATTGACCATCTTATTTAAAGACTTGCGCCAGATAGCTCACACAGAAATAGGGATTTGAAAAATTTCCATAGAAAAATATATTTTAAAATCTAAAAAAATTGCTAAATAAAAAGTTTATGGGCATTAACAAATTAACTGTCTATCCGAATCGAAAGCTACATTTTTTAGAACTAAAATTTCCTTAAGGCAAAGAGTCTGAAAAAGATATTGTTTTGTCAAAATGATTTTCTTTTTCTATAATAATATAAAAAATGTTTTTTTAGACTAAAAATGCTGTTGTTCGATTTTGGTCCACAGATGCTGATCAGCATTTTCAGACCAAAATCGTGTTTTTATATTTATTTTAATATTTTTTAAATAACAAAACTTGGAAAATGTTAAGTGTGTTATCTAAAAATATTAAAAAAATCTAAAATCTGCTGAAGATTCCTTAGTGGGGATGAAACTGATCAGTACAGATATGCTATGAGATGAGTAACTTTTTTAAAGCAATAAATTAAAAATAATCTATTTTCGAAAAAAAAAAATTAGAGCCGACTTTTTCTATATAAAAAATGTCTCAGAATCTGAGACTTTTTCTATAGAAAAAATGTCTCAGAATCTGAGGCTTTTTCTATAGAAACAATGTCTCAGAATCTGAGACTTTTTCTATAGAAAAAATGTCTCAGAATCTGAAACTTTTTCTATAGAAACAATGTCTCAGAATCTGAGACTTTTTCTATAGAAAAATTGTCTCAGAATTTGAGACATTTTCTCTAGAAAATATATCTCAGAATCTGAAACTTTTTTTATAGAAAAAATGTCTCAGAATCTGAGACTTTTTCTATAGAAAAAATATTCCCAGAATCTGAGACTTTTTCTATAGAAAAAATGTCACAGAATCTGAGACTTTTTCTAAAGAAAAAATGTCTCAGAATCTGAGACTTTTTTTAAAGAAAAAATGTCTCAGAATCTGAGACTTTTTCTATAGAAAAAATGTCTCAGAATCTGAGACTTTTTCTATAGAAAAAATGTCTCAGAATCTGAGACTTTTTCTAAAGAAAAAATGTCTTAGAATCTGAGACGTTTTCTATAGAAAAAATGTCTAAGAATCTGAGACTTTTCTTATAGAAAAAATGTCTCAGAATCTGAGACTTTTTCGATAGAAAAAATGTCTCAGAATCTGAAATATATAGGAAAAAATGTAAGATTCTTTAAAATTTTTCCTATACAAAAAGTCTCAGATCCTGAGACAGTTTTTCTGTAGAAAAAGTCTCAGATTTTGAAACATTCTCCTATAGAAAAAGTCTCAGATTTTGAGGAGAATAATTCGTTGTATGGGATCTTAATCAAACGTATTAATACAACTTTAAGATGTAACATTTATTAAATATTTTTAGTATTTAGACGTTTAAATTACTATATTTTTTCACAAACAATAAAAAAAAAACAAAAAAAAAAAAAATTAAAAAAAACGTGTTTTTTTAGTAGGGATTTCTTTGTAATTTGGTATAATATTGAAAATTTATTAAACACACCTACGGTTGGGACAACCGGCAATACGGTCGCCATAACCGGCAAATGCCGTTATTTGAGGTTGCTGCAACCGGCATTTGTCGGTTGACACAACTGTAAATTGTCGGTTGCTACAACCGTATATTTACCGGTTGCCGCAACCTCAATCTGAGAGTTATATATTGTGAATCTAATCTATCCCTTTCCCCACTCTTCATATTTTATTTTCATATATTTTATTATACTTATATTTTATCTTAGGCCTCTGTTCTGTCTTTCACAACTTTTCAATTCACATGAAAATTTCCGAATCACATCAAATCAAGTTTAGTGTTTTGTTGATCACATTTTCATTCGAATTTGAAATCGAATAATTTAAATTTAAAAATTTATTAGGAAAAAAGTGCATTCGTTTTAATTTCACCAAATTTTATTTATGTGAAACAAAACGAAAAAGAAATTCGGATGTGAAATGTAGAACACCAAAAAAATTCGGAAATTTTCATTTTCACATTTTTTATGTGAATTACTTTTTTTGGAACAGCGGCCTTAATTTCTTTAAATATGTTAATTATCATAATTTCTTTTAAATACCTTATTATCAAATATTTTCTTTCTTACTCAGTTCTTATTCTACTCATCAATTCTTATTTCTTTCATTCTTTAAGTTATCGTTATTTTAGAATTATTTGAGCTTAAATTACCGTTATATTTAAAACGTATATGAAAGAGAATTTAAGAATTATTTGAGTTAGTTCATAATCTGAATTCATTAGGAATTGTTTAAAAAATTAATAAATAAATAAATATAAATAATAATAAGAAATGTTTAATTAATACACACAGAAAATAGTTTTAGTTGCTGCAACTAAATTGTTTGCCAACTGAATTTTTGCGGTCCCACGAACTATCACAATATTCAGTTGCTTCTACTGTTAATTTCAGTTGCCTCAACTTTTAAATTCTATTATTAGAACTGAATATTTAAAAGCTAAAATTGACATTGGTTAGAGTGATCGAATTTTAAAAAGCGTAATATGGTAGCTCCAATCAATATTTTTTTATACTGTTTCTTAAAAAATAAAATTTTTATTTTTTTTGTAAAACAATTTTAATAATTAAATTTGATTATATAAAATTTTACAATTTTTAAAGCGAAATACATATTACAGATTCTGAGAATTTCTAGGGGATAACTAACCTATGTAAATTTTCGTAATCGTATCTTTGTTATCACTATCAGGATGAACCTTGTTACAATTCTCTGGGCAAGACTTCCTGGAGACTGTTTCATAATTTTTATTTTGGTTAGAATTCTCTGGATGAGTCTTTTTGGACACTGTTTTGTAATTTTTATTTTATTTAGCTGGAAAATGCTTTTATTGTCGCCTTGTTTTTGGTGTTATATTGTCCCTTATATCATCTTGAGAATCTGCATTAATACCTCATGTGCAAAAATCTAAAATATGTTAAATTGATTAAAATTTCTCATATTTCGCAAAGTTATCAACTCACCGTCTTAATTTGCAACATTTTGTATGACTCTTTTCAGCAGTATTCTTTAAATAATTTTTTTTTGTATTTGAATTGTATTTCGTTTTTTATTTAATGAAATTATAATTTTTATTTTTTTGACATTCGATTTGTTTAATAGAAATGAAATCATAACAATCAATTATTGATCAAGAATGCCAATACAAAATAAAATTTTACAAAAAATATGAAAATATTTTAAATTTGGTTAAGTTAACCGAAATTTTCAGTTGTCGATACAATTACTAAATATTTTTAAAATTTGTCAATTAAAGCAAATGATTATTGGTCGAGAAGGCAAATTTAGACTTAAAGAAACTGTTGTATTGACAAAATATTTTTCAAAAACTTTATTATATTTTAGTTTATTTAAGGTGACCAACTTATTAGTTGCTAATACATCAATTCGGTCACGATTGCTATTTATCTTTTACTCTTGTTAGATATTTGGTATGATGATAAAAATTTTACAGTAAGAACTTAAAATTTGTCAGGTTTATCAAAATTCGGTTTTTATAATGGAATTCCAACTAAACATTTCTCTGTGTGTAAA
Organism: Pegoplata infirma; assembly: GCA_963921195.1. Lineage (NCBI taxonomy): Eukaryota > Metazoa > Arthropoda > Insecta > Diptera > Anthomyiidae > Pegoplata > Pegoplata infirma. The sequence goes on from OY992538.1 coordinate 112,402,052, forward strand.
TAAAAATAAATAATATAAAATATTTTACGTACGATGTTGTTTTAATTAATTTGAGGGGTGAACCTTTTTCGGTTGAGACAACCGTATTTTGCTGTGAGTGTACATTAGGGGTATAACCAAAATAAGAACCTATCATACCGGTATGGGCAATGTTATACTGACAACAAAAAACGTTATACGGTGTCATTTTGGTCAAAAAACCTTCGGCACCGATTGCATATTCTAAAGCACCACAAATTTTATTTTTTTATGTTTTGAGGTTGGAATCCTTCCCTTCAACGGTTTTTTGGGTTTTTGTCGTTTTACAACATAAATGAAACAAAAATAAAATAATAGTATGGTTTTCAGCATTAGAAATATGGGTTGCCTGAATAATTGAAAAAAATATTAACGAAAACTTCATCGCGATCGGTGCCGAACCTTTTTTAACATTTGCGGAAAAAAGAGGACACATTTCTTATTGATTTTTCATCTACTTTCTCACCATGATAGGTCCTTTTTGATATTTACAAAAAAATGCAAATGGTTATATCCCTAGTGTACATACTAATCAGCATTTTCTGACCAAACTGGAAAAAAAATAGTTTTTATATTTAAAAATCAGCATCTGTTAACCAAAATCGGGGTTTTGGAATTTTTTAAATATTCTTCCAATTTCTGAGTCAGATTTGGTTAAAAAATTCAGACATTAATTTTTGGTCGAAATACGTAATTTTCCCCAACTTTGACCGCTCCACTGTGGCGCCTTTTTCCTAAAAGCGTTGCAAAAATCAAAAAATTGACAAAAGAATTTGATAAAATGAATGATTGCATCTTATAGAAAACTCCTCACTAATTAAGAATCCAATCACATTTTTGAAATCGGATAAAACTTATGTATTGTAAAGTCACTCAAAGTTGGCAATTTTTCAGTCTGCAGAAAAAAGTTAAAATTTTAAAAAAATATATCATCTCTTCAATTGAATTTCAGGCAAACTAAGCAACCGATCATTATTTTTTTGGTTTCGTTTGAAAGGTATATTAATTTAAATTAAACGATATAATATATGGGTTATTCGGTCGAATACTTTTTTTTCAGGGGCAGTTTTGCAAACACACCATATTTCGTGTTTTTTTCACATTTGATAGAATAGAACTAAAAAAGTGACGGTTTGTGACGGGAACTATTAAACACAGGTTGTTTAGTGTTTAATACTCTAACTTATTCAATTAAAATTGGGTGCCCGTACTTGCCCGTTTACATGAAAAATCAATGAAACTGTATCTACTTTTACTTGGAAAAGGAGATATTTTTAAAACATCCTAACGGATTTTGGGCAGTTTAGAGATACACTAGAATTTTTTACTAAACTCAGTAGATTAATTGGTCCTTTAATTTATTATGTTGTAGTTTCTTGAATTTTTCATACATACAACGTCCCCTAGCGGATTTTTTTTTTTTGAAAAATTACCACTTTGACAAGCTGTATTTTCTGAACGAATTAAGATATTTTAAAAGTTAACATTTTATATTTTTTAAATAAACAAAGTTAAACATAAAAATTACGAAAAACTTATGTGTCAGTCATCTCGGAATTTTTGAGAATTTTAAACAGACAAAGGTTTGTGTACAAAAAATAGATAAAATGTTATTTAACTTGATTTTTAATAAGTTTTTAATTTAAAAAAGTTTTAAGCCTTTAAAACCTTAGCTAATTAAATACAAATAAAATTGGTGTTTTGGATTCTCATTAAGTTTATAGCTCTTTTTATATGTATTTAAAGTTTCTTAGCATCTTTTTAAATTTGCCTATGTCTTTAAGACAAATATATTTGGTTAATATGAAAGGTGAAACTTTTTTTAGAAATACAAATTTTAAGTAAATTTTTACTTGACAAAAACTAATTTAAAAAAAAAATTAAAACATTTTGAGTATAATCTTATTTCTGTAAATGGAAAATTAACTTAAATTTGTTAACAGTTATTAAATTTTTATTTAAAGTTTACTCAATACAAAAAAAATTGAGTAATTTTTTTACTTAATACTGTTAAAAATTTACTAAATGTTTTTTTTTTCTTATTAGAGTGATATTCTTTCTAGACTTTTAAAATGTATTGTGGTTATTGTAGCGCTGAAAGTGCTTAATGGGAATATCAGCATGCTGATGCACTTAATTTGAAGCACAAGAAGTTATATTTTAATTGGTTTTTTGATTTACAAACATCATTACTTCAAAAGATCGGATTTTTGCAACAAAATGTGTCACTGTGCACAGTGCCGCAGTGGGTCTATTACAATGCGGGAGTCTTTTTCTTGAAGCTAAACGAGATAAAATTCAAGTTCGTTTTAAACATTAAAAATGTCTTGATAACTTCAAAAGTTATATTTTTTGCAAAGAAAAAAGTCAAATCGAGGCACTGTGCTTAGTGCTGCAGTGGTTCAATGGCCATGTGGGTTACTTATTTTTAAGCTGAAGGATTTATAATTCACATTCTTTAAAAATTTTGATAACATCTTTATTACTTAAAAAGTTATTATGTTTACAACGCAAAAGGTCAAAAGACAACACTGTGAACAGTGCCTCGACTGGCCAATTACATTGCGGATCATATATTTTGAAGTCTTCTTTCAATTGCTTTATTAATTTTTAAATTATATTCATTACTTCAAAAGTTATGATTTTTGCAACGAAAAAAGTCAAAAGGCGCCACTGTGCGCTGGTTGCCGACTGAAGTTGACCTTGCAAAATGTTTTCATTAATTTTTCCACAATCAGGTCTAACGTGGCCATCGTTTGGCAGGTATTACGACATGAAATTCGAAAATTTAATTAGACGGGACACCCAATCGGGGATGTTGGGCCCACCGCCCAAACTTAGGCTCGAAATTAAGTTAAGGCTATAACCGGTATAAATTTCACTGCAATCGGTCCAGTACTTACTTAATGGCCGAAAATCGTTTTTAAACCACTGTACAAAGTGGCGTATGGGTAATAAAATAAATTCGTTTAAATTTTTTTTATGATGAGATTAATTCATTAATTTTATTTTTATATCTTTAAAATGATCAGCCCTTAGGAAGTGATTTTGCAAAATTTATTTAATTTTTGCAATATAGTTTTTTTTAAGTTTTTTCTTTTTTTTTAAATTAACGCTAAAAAGTATTTAATCTTAATTTTGTGATCTGAGACACAAAATTTACAGACAATTTGAAAAAAAAAATAAAACTAAAATTAAAAACAAAGAAGATGTATTTTTAGATGTCTACAGTCAAACAATTTTCTTTAATACAGTGAGGTCAAAAATGTCAAAGTTGCACCAGCAATTCAGCACAACTGGCATTAACTATACTGTAGTACCTCATTGCAGCCGAGGAGTTGCTATGGCTGTTAGATTTGTATGGTGTGGAATTTTTACTGCAATGATTTCAATGTAATGTGCACAATATCGTGACAAGATTGTCCCAAAGATAGCATTGTTATATTGCTGCTATAACTTCTCCATCTATCTTCATCGTCTACTTCTAATTTTTTTTTTTTGGTTTCTGGTTTCTGGTTTCTTCTTTGTTTTAAGGTTTTTTACAAACAATTTTTTGGTAAAGAAGTGTTTATATAAATGGTTTTTATTGTTTATTGTTGGAGTTTTGTTGAAATGTAAGCAAAAAAAAAAAATATTCTTTATGAAAATGTTAGAAATGCCTAAAGGAAAATTATGTCAAATTTAAAAGTAATTTAAATACATTATGTTAAATTTACAACTTAAATGTAGATGTAATTTGCAACTTTGTATGTTTTGTGTTAATAAAAAATTTAAGAATCAAACTTTGATTCGAAAACAAAACTTCAATAATAACGTTTGTGTCTTAAGTCTTTTGTTTTGTTTTATATTTACTAACAAACACTTAAAGACCTGTGCAAATGGTTTATTAAAGGGTCATTCTTAGTGAAATCAATCAAAAATAGCTAAAAATTTTCTCGACCCCCTCCGATTTTGATGGAATTTGTTTTAGTTGTAACACTAATGTAAGTGATAAACTGACGCACACTTATTTTCAGCCCTCTGAGTAAACAGTGGTCGAAAATACGGAGGGTCAAAATTTCCCCCAAAATCTCCCAGTCGCGACACTTTGCACCTTAAAAACTTAATATCGTTGGTTCTATTATAGCTAGAAAGTCCATTTTTGGTTTGTTTTGAAGCTCATAATATGCTCTACAACACCTACCATAACGATTTGGAGATTTTGGGGGAAATTGTGAAAAATTGATTTTGGCCGATCCCATTGTTGTCCCAACATACAAATTTTAGGATATGTTCATTAGGACTTGCACTTTGAGAATACCAAGAAAAAAAAATCGGGGATGCTTTCCCCCCATTTCCTCCACCCTTTGCCACGACCTTTACCCTTCCTTTTTTTGGAATTTTTTTTTTGGTTATGGTAGGTATTGTAGAGCGTATTAAAAGCTTTAAAACAAACCAAAATGGGCTCTGTAGGTACAAGAGCACTTATGATATTAAATTTTTAAGGTTCAAGAGTGTTGCGATTTGGAGATTTTGGGGGAAATTGTGAAAAATTTTGATTTTGAGCGATCCCATTGTGGTCCCAACATAAAAATTTTAGAATATATTCTTCAGGACTTTCTCTATAAGATTATCAAGTAAAAAAAAATCAGGGGATACCATCCTCCCCATTTTCTCCTTCTAAATCGCGACCTTCAAATAAGGGAGGTAACCCTTAATTTTTTCGAAAATTTTTTGGTTATGGTAGGGGTTGTAGAGCATATTATAAGCTTCAAAACAAACCAAAAATGGGCTTTCTAGCTATAATAGAACCAATGATATTAAGTTTTTACGGTGTAAAGTGTCGCGATCACAGTGGGGAAAAAAATTGACTTTTTTTGTCCGATTTTGCCTAGAGAACGCAATTCTTAACCGATTTAAGTTTTTCTTTTTTTAAAATTTAGATAATAAAATTCCTCATCGGTCTGTCATGGTGGATTTCTAAAAATCGTTTTTGTTTTATTTGAATATTTTTTTAAAGTTCAGAAAATATTAATTTTTTTATAATTTTTGCTCTAAAAAATGTAATAGACAGGGGACGTATAAGCTGTATGGACAAAATTAAAGGTATTTGAACCACTTATAATTATTATTTGGTTTTTATAAACATATGAAAACGTAAAAATTTTCACTTTTAAGTACCTATATCATTTTAAATAATGTACCAATTTCAATGAATTTTTTTTTTAAATTAAAGCTTATCATTTTCTTAACTATTATTGGTACATAGAGTATTTTTGCAAAATTGTTTAACTCTTTTTTTCGAATTTACAATGTAACAACTTTTTTTTTTTTTTTAAACAGACTAAAGAATAATTTTGAAATTCCAAAAATCATAAGGTAAAATTTAAGCAAAAAAATAAAATATTTGTTTCAAAAAATTTTGTGTATTAATTATGACTAAGCAAACATATGCTTTAATCTAAAAAAGATTTCATTGAAATTGTTACATTATTTTTAAAGATATAGGCTTTTAAAAGTGAAAATTCTTGAATTTTTGTCTGGTAATAAAAACCAAAATAATAATATATTTTTAAATACTAATCATGTCGTTGATAAGGGGTTCCAATACCTTTAATTTAGTCCATAAAGCATATTCGTCCCATGCCTAATACATTTTTTATTGCAAAAAAACTGAATAAATGAAAATTTTCTAAACTTTAGGAAAATATAAAAAGTAATCCGAAATTTTTTTTCAAAAATGGACCATGACAGATCGATGCGGAATTTTATTAGCTAAAATACAAAAAAAGAAAAACCAAAATCGGTTAAGAATTGCGACCTGTAGGCAAAATTGGACAAAAAAGTCCATTTTCCCCACTGTGCGACTGGGAGATTTTGGGGGAAATTTTGACCCTCCGTATTTTTGGCCCCTGTTGACTTAGAGGGCTGAAAATTTGCATGTGTTAGTTATTTACGTAGTGTAAGAACTAAACCAAATTTCATCAATATCGAAGGGGGTCAAAAATATTCATGATTGATTTCACTAAGAATGACCCTAAAAGAATTTCTACGGAAAATTTGCTAAATTAATAATGAACCTCTTTTAAGCTTTGTTAAATTATATGAATTATGTTTTACTTTCATGATTGGGAAAAAAACACTACAAATAAAAAAAAATAGATTCACGACAATTTGCATAAAATCCGAAAATCCACTCCAAATCTTTAATAGTAAACAGTTTTCGAGATATTGCGAACTTTTCAAATTTTCATATTTTTAAAAAAGTGGTTTACTTAAATTAAAATATCTCCAGCTCAAATTGATGGATTTTATTGTTTTTGGTTCTAAATTAAAGGTAATTTAATAGTCTATCAACCCTATACACAACATTTTTCAATCTGATTGTCGCCTTAGAAGCTATTAATCGATATATCGACAATTTTGCTTTAATTTTACCGAAGTTCGGGAAAAAAGAAAATTTAATTGAAAATTTCAGAAACAATTTTTTTTTTAACTCTAGATATTTTAAAAATATCCGTTGAAAAATGTAAAAGTTGCGGGCATTTGAGTAAAAATAAATAATTCAGTTTTTATACAAATACAGTTATATTTGTGTGTTTTTACATTCGGCCCACCCAAAATAAACAAATTCAATTGTTTTTGTATATAGCTGAATTTATGCATTTTTGTTCAAATATATCCCAGCAAAAAATAAACGAAGTGGTTCAAAAAGAATTAGTGGTTTCACTACAGATGGTTTAAATATTCTAAATAATTTTTACCTTTGCCAAAAATTTCATATTTTGCACTGGTTTGCGTATTTTTTTGAGATGGCATTTATTACTATATCAAAAAACAAATATTTTTTTAGAGTTGGCATATTTTGTCGGAAACTAAAAATATGTACATTTTTTTTTGAAAAATTTTTATAATTTTTTTTTTTTTTATTTTGTTTTCCTTAGTGTGGTAATTGCAAAAACTAAAAAAAATTAAAAATCTTTGCATATTTTTAAAAGTTACTAGCTCAGAAAGCCTTTTAATCTAAGGGTGGTCAACTTTGGCACTCTGTAACTCACGCTTTATTGTAGAAGACTCACTCCAAACTAGGTATTTTGAAAGCTTATATCATTGACTTTATTTTCCCCACTCATAATGTTTCAATCTGATAAATAGTTTGAAAGTTACATATATATAAGCAATTATTTTTTTTGCAAACACTATTTACCGATATTTTCAAAATGGCAATATCTCGAAAACTAGGCATTAGGTCAGTGGTCGGCACCCATTGCACCCACGTGCATAATGAAATTGGCTATTTGCACGTACACAACACGAATGTCAACGAAACTCACAACTGAGAGAATTAAAAATACAAATATTTTATTTATTGCCATGTTAGCTTTTAAAAAAGCGGGTAGATGAAGCTATGTTTTAGAAAAATGTAAAAATGTTCCCTCTTTCTGCCGACCACTGCATTAGATATCAAAATCTTTACCAGATTCGTGTTCAGAAAGGCAAATGCAATAAGATATGTGGTCTAATTTAAAAAAAAAAAAATTGAAAAATTTTTGGAAATTTACAAAGGGAGTTGGCATTTATTTTCACCAAAAAAATATGTACTTTGAGTTAGCAGAATAACAAAAATGGATGTAAAACGACAAAAAATTATTTTTTTGCTCTGAAATTTTTACCACAGATGGGTATTGCATAGGGGAGCTATTTTCCATCGGAAACTCATTTCGGTCAAATTTGAGTTGGCATATTTTGAATATAGGTTCACGATATATTGTTTAAGCTTTTTAGAAAATGGAGGTATAGGCCGCTGTTCCAAAAAAAGTAATTCACATAAAAAATGTGAAAATGAAAATTTCCGAATTTTTTTGGTGTTCTAGATTTCACATCCGAATTTCTTTTTCGTTTTGGTTCCCATAAATAAAATTTGGTGAAAGTAAAATGAATGCACTTTTTTCCTTATAATTTTTTAAGTTTTATTTATTCGATTTCAACTTCGAATGAAAACGTGATCAACAAAACACTAAACTTGATTTCATGTGATTCGGAAATTTTCATGTGAATTAAAAAGTTGTGAAAGACAGAACAGAGGCCATAGGCTTGTGGTCAGAAAAAACTTGTGAATCAATTCGCCTTGAATTTTTATAGTTTTTTGATCTTTATAATTACTCCTTTTTTTAATTCGAAGTATATACGTTTTATTATCAATGAAATTAATTTTTCTATCACGTAAGGTTTTTAAGATATTCGCGTTTGAATATTGAAATATTTGGGTCTCCTCTGTAACGTATTCTTAAGTTGCTTAAACACAATAGTACTCGATTTAGTTAAAATAAGACACCTTTATTCAAAATCTGGTATCCAAATTTTTCTATCGCGTACTGTTTTTGAAATTTTGGCGTTTAAAAAAATCAAAATTTTCAAACGTGAATATTTCAAAAACAGAACATGCTTGAAAAAATTGGATTGCAGTTTTGGATTCAGGAGGTCCATTTGAAATCAAGTCCTATCTGGTGGAAGCAACGTAAGAATACGTAACAGTGGACCCCTAAAAGTGCTAAAATATTGTTTTTTTTTTTTTTTAATTTTTAACAGCGAATATCTCAAAAACGATACGTGCTAGAAAAATTTGGACTGTAGATTTGGAAGCAGGAGACTAACCTTTATAAGGACTGGTTAGAAATTTCACTGGGAGGTTTTTGCTGTCGAACAGTGTTTTTAGTGCAAGAAAATACTCTTTCAATCAATCTTACAAAAATAAGTAATCACCAAATAAAAATGACATAATCACACCCAAAATGCCAAGAAATATGTATGTACTTCTAAAGAAGTGATGAAAAAAGTGCTTCCAAAAGGTCAAGTTATATTAACACCCGGATCACTACTTCCCGGGTAAAAATGAAATATATATGATCATATATATATGATCCATATATCATCATATATGATCATATATCGTCCATTCCACCAGACATTTGGTGATTTTCGACATTTTTTGACCGAGGGTCTTCCGATTTTTGTTATTTTTTTCATACAGATACTCTATGGAGCCAATTTCAAATTTCATCCATTAGATCGAAAATATTCGAAAAACTCGCGATTTTATTCACGATTTTCGTTTTTAAAAAAGTAAAAAAAATGCAAAATCTGTGTAACTTTGAGCAGCTGTATTTTCTAAACTACTTATCGCATTTTAACAATCTTTAGCGCATACGAATGGTATGTAAGTCTATTTAAATATCTAATAAACTGAAAAAATATTGGTGGTTTAAAAGTGCATTTTATATGCAAATGCAGTTTTGAAGTGCATTTTGCGAAACTTTTACCCCTTTTAATTTTTTTTTAATTAGCATATTTGGAAAATTTAGAATTTTTGATACAAAAGAGTGTTTTCATTACAATGGACCGAGAATGTATGCTATTTTTAATATTTATTTTTAAAAAATACTTCCTTAAGTTTCCCTTAAAAAAAATTTTATTTTTTAAATTATGCCAAAATCATGTAAAAAGACATGTTTTTAAATCGTTATATTTTCAAAAGTACTAATCGTATCTTATTATTTTTATGCAAATTAGAAAGGTATTTTTGTCCATTTCTTGCATTTAATGACCGCAAAAATTTTGGTTTTTCACAAATGCATTTTAAATGCAAATGCAGTTTTGAAGTGCATTTTTCAAAACTTTTGCCCCTTTGAATTTTTTTTTAATTATCATATTTGAAACGGTTACAATTTTTACTACAAAATAATGTCCTCCTTATAATGGACCCACTGAGTGTGCTATTTTTAAAGAAATTTTAAAAACTTCCTTAAAACAAATTTTAATATTTTAAATTAATCCCAAAAAAATCTGAAATTATGTAATTTTTTAAAAAATTAAAAAAAATAGCACACACAGTGGGTCCATTATTAGGAGGACATTATTTTGTAGTAAAAATTGTAAACTTTTCGAATATGATAATTAAAAAAAAAATAAAGGGGTAAAAGTTTTGAAAAATGCACTTTAAAACTGCATTTGCATTTAAAATGCATTTTCGAAACACCAAAATTTTTGCGGTCATTATATGCAGAAAATAGACAAAAATACCTTTCTAATGTGCATAAAAGCAATAATATTCGATTCGTACTTTTGAAAATATTACGGTTTAAAAACATGTCTTTTTACATGATTTTGGTATGATTTAATAAATAAAAATTTTATAAGGGAAACTTAAGGAAGTATTTTTTTATAAAATATATTAAAAATAGCATACATTCTCGGTCCATTATAATGAAAAGATTTTTTTGTAGCAAAAATTCTAAATTTTCCAAATATGCTAATTAAAAAAAAAAATTAAAAGGGGTGAAAGTTTCGAAAAATGCACTTCAAAACTGCATTTGCATATAAAATGCACTTTTATACCACCAATATTTTTTCAGTTTATTAGATATTTAAATTGACTGAAATACCATTCGTATGCGCTATAGATTGTTAAAATGCGATAAATAGTTTAGGAAATACAGCAGCTCAAAGTTACTCAGATATTCAATTTTTTTGACTTTTTTAAAAACGAAAATCGTGAATAAAATCGCTAGTTTTTCGAATATTTTCGATCTGATGGATGAAATTTGAAATTGGCTCCATAGAGAATTTGTATGAAAAATATAACAAAAATCGGAAGACCCTCGGTCAGATTTTTTAAAATGTCTCATGGAATGGACGATATATTTCATTTTTACCTGGGTTCAGAAGTTATGATAAAAATGTTAATATATATGTACATAATAAACACTAGTGATATATGTTATACTTAAGTGTCAATCTTTCGCCACTGAAAAGTGGCGAAAAAAAGAACATACTTTGTGTGTCACGCCCATATTAAATTCATCAATGTTTCAGTTGAAGAAGAAGTACATCTGGTTCATAAGTTGTGGTGAATTTTGTAGTGAATGGTAAGCTCTTTTTTTGCTGGGATGTAACTTCAACAAGTTTTGACGGATTTTATTACAAAACCTCTTATTTTCTTTGTAATAAATCAGACTTGGACTTTACTTTCAGAAATAAAATTAAATTCACTTTTAACTGACAAGGGACGTCTTCCTGGTGTCACCCGCTGATCTTTATGGAATTGGTTTTATATTGAAGAGCAGAAAAAATAAAGGGACATGTATTTTTTATAGCGGCCCCAATTCATATTTAGGGCATGCAAATGAGGAGGGAAGAAACGGCTATTTTAACATGATAATGTTTTTAGGCTGGTGTCTAATTTTAAAAAAGTTGCAGGACGCCACCTCAGTTTGAGTATATAAGCTAACAATTATTTTTGTCTCACGGCCTTTATAGAATAAGTAGTGTTTAATGCAATGAGTAAGTACATACCAATAATTATTACTAATTACTATACTCATTACCAATAATGCAAAAATTTGCTGGGAATGTACATAAATCAAGTGAGAGTGGTATATTCTTTTGTGCCGAATCTTTTATACTCTCCAAAATGAAAAAAACACTTTTTTGCACTTATTTTTGCACTCACTTACGAAATGTACAGCTCTTTTGGTCTTTTTAATGGGGTCCTCGACTGATATTTCAATTCGTTTCGCATGGAATAGTAAAGTAATATAACATTATTTTTTCTAAAAAAAACTTTGCTTTGGCAAATACACCCAAATCTTTCGATAAACATTATCATGATTTAATGTTTTGGGCAAGAGTACAAAATTCGCAGGCATTTTTATGACAAAAATCGATTTTATATTACAAAAAACACTTTTACAATAAAATTCTAAATTTACAACATTTTGGAGCGATAAAACTTGCGGCCTCCACTTTTACAGGAATTCTTACAAAAAATTTCAAGTTTTCTTTTGCCAAGATTTTTTTTAGTGGAGAACACATCATAAAACTTTTTACTTGACTTAAAAAACTTGTCATTTTTTTTTTCTAAAATCCTTCAAAAACCCGCAAAAAATTTGCTGAATATTTTTGGAGTTCCAGGCTTAAAAAGTTTTCAAATGTTTTTCAAGACTTATAAATTTTTTTTTTATTTAACTATTTTAAATAAAAATGTTTACTCCAAAATGCAAAAAAAAAGATTCTGAAAATGTTGATATGTTTTATTGCTAAAATATATCTTAAGAGTTTTCTTTTTTAGCACAACCTAAATACTCGTAACAGAATCACTTTTGTATAATTGCAGTATTTGGAAATTTGCAGTATATATTTCAGCAAATGAATTTTTAAAATTACAAATAAAACTGTAAATTTTAAAGAAATATGAAGGTAATTTGCGTAACAGCCAAATGTGTCATTTTAACGTACTTTTTTCCATTATGAAGTTTGTTTCTTAAATCTTTTGTTTTATATAAATTAATATTAATCTCAATCGAATGCTTAATATTTTAACTTTTTCATTTATATTTTTTTGTTTGTTTGCTAATTGTCTTTGTAATAAAAATTATAAAAATCCATACATATCTACTAACTTATTTAATTATTTTAAATAAAATGTAAAAAATTGTCTGTGTTGCAATGCAAATTTTTGCATACATTTTATTATTATTATTTTTTAATTTTTTTAGAATTTTGTTGCTGCTGTAATATTTATTTTTATGACCATAAAAACTCCATCCACAAGTTTTAAAATGTCAGTTGTTCTAATGGTGTTTGCCTTCTGCATTATTAATATTGGTTCTGCCATAAGAATACCATAAAATTGCAAATTTAATATTATCTTTTTTTTCTTATTTCTTTTTAAATAATATAAAATATAATCATTATATAAATGTATATTATCAATAACACATCTTTAAATTATGCATTATGGTTCAGGAGTTTATAATATTTAGATGAAAATATAAACTGATTGTGTAATTGAATTTCCATCGAATATCGCTAAGTTCTGGTAATGTGAGCATTTTCTTACAAGGGTTGAGTTGAAAAAATGCAGAAGAAAAATTGAATTTCTAAAAATTATAGATATTTCTGGTATTCCCACACCGGTCTCAAACACTCCAGTTAGTGTTATCATCAGTAGGCTTTTAAATGTCGGTTTGTCTTGTTAATGGAAATTGTTTTCTATATACTTATGTGAATATTTATAGTTTCTACAGAATATATTTTTGACAGTTCCCAACACTATAATTCTATTTCTAGCAATCTCAACCTCACCTCATACTTTTTATACCCTCCACTTAGTGATAGAGGGTATATATAAGTTTGTCATTCCGTTCGTAACTCATCGAAATATCGATCTGGGACCCCATAAAGTATATATATTCATGATGCCCGATCGATTTTAAGACATTCTAGCGATGTCCGTCTGTCCGTCTGTCTGTCTGTGGAAAATGCTGTCGCGGACAAAATATTGCACGGAGATGACTGAAACTGAACATATTTATTGGAAGTTCTCCCGAGAAGTTTGGTATTGCATTTGAGCGATATCGGTTCAGCGGTTCAAAAGTTATGAACGAAAATGTAAGCACACCTCAAAAATTTCAGTACATTCAACATAACCTAAAAAAACAAAATGCTTTAATTCGGCTTCTGGTTGACATATGTGAACATAATTGAACACCAAATGGTATTTAAACAGGTACGAACATATTTTTTGACAAAAAAAGAAAAAAATCGCGGATTTTTTTTTACCAAAATTTTTTTTCGCGGAAATTTTTGATTTCAAAAAAATTTTTTTTTTTCAAAAGTAATTTCCTTTTAAATAAAGTTTTTTGCAATAATCTTTTTGAAATTGTGGAGGGTATCACTACATTCGGCAAGGCCGAATTTAACTTTTTTACTTGTTTTTAACTTTTTTTGTCTCTTACATTATTTTGTAAGAGTTACCAACATGATCTAGAATTGCAGACACAAATGAAGGAATTTTATTTTCTGTTTTGAAGACGTAGGCGACATATTTTGTCAGTAATATAAATTTTTTTTTAGTAGAGTTTGAACTTAGACTCTAATTATATTTGTTATAAGGGTTTAAGTTAAAAAAATGTAGAAGAAAAATTGAATTTATAACAATTATAGACATTTCTGGTATTCACATACCGGATTCAAACACTCCAGTTAGTGTTATCATCAGTAGGATTTTAAATATCGGTATGTCTTGTTAATGGAAATTATTTTTTATTTACTTATGTGAATATTTATAGTTTCTACAGAATAAATTTTGAAAGTTTCCAACACTATAATTCTATTTCTAGCAATCTTAACCTCACCTCATACTTCCTTTCAACTTTTTTGTATCTTACTTTTTTGATTTCAACAGATTCAAAAACGGACTTCACCATTGAAATCAGCATGCCTTAATTATATAAAAATTATTGCAGATCTAGAGGCACAATATTTTTTATTTTTTTTGTAACGTAGTGTTCTTAAAAACTTAAATGCGTTTGGTGCATGAACTTTTTTAACGATCGCGAAATGCTCTACACTAAGAAAAAAAATTCTCAAATCAAGCAAAAACAATCTCATATTAAAAACAAATAGAAAAGTTAAATTCGACTTTGCCGAATCTATGAATACGCCCCACAATGCATTTTTTAAAGGATAGTACACTTTTTAACGTACAAAAAAAATTAACAAATTTTTTTCGAGTGTAATTTTTAAGTTACCAATGCTTTTAAAACTAAACAAGTTTAAAAAGCATTGCCTTAAAACTAAACAAGTTTGAAAAGCATTGTTTAGTTACCACCAATGCTTTTTAAACTTGTTGACGTGTTACGTCGCACAGTGATTCGTTCCCATATATCGAGTTGGCAAAAATAGAATATTGGTCGCTGATTTCTGAAATTTGGTACACTAGCATTAAATGATCTAATCAAAAAAAAAACGGGTTTTTGGAAAAATCGGAGCAAGGACACGCCTACCTCCCATATATCCTGTTATTTAAATATGTGATTAAAACTACAAAAATGGTCACAAAATTCCCAAACTTTGTCACTGTTACCAATTTTGATGTAGTATTTTATGTGTAATTTTTTTTATAGATTGAAGCAAGGACTCGTGTGGCTGCCAAAGACAATCGATCCTTACATTTTTTAGGATTTCGACCCAGTGTAATACATATTGTTAAAAAAATTTTGAAGTTTTTGGTATTAATTTTATTATTCGTTGAATAAAGAAATTTTTGTTGTAATAATTTCCGATACTTAATTAATTAGGTTTTTTAATGGTTTCTTTAAGGGTTAAATACAAAATGTTGTCATTCTTCTTTATTAAATTATATATTTCCAGTGTGCTTTTTGTCGTATGTTCAAAGAAATTAACTTTATGTTTAAAAAATGTAACATACGACAAATGTATTCTAAAGCCAAAACGCTAATAACTTCTGTGTAATTATAACTACAGTAATTTTGGCCTATGGATATGAAAATTAAATATTAAAACTATATTCAGTCCAAAACTGGAGAAAATCCATATGACCATTTTGAAGATATTTGATGTTAAACATTAACAAGTAGAAAAGTTAAATTCGACTTGGCCGAATCTATGAATACCCTCCACTATGCCCTTTTTAAGTGATAGTAAATTTTCTAACGTGAAAAAAATAAAATTTTTGGTTAGAAATATTTTATTTTGTGTAAAAAAACTTTTTATACCCTCCACTCTAGTGATAGAGGGTATATATAAGTTTGTCATTCCGTTTGTAACACCTCGAAATATTGGTCTAGGACCCCATAAAGTATATATATTTATGATCCTCGATCGATTTTAAGTCGATCTAGCGATGTCCGTCCGTCCGTCCGTCCGTCCGTCCGTCCGTCCGTCTGTCTGTCTGTCTGTCTGTCCGTCCGTAGAAAACACGCTAACTTTTGAAAGACTATACAGAGGCTACTGAAGTTTGGCATATATGTTTGTCATTTACCTGGTCAGGTTGGTATTGCAATCCAGCCAAATCGGTCCAGTGGTTCAAAAGTTATGAGCAAAAGAGTAAATTTCGGCAAGGGTGTTTCGCGAATTTACGAGATAAAAAACACGATAACTTTCCAAAGACAATAATGAGACTACTGAAGCTTAGCATGTATCTTTGCCGTTCCCCGGGTCTGTTTGGTATTGAATTTCAGCTCAATCGGTCCAGTGGTTCAAAAGTTATGAGCAAAACCCTGAATTTCAGATTAGTTTCATCTAAAATGCCACGTGTTTTAACAAGTTTTAAAAGCATTGGTGGTAACTAAACAATGCTTTTCAAACTTGTTTAATTTTAAAGCAATGCTTTTTATGCTTGTTTAGTTTTAAAAGCATTGGTAACTTAAAAATTACACTCGAAAAAAATTTTACACTCAAAAAAAATTTTACACTCAAAAAAAATTTTACTCAAAAAAAAATTTACACAAAAAAAAATTTTTTTTTTTTACAAAAATGACAATATTTTGTGTACATACATGTACGTGCATTCACTCAGAAATATTTTTACAGTAAAAAAACATTACACTCGAAAAAAATTTTACACTCAAAATAAAATATTTCTAATCAAAGTTGTTAATTTTTTCACGTTAAAAAATGTACTACACTTTAAAAAAATGCATTGTGGAGGGTATTCATAGATTCGGCAAAGTCGAATTTAACTTTTCTACTTGTTTTTTATTAATTTTTGAAAAAAAAAAAATTACTAATTTTTTTTGAGTGTAAAATTTTTTTTGAGTGTAAAATTTTTTTTGAGTGTAAAATTTTTTTTGAGTGTAAAATTTTTTTTGAGTGTGTTTTTTTTTTGTTTTAGTGTAAATTTTTTTTTGTGTGACAAAAATACCTTGTAAAATATTTTTTTGACTTACAAATGTTGTTAAAACATGTTTAAGGGGTTTTCAACACGTGAATTTAAGATGAAACTAATCTGAAATTTACGGTTTTGCTAATAACTTTTGAACCGCTGTACAGTGGCCGAAACACCCAATCTAGCGGCGCTTAATTCGGAAATGTAAAATAATAAAGCCCAATGCATATTTTTCATTATAAAACTTATAAAGAACTTAATTTTGAACCATTTTTATTTATTTCAATGTTTTTATGTATTTTGGGAAATTTATGTGAATATCATGAGGGTGGTCTGTATGAGGACTAGAAGTTAAAATGTTCCGATTCCGTTAAAATTTAGAGTGATTATTTATGGCTACATAAAACATTTAACAGTCGAATTTCAAGAGGATATTAGTTAAAATACTATTGTTAGGGCTTTTTAAGTAAAACTGGAAGGGGAATTAACATGGGGGCTATGGGATAACATGGACCGATTTTGTCAAAAATTTAATAGGTTTTGTTCTCTCGATAAAAAATCTAAAATTTAAAATTTGAGCCAAATCGCTTGAAAATTGTGGTCTGTATCGCGTTTATACTGTTTATTTGGACAGGCAGATGGACCCTAAAAAACCGAACAACTTGCGCGAACTAGCACGCCATACTGAAACTTCACAACAAAAATAACCCAAAATAAAAAACAAAACAGGAATTGGACCGAATACGATCGAATTTCAAAAGTTGCAGTCCATGAAACTATAGTTTATATCACAAATATCAACTTCTATAATGCACTAATAATAAACTAAATACACACAGGCTACAAACCTTTATTTTTTAGTTAAAACATACCTTTTACTTTCAATTAAAACTTTTTGGTTCAAAATGTATAAACAATTGACTTAAAAGTGTCAAGAAAAAGTCACTGAGTAATTAGGCCCCAAATTCCTTTAATATACTTGCTGCAGAAAATGTATATTTGACAGCTTACAGCTGTGCGAATATTGAAAGCAAAACAAAAGTAAAAACGTAAGTTTTGTCTGTAAAGTATAGGTAAACGATGCAGTGCAAAAACATTTATCGATCATAATTTTTTAATTTTGACTTAAGCGCCGCTAGATCAGTGATTTCGGCCACAGTGCGCTGGACCGATTTGGCTGAAATTTAAAACGAACCGGACCAGATATATATGACAAATATATATGCCACACTTCAGCACCCTCAGAATTGCAGTTCGAAAGTTACCGTGTGTTTTATCTCGTAAATTCCAGAAAAACCCTTGCCGAAATTCACTCATTTGCTTATAACTTTTGAACCACTGGACCGATTTCGCAATACCAACCTGACCAGGTAAATGCCCAACATATATGCCAAACTTCAGGAGCCTCCGTAAAGTCTTTCAAAAGTGAGCGTGTTTTCAACAGACAGACAGACGGACAGACAGACGGACGGACATCGCTAGATCGTCTTAAAATCGATCGAGGATCATGAATATACATTAGAGTGTCCCTTATTTTGGAAATGTTGGAAATCTTGAGACGGTACCCGCTCATTTTTTTCCTTTTGACTTAAAAATAACTCAGGAAAAATTTTACGCCCCTAGGACCACGCCTTCCCTACGCGACGGGCCCTTAAAGAGCGGGGCCTAAAAAATCATTTTTCCATACAAACCAAAAAATTTTTTTTTTGATTTTTAATTTTTTTGTTATTATTTATTATATTACTTGGTTTGCTTATTCACAACAAAAAATTTGATTTTGGTGGGATAAGTCTTTCAGCGCTAAAAAATTTTTCGCAAAAAAAAATTTTGAGCCGCCGGGGTCCTACAGTAAAAAATTTTTAAAAAATATTTTTTTTTAGTTTTGACCAGCAACGGTTTTAGCTGCTATGTTGCTTTAAATGATATATATTCATAAAAAAATATTTTTTGTATCTGTGACATCTTAATCGTGTTCTAAAAAAGGGTAAAAAATGCATTGATGATTTTTTTCGATACACGATAAAAATGTCACAAATATGAATAATATTTTTTTTGGAATATATATCATTAAAAACAACATAAAAACTAAAACCATTGCTTTTCAAAACTAAAAAAAAATATTTTTTAAAAATTTTTTACCGTAGGATTCCTACGGCTCAAAATTTTTTTTTTCGAAAAAGATAAAGATGTCACAGATATGAATAATTTTTTTTTTGGAATATATATCATTTAAAGCAACATAGCAACTAAAACCGTTGCTGGTCAAAACTAAAAAAAAATATTTTTTAAAAATTTTTTACTGTAGGACCCCGGCCGCCCAAATTTTTTTTTTGCGAAAAATTTTTTAGCGCTGAAAGACTTATCCCTCCAAAATCAAATTTTTTGTCGTGAATAAGCAAACCAAGTAATATAATAATTAATAACAAAAAAATTAAAAATCAAAAAAAAATTTTTTTGGTTTGTATGGAAAAATGATTTTTTAGGCCCCGCTCTTTAAGGCCCCGTCGCGTAGGGAAGGCGTGGTCCTAGGGGCGTAAAATTTTTCCTGAGTTATTTTTAAGTCAAAAGGAAAAAAATGAGCGGGTACCGTCTCAAGATTTCCAACATTTCCAAAATAAGGGACACTCTAATATACATATATACTTTATGGGGTCCTAGACCAATATTTCAAGGTGTTACAAACGGAATGACAAACTTATATATACCCTCTATCACTAGAGTGGAGGGTATAAAAACAGTCTCCTGAAAAGTTGAGTTTTGCTACATACGACATTCGTATTTTAAGGTAGAGACGTGGCATTTAAGATGAAACCAACCAGAAATTCATGGTTTTGCTTATAACTTTTGAACCACTGGACCGATTGATACCGATTAATACCAAACAGACCCGGGGAACGGCAAAGATACATATCAAGCTTTAGCAGTCTCATTATTGTCTTTCGAAAGTTAGCGTGCTTTTTATGTCGTAAATTCAGGAAAAACCCTCAAACTTCAGTAGCCTCTGTAAAGTCTTTCAAAAGTTAGCGTCTTTTCAACGGACAGACAGACAGACGGACGGACATCGCTAGATCGACTTAAAATCGATCGAGGATCATGAAAAAAAAAACAGTGACAAAAGTCAACAAACTTTGTTTTTTCTAATTTGAAAATTTTCATTGACACTTTTAATATGACTTGAATAACAAACAACATTTTAAAAATGAAATGAGAAAACATTGATTTGAAAACGGTTTCATGTTCAAATCAAAGATGCACATAATCAAATTAAGATGATAGTCATGCTTAGTTTGAAATTGTCTATTGTAAATATAATATTTTGATACCTATCTCATAAAATTTTCATTTGAAATAAAATAATTGTAAATTATTGATATATTTTAATTTGTTTTTATTTAATCACGGAATAATTATAAACACATTTGTAATATTATAGAAATAAAATAAAAAATCGTCGCAGCTCCGATGAAAACACCTACATATATAATTTTCCAAATTTGTTTAAGATGTCCATGAATTTGATTAATTTTGCCCTTTTGTAAAAATATTGCAAATGTCCAATTTGTATTAAGTTGACTTAAAAAAATAAATCCAAAAGTTCAAAATTAAGCATTTATTTAAACAAATTTAAGTGCATCCAGGTGTTTTTTGTCAGAGCAGCGTCGATATAAAAAAATAGATCAAATAAGAGCCCAGTCACAATTGGCACCACCGACGACGAACCACTGCAAAAATGAGAGCGACACATTAAAATTAAGCGACAGACGACCGGACACATTTTATAAAGAAAAAGACGCTCAAATCAGTCACACATATATTTTTTTTGTTATCCTATAAAAGCAGGTATACAATGTTTCTTGTGTGCAACACACACAATATATTAACTGCAATTGGAAAAATTTGCATATTTTGTTGAACATATGGCAACGCTACTTGATACAAATTTGAGAAAAATGAGAGGGTGGTGAGAGAGCACTACAAAAATAGAATAGAATCTATTCTGGCGGCAGTGTGGTCGACCACAAAGCGATTATATGCTTTTCATACAAAATGTATGAAAACATTTTGTGGTTACCGAATGTGGTGCCAATTGTGACTCGGCTCTAATGATAACAATTTTCGGCAGGTCTTATAAATGTTGTAGATCGCCTCCTGGATACAGGTACTCATAAATTTTCACAAATTCACTTATATTTTTATGTTTTTTTCACATTTTGTTTCTTTTCACTTTTGACATTTCTTAATTATAACTCAAATTTTATTAGTTATTTTGCTTTAAGCTGATACTTATTGTTTTATTTTAAGTTAACATATGAGTCATTCCACACCAACTGTTCCACTACAGAAAAACCATGGTGGTTTCAATAGGATATCATTTGCAAAGTATTCGCCCTAAGGGCACTATTAAATAACAAAAATAAAATTTAAGATTTTTCAAAAAGTGGGCCTTGGAGGCATGGTCAAAAGTTGAAAATTTCAGCATTTTTTGCCTAAGTATCTTTATTTCAATATTTATGCCAATAAAATGAAACACAGTGATGTCTTTAAAATAAATGTTTTTTAAAGATTTTTGTATGGGCTATCGATTAAAAAAATAAAAATTGGAAAATTTTCAGAAGAAGTTCTGAATATTTTAAATTTAAATTTAAACTTTTTATATCAAAAAACATGCCACAATTTTTTTTTTACATGTTTAAAAAATAGCTAAGGTGTATTTCTATCTGTTCTGAAATTTTCAGAGATGCTTTTTTCCTTGTTTTCGAGAAAAAAATTTTGAACATTGCACTATGCTAATAATTTACAATAATGGGGTAAATTACATATGCGAATGAGTAATATTAACTCTTAAAAAACATTTAAAATAGAGATGTGATCGTGGGTAAGTTTTTTTTTTTTACCATCACGCACTCTCACCAAGGAAATTATTTTAATCAAGCATGATAATTTATTTCGCTCACGGTTAGTCACACTCACGTGAGTATCGTGCCCGTGACAACATTTTTTCAACTCACGTGAGCGTGCGTGAACGTGAGGTAAATTAAAAATCGTGCGTGATTAAAACTTTTCCTTCGTGAGCGTGCGTGATCGTCAAAAAAAAACTCACCCACGAAAACATCTCTATTTTAAATGTTTTTTAAGAGTTAATATTACTCATTCGCATACGTAATATACCCCATTATTCAGTGTTGCCATTTCTAAAATGAAGAAAAGCGCCAAAATTTTGGAAAAAAGGGTAAAAAAGGGTAAAAATTTACAAAAAAAAAGGGTAAAAAAGCGCCAAGAGGAAAAAGTCAAAATTTAAAAATTTATTTTGAAAATGTAGTTTTTCACTACGAAAAGAATATTTGAAAAAGGGTAAAAAGGGGTAAAACTGGAACATAAAAAGGGTAAAAAGCGCCAAAAACATAAAATTAAAAAAAATTATATGATTTTTTTCGTGAATTTACTTAAAAAAAGAAAATTGCAAATGAAATTACTTAAATAATATTAAGATAACAATTAACACAAAATTTTAAATAAAAATATATAATTTTCAAATAAATCTGTTCCACTGTCGCACTCATCACGCCAACAAAATATTTTTTTAAATACCTCTTTTGTAAATGATATTTGATAGCTTTGATTTGAATAAATTTGACTGTAAATACTTGAAGACAGTTCATAATTTTGCCAAAAAATTTCAGAATTGTTTTAAAATACAACGTACAAAAATTTACAAATAGTTTTGCTACAAAAACGTCCGTAAATATTTGCTGAAAGCTCTTAACATAAAAATAATCAACAAAAAGAAATAATAACAAAATCACAAAGTTTTTATAAAAAGCACCAAAAGCGTCACGAAAAAATAAAAAAGCACCATGAATACCCGTTTTTTTAAAAAAGGGTATTCGTAAAAAAACTCCGGGTAAAAAGACAAAAAAAGCACCAGAAAATACCCGAAAAGCGTCAAAATGGCAACACTGCCATTATTGTAAATTATAAGCATAGTGTAGGGTTGCCATCCGTCCTCTTTTCCCCGGACACCGTCCTCTTTTTTAGGGCGTCCGGGGCAGTCCTACTTCTTTTTTAGAAAGTGTCCGGGGTTGTCCTACTTTTTTCACTTTACCCGATAACATTTTTTTTATTACTTTTAAACTTTTGAATTATTTTCATCGCCATATTTTCGCTTATCAGCAGTAATGTCAACTTTTTGAGAACAAAACGCACAAAAATTAAAAAAAAAACGCTTCAAATTAATTATATTTCGAGTAAAAATTCACTCTAGGTAGTGCGAAAATAACTACGTTAGCATCAATTCTTATCAGCTGTTGTGTGTCTTAAAGTTTGCTCTCCGAAAAAAGATTTGTATATCAAAAATTTCCATTACAAATTTAAAAAAAAAATAATAATTTTGAGAAAATTCCTTTGAATTTCCAAAAATTCCATTTGTATTTCAGAAATTTCCAATTGTATTTGAAAAGTTTCCAGTTGTATTTTAAAAATTTATAAATGCTTTTAAGAAAAATCCGTTTCAGAAATTTCCAATTAAATTTAAAAAATGTCCATTTATATTTCAAAAATGTCTAAATGCTTTTCAGAATATTCCAATTTAATATATCGCGACCTTGGGACAACAAGGTTCTAACTGACATTTTTTTCAAAAATGAGTTATATATCGCATCGCACTAAAGCGACTACGCTCTTTCGATTGGCGTTCTCAGTTTTTCTCTATCTCTTACAGCTTCTGAGATATTCAATTCAACAAGGTTCTATCTACGTGTTTTTGGTTTGAGATTCAGTTAACAAGGTTCTAACTGGCTGATAGAACCTTGTTTACCAAAAAAGCCCATATTGTTTTGCAGATAGAACCATGTGGACACTTTAATTGGAAACAGAACCATGTTGGACAGATTAAAAATTGCATATTGCACAAATACACTTAACAAAAAAACTTGTTAAATGATAAGAAAAGCTTGTAATTTTTATTCTACCTACTATTTTACGAGAATTCCTATTAAAAATTACCAACAAATTTTGTAATTTTCAAGCTTTTTACCAATAAAATTGTAAATTTACAGCTTTTTTGACGCGATAAAACTTAAAAGGAATTCTCGTGATTTAACTAGATTTTTTGCTACATCCTTGTTTACGAGAATTCCATGTAAAAATTACGAGATTTATGTTTTTATTATAAAATTACTAGAATTCCTTGTGAACAATAATTTTTTCTTGTAAATTTAAAATTGTTTCGTAAATTTTGGCTGCGGATAACTAACCTTTTACTAATAAAAATGTAAATTTATAAAAAAAATTTAAATTTCGATCACACAAAACACAAATTAACACAGGATAACGAGACTTTTTCTAGGAATTTAACATAAAATTACAAACAATTTGCATGGTTTTTACCAATAAAATTGTAAATTTACAACTTTTTGACGCGATAAAAATTACAAGGACTTCTCGTAACTTAACTAAGTTTTTCCACCTCCTATTTTACGAGAATTGGTAGTAAAAATTACAAGATTTTTTGTAATTTTACAAGTTTTTTACCAATAAAATTTAAAATTTACAACTTTTTTGATGCGATAATGCTTACAAGGAATTCTCGTGCCTTAACTATTTTTTTGTAAAATTTCCTTGGAAATTTGTACATTTACGAAAAAAATTGTAAAATTATAAAAAAAAAATTTATATATCGATAAATATGTGTTTAAAGTCACATGAGCACAGTATTGTCTTGAAACTTATTGAAAATAAAGAGTTTCCTCCCTAGTGGCTTAGCTTGGAGCTTTTGCGACTCCCAAAAAATAGTTTTAACACATTCGAGAAGAAAAATAATGTAACTGGGGTAGCTAAAAGATGCGATTAGGAATTAAAATCCGCAAAACGAATTCCTGAAGCAAGGTTTTTAAAGTAAAAACACATGAAATAAAAGGCTTTTGATAAAACTTCAGTTACTCCAACAGCAGCACTGGCGGAAGCATCAGCCAAAAAAACCGTCGAAAAAGTATTCGAAGACAAGAATATCACAAAACTGTTAACATGGAGCGATTCTGGTGGTACTAAAAAGCAAAAATTCCATTATGGCCCTAGCAATGGAGTATTTTATTAAAACTCATGCCGATCATGAGAGCATTACAATGAAAAACTCA
Organism: Pegoplata infirma; assembly: GCA_963921195.1. NCBI lineage: Eukaryota > Metazoa > Arthropoda > Insecta > Diptera > Anthomyiidae > Pegoplata > Pegoplata infirma. The sequence continues at coordinate 112,426,871 of OY992538.1, forward strand.
TTACCAAGACTAAAAACTGACCTTCTCTTCCCCTTTTGTAACCTCCCCCCCCCCCCCCTAATAACGTGTGACATTATTTTTCCTACTCTACAAAATAAATAAAATATTATGAAGATCCCATGTGGAGACTAGGGAGGCTTACCTTGTAAGTCGGTTTATTTTTGATTAACAAATGTTGTATTATTATATTAAAATCTAAATACCACAAGGTTCTATCTGCAAAAAAATATTTCTTACAGGAACACAAGGTTCTATTTGGCAGTTAGAACCATGTTGTCCAAATTCATGTGCCTTATCGTTGAGCAACAGAGTTCTATCTGCTTTTTGAGACTCAAATTGTGCAAAAACTAATATAGTAGCGCGAATATTTTCAAATACATAATAAAATTTAAGGACTAATTTAAAATTATTCAAAAACCGTTTTTAAATTTAGTCAAAACTGACTTAGTAAAGCGATTAACAATATTCAACCTTAGTTTTCTCAATAGTAGTGTTGGTGCAAATAGAACCTTGTTGTTCCAAGGTCGCGATATTTCAAAAATTTCTATTTCTATTCAAAATCTTTCAAATGCTTTGCAGAAAATTTTGATATACAAATAAATTTTTTTTAAAAGCATTTAGATAATTATATTTTGAGTAGGTTTTTTTCTAGCTCGAGGTCATTAAAACTATGATAATCTCATATAATAATTTTCAAGAAAAAATCTTTCTTTTTAAATTTATTTATGTTGGTCATTTTTTGCAAAACTTAATCGACACGTGTTTCGGGATTTGTCTAATCCCATTGTCAAGAATATTTAGCAAAAAATAAAAACCCTGTACTACAAGTAGCAAAGGGTCTTTAATGACAATCGTTTATGATCAAACTAAAATAAAAATACATATTCAACTTTATTTCCATTGGGAATTAGAAGACGAAAATTGTACCATCGTAGTAAGATCACGATCATCATCCCGAAACACGTGTCGACAAAGCCTTGCAAAAATTACCAACATAATAAATTCAAAACAAAAATAATTTTCTTGAAAATTATTATATGAGAATATCATAGTTGTAATTAGTCAAGGAAATAATGACCTCGAGCTAGAAAAAACCTATTTAAAATATAATATTTTAAAGGTCGAGTACAACAATTCTTATTTTTTAATAAAAATTAATCAGAATTTGAACATTTAGATAATTTTTAAATAAAAATGGACATTTCTGAAATACAATTGAATTATCTAAAATTCCAATTGAATTTATTTAAATTCAAAAGTAATTTTCTTAAAATCATTGAGAAAATTTTGAAATGGAAATGTTTAAAATACAAATGGAATTTTCTGAAAACCTTTTAGAAAATTTTGAATTACAAAAGAAAATTCTGATATACAATTAAAATTTTTGAATTATAATTGGACATTTTTTTAAATTAACCAAATATTTTTGAATTAAAAATTAATATTTCTCATATATAATTGGAAATATAGTTAAACATTTTTTAAAATTGAAAATTTTTTAAATATAATTGGTACTTTCTGAAAAAAAATTGGAAGATTTTCTTTTATGTATTTTTGTGATTTTTTTAGTGGAAATGAAAATTGTTTCCTTAAAAAAATTCATTTTTTTTTTTGCATATTGTGTCGCGCAGTTTACTTTTTTTAAATTAATTTATTAAAAAAAATTGTCCTTTTTTTTGGGTCAAATGTCAAATGAGGTTGGCGTCCTCTTTTTCTCAAAATTGAAATGGCAACCCTAGCATAGTGCAATGTTCAACATTTTTTTTCTCGAAAACAAGGAAAAAAGTATCTCTGAAAATTTCAGAACAGATAGATATACACCTTAACTAATTTTTAAACATTTAAAAAAGAAATAAAATTGTGGCATGTTTTTTGATAAATAAGGTTTAAGTTTAAATTTAAAAAATTCAGAACTTCTTCTGAAAATTTTCCAATTTTTATTTTTTTAATCGATAGCCCATACAAAAATCTATAAAAAACTTTTATCTTAAAGACATCACTGCACTCAAAAAACAAGTGAACTAAAATCTGGGAAAATTAACTCAATTTTGAGAAAAAGAGGGAATGATTTGGCTCCAAAGATTTTTTTTCTTGGTTTTAGTTCATAATTTTCCCAAAAATAAGGAAAACAAAGTTATTTAATTTTAAGCCAATTTTAACTAGAAAATGGGAAAAATTATACTTCACATTTTGGAAATAGATTGGGTCTAGACCCTGGACCCATGGATTCGGACCTCATTTAACTCGAGACTCCGTTGTGTCCTGTAAGGGTCCCCATAGATTTTGAACCAAAACTTGTGTCCGTTTCGCTCTAACTTGCTTAGTTTTTGAGATACGGTAATAAGGGGCCTGATAGGGTCTTGAAAATCTGAAAAACCGGATAACTTAAAAACTATTAATCGGGGGGCTTTCGGATATTTTGCGGAAGTGTTCTATGAGCCAAGAGCTACAAAAATACCGTTGGACGTTTTCTCGTGTTGGCAGTATTTACCGAGATATGTGTATATATAAAATCTCGGGAATTTCAAATTTTAGATCTAAAATTAGGGTCTTGAGACCCCGACAGATATGCAGAGCTAGGCTATTCCATATTTTTCTTTGTAGTCTTTCTTTTGAAAATTTCATCCGTTTCGCTCTATCTCGCTTAGTTTTCGAGATATCGCCATTTTGAATTTTTAACTAAACTCTAAGAAGTTATTTACTAAATTCTCAGAAGTCATTAACTAAATTCTAAGAAGTACACTTCCTCAATTCAAAGAAGAGAAATACGATGATGTTTTTTTTAGTAAATTTTAACTAAACTTGAACTTAATTGTTTTTTAAGAAATATGTCTTAAAAATAAAGATACGATTCTTATATTTGTGGAAAATTTCTTTGGCAGTTACAATTTTTTTCCAAATATTTAAAAAATCCATTTAAAGAAAACTTTGAACTAATTATAAGTAAATGAACTAAAATTTTTTCCTCATAGTTAAGAAAATTTCTCATTTTTAAGTTAAATTTAACTAAATTTTAGGAAAATTCATGATAAATTTTCAAAGACATTTTTTCCTTAAATTTAGTTATGTCTTTTTTTTCAGTGTGTGTTTCATTTTATTGGCATAAATATTGAAATAAAGATACTTAGGCAAAAAATGCTGAAATTTTCAATTTTTGACCATGCCTACAAAGCCCACTTTTTGAAAAAACTGAAATTTTATTTGTGTTATTTAATAGTGACCTAAGGGCGAATACTCTGCAATTGATTTCATATTGACATGACATCACTTTTTTTGCTGAACATTTGGTGTGGAATGCCTCATATATTACTTTATGGAGATGATTGCTAATGTTAAACCACGAGACATTTTTTTAATATAATGGCGTCATTGTCGTTGTTAAAATTGTTGAAAACTCAATTTTAAAATGTTTATTATCAAAATGATAATTTCCAATATGGCGCTATCGTGAAATAAAAAGTAGTTCTTACATACTTAATTCAAAAAAATATAATTTTAATATCAAGACCGAAACATAATTAATTTTATAAAATTCAACTTCATTATTAAATTTTTTCTAAAAATTTTGAGGATTTTAAAAATGAGTATGAACATTTTTGATTTGAATACGATTTTTTCCCTCAGTGTACGCGATTTTACCTTGGGAGACTAGATATTTGCAAAAAATGCAAAAGTTTATGACCCTACTGTTCAATGAACAGTGTTCATATGTAAAATTACAAAATTATCTGCTGAAATTTTCACAAAAAATATATTTTATATACAGAATCAGTAAAATTACAGAAACATTTCTGTAATTTTCTAAAACTGAATGACAGAGATTTATGTTAAAAAATATCAACTTCAGCAGAAAAATTTGCTAAAAGTTGGCTAATTCAAGCTGAAAGTTGTTTTACAGATTGGTCGACAGAATTTTTATGGGACCTATCTGAGTTTCCTCAAATTACTCGTTTTGGCCTATATACGACTTTCGTTCGCATTTCTTGAATTTTCCATCCCATAGTCCTTTGTAATGAAGATGACTAGCTCAGTAGCACTGTAAAATATGAGATTTTTTAGTAATTATGGTAATTTTATTATCATTTTCATGCTTTTTTGTTCTGTTCTCGAAATTTATACTTTAGGCTAGAAGGTTATTTGTTTTTTTGTGTTTAAAATATTTTTGTTAAAAACTTTAAAAGTCCAAAATAATTTATTCGGTTTTTTCGTTAAGTCTTACTTTGTGTAATTGAGTAGATTAGTTAAATTGCACATGAGATGTGTTAAGTTTTCGTTAAACACATCATAAGCATAATTAGATGTATGTTTAGTAGAGTTGGATGAAAAAGTTGATTTTGAGAGTCTGATATCAAGCAACAGAACTGTGGAGATGGGCGTCCTAAATTTAAAATTTTTAGGCTTGTCCTCCTAAATGATACGCAATTAAATCCCTTTTACGGGGAAATAAGGGGGGAATCTTGTGAAAAAAATTGTTTTCTGCCAGCTTACAAGATGGCAATCTCAGTGTTTTGATAAACAAAATGTTTTTTTTTGATTTTTTAAAAATATACACTTAAAACAAAAAATCTTGCCAAATTACTAGCAAAAGTCTTGTAATCCCATTTTACCAATATTTGATAGTTTTCCTTGTTTTTAAACAAATAATTTTCGACCGAAATTTATTTTTTTTTTGTAATTTTACAGTTTTTCTTGTAATTTTAAAAATGTTCATGGTTTTTTACAAAAAAATCTAGTAAATTTACAAGAATTTCTTGTAAGTTTTATTTCGCCAAAAAAGTTGTAAATTTTTCAATTTTATTGGTAAAAATCTTGTAAAATTACAAAAAAGTTCGTAATTTTTACTAGGAATTCTCTTAAAATAGGAGGTAGCAAAAAATCTAGTAAAATCATAAGACCTCCATTTAAGTTTTATGGCGTCAAAAAAATTTTAAATTCACAATTTTTTTTGGTAAAAAGCTTGTAAAATAACAAAATTATTGGTAAAAAGCTTGTAAAATGACAAGGAATTATTGTCGAATAGGAGTATCAAAAAGTTATACATTTTTCTTGTAATTTTACAAGGTTTTTTTAGTGTAGAAATAGAAATTTGGTATTTTTTGGACTAAATTGTCCAATATTTATTGTTATTTTCCCCTTAAAGAGTTCCTAAGTGCTCATCGTTTGGATGGTCCCGTTTTAAAAGAAGTAACGATATTTTTTTTATCAAAAATGTTTGGTTACTGTTTTTAATTGATTTAATCAAAATAAGAATTGATAATTTTTAATTGAATCAATTGAAAAATTAATTGAATTTTAACAACACTTTTTCTTTTTTAGTAATTTTGTTTAAATTCCAGAGTATGGCAAATAACTTTTCTTAGCCCCCTCTAAAGTACTCCACACATAAGTTAAACTTTAATTACCTCATAATAAAAAGTATCATTCATTCATTCATTAAGTGTTATTTGTTGATTTGTCTTTCTGAATGACGTGTGACAATTTAACATACATTGTTGATTATTTTTGTTTTTCTGTTCAATTGTTATTTTAAGTATTTTGAATTTTTCGTTGCAATTGTGCATAAATATAATTTTTTTTTCCAGCTATAATTGTTTTTTATGCATGGGAGTTTAACAAATTCACATAAATTTTTTAGTTTTCGTCTACTTAAAATTAAGTGTCAATTTCATGACTTCTTGGTGTGAGCGAAGATAGAATTCATTCATAGATTTTTTTTAGATTCGTTTCGACATTTAATTCATAAAAACTTTTATACTATTTATTTTTAACTAGATAGATTTTTATACCCTTCACTTAGTGATAGAAGGTATATAATATAAGTTTGTCATTCCGTTTGTAACTCATTGAAATATCGGTATATAAGGTATATAAGATATATAGAAGGTATATATAATAAGTTTGTCATTCCGTTTGTAACTCATTGAAATATCGGTGTGGGACCCCATAAAGTATATCGTCACCTAAAATGCAAAACGCCCTAACTAACAAAAAATTCAAAATTGGTATTTTTATAGACTCTGGAGTATTTTACAAGGTTGGCAATCGAAACAAATAACGGTATCGATATCGGTATTGGTATCGTTTTTTTATTTATTTCGGTATCGGTTACGGTATTTGAGTTGAATCGGTTACGGTATTACCGATACCGAAACGTCGCACAGTGGTCAATTTCGCGAGATAGCGGTCAAAACTCTATAACTTTTGACCGGATTGGTATTTTTTTACGCAATTTGTTTTGTTCAATAGGAGGGACTTTAAGCTTCAATTTGCGTGTTCAAACGTAAAAATCGACTGATAGGAACGCAAGTAATGTGGAGTTAAAAATGCATTTTAATTTTTTGTTGAGTTTCCATGTAAAAGTTGTATATTTTGACATTTTAAATAGGAATTTTTTTTATAATTTCTTATTTTCTTCAATCGTATTTTACAACCAATTCTTATTTATTATTCCTAAACTTAATTTTGGTCAGAAAATGCCAACATTTGGCCACTGACATTTATTTAGTCTCAATATTCACAGGTCCATTGTCCTTTTGATAGGTCCTAGGATAGGTGCTTTTGATAGGTCCAGGGATATGTCCTTTTGATAGGTCCTAGGATAGGTCCTTTTGATAGGTCCTTTTGATAGGTCCTAGGATAGGTCGTTTTGATAGGTCCTTTTGATAGGTCCTAGGATAGGTCCTTTTGATAGGTCCAAGGATAGGTAATTTTGATAGGTCCTAGGATAGGTCCTTTTGATTGGTCCAAGGATAGGTCCTTTTCATAAGTCCAAGGATAGGTCCTTTTGATAGGTCCTAGGATAGGTCCTTTTGATAGGTCCTTCTGATAGGTTCTTTTGATAGGACCAAGGATAGGTCCATTTGATAGGTTCAAGGATAGGTCCTTTTGATATGTAAAAGGATAGGTCCTTTTGATAGGTCCTAGAATAGGTCCTTTTGATATGTAAAAGGATAGGTCCTTTTAATAGGTCCAAGGATAAGTCTTTTTGATAGGTCCAAGGATAGGTCCTTTTGATAGGTTCAAGGATAGGTCCTTTTGACTGGTCCTAGGATAGGTCATTTTGAACGGTCCAAGGATAGGTCCTTTTGACGGGTCCTAGTATATGTAGGTCCTTTTGATAGGTCCAAGGATATGTCCAAGGATAGGTCCTTTTAAAATGTAAAAGGATAGGCCCTTTTGATAGATCAAAGGATAGGTCCTTTTAATATGTAAAAGGATAGGTCCTTTTGATAGATCAAAGGATAGGTCCTTTTGATAGGTACAAGGATAGGTCCTTTTGACTGGTACTAGGATAGGTCCTTTTGATAGGTCCTTTTGATAGGTCCAAGGATATGTCCTTTTGATAGGTCCAAGGATAGGTCCATTTGATAGGTCCAATGATAGGACCTTTTGATAGGTCCAAGGATAGGTCCTTTTGGTAGGTCCAAGGATAGGTCCTTTTAATAGATCAAAGGATAGGTCCTTTTGATAAGTCCAAGCATAGGTCCTTTTGATAGATCCAAGGATAGGTCCTTTTGATAGGTCCTAGGATAGGTCCTTTTGATAGGTCCTTTTGATAGGTCCAAGGATATGTCCTTTTGATAGGTCCAAGGATAGGTCCATTTGATAGGTCCAAGGATAGGACTTTTTGATAGGTCCAAGGATAGGTCCTTTTGGTAGGTCCAAAGATAGGTCCTTTTAATAGATCAAAGGATAGGTCCTTTTGATAGATCAAAGGATAGGTCCAAGGATAGGTCCTTTTGATATGCAAAATGATAGATCCTTTTGATAGATCAAAGGATAGGTCCTTTTGATAGGTCCAAGGAAAGGTCCTTTTTATAGGTCCAAGGATAGGTCCTTTTGATATGTAAAAGGATAGGTCCTTTTGGTAGGTCCAAGGATATGTCCTTTTGATAGGTCCTAGGATAGGTCCTTTTGATAGGTGAAAGGAAAGGTCCATTTGATATGTAAAAGGATAGGTCCTTTTTATAGATCAAGGTCCTAGGATAGGTCCTTTTGATAGGTCCAAGGATAGGTCCTTTTGATAGATCAAAGGATAGGTCCTTTTGATAGGTCCAAGGATAGGTCCTTTTGATTGGTCCAAGGATAGGTCCTTTTCATAAGTCCAAGGATAGGTCCTTCTGATAGGTCCTTTTGATAGGACCAAGGATAGATCCTTTTGATAGGTTCAAGGATAGGTCCTTTTGATATGTAAAAGGATAGGTCCTTTTGATAGGTCCAAGGATAGGTCTTTTTGATAGGTCCAAGGATCCACAGGTTATTTCCATTGGTTTTAAATTTATTTGCAATTATCAGGTATTTAAGTTATGTAATATTAGATGGCAATAAAATAATTTTTTACCTTTTCCAAATGAATTGCCAGATACCACATAATTTGAGAGTTCTATAGTCATTTTTGTCAAAATTTTTATACATCCTTCTATGTGGACTAGGTCCAAATATGGGCCAACTTCTCCTAATTTCAACAGAATTATTTTTTGGGTCATTAAGAACTCTTGTACAAAATTTCATCAAAATATATGCATAATAGCCACTTTCACATAAAAATAACTTCTCAAAAAATATGACGTGCATTTGTACCGAATATCTTACCTTGGGTCAGAAAAATTGCTGTAGCTCAAAAAGTGCAGCCCCGATGCATGGACATGTATATATAGGAATGTAGGGGAGAGTTAGGACTACAAAATAGTAAATTTGTGTTTTGACTCAGCTTGACTCACAGGAGTTGTGCTCTATGAAGTAGGAAATTTCCGAGAAATTTGACCTTTTTTAAAAAAAATATTTAAATTGTTCTGAAAACAGTAGAGCTTAAATTTTTTTACCAGTAATAGGAAATAAGTTAAGTTACAACACAAAATTTATTTCGTCCAAAAATCTTGAAAAACAAAAAAGTTATGATCATTTAAACTTTAAAAATTAACTAAAAATATCATAAATTTACTAAATTCTGAAAAATCCCATTTTGGACCACCCTGTTCTCAGTGAAATAATTGAAATAGAGTTCTAATTTTTTGGCTCCCGAGGTTTACTACGGTCTACTTTCATATGAGTCTAATAACTTTAAAATCGGAGAACAAAAACCAAAAGGAGTTTTGGCCGCTATCTCAAAATATTGACCACAGTGCGTCGATGAAAATATAAAAAAAGTATAAAAACTTAAAAAAAAATTTTTGTTTTGCAATTTTAATACTAAACACGTATTTACGTATTTATTTTTAGCACTTTTAAAATGCCCTCAAAAATGTGAAAAAAAATTAAAATAGAGTTTTTAGGGGGTCGGCGGGGGACGTTGCCGGACCACACCTGCAAAAGGGACGGGCCGAGAGAACTGTAATTTTCTTATCGCCTTGATCAAAGTGCAGGACATTAAAGTTATTCTGACATAAAAATGTTTCATTTGTTTAAGAAAAGTAAAAAAAAATATGTAATTCTGTGCGAAAACTTGTTGATAACGGTAAAAATGTAGTTTTGCTTTCATTAGATTTATCTAAAGCTTTTGATAGAGTAATTCATTCTAAGCTAATAGAGAAATTATTTCATCACTTCGATTTTTCGGCCCAAGCTTGTATGCTTATATATTCTTACCTTAGTGGAAGGAAACAGTTTGTTTCTATTGGTAACTCTTCTTCTTCAACATTGCCAATTACTAGCGGAGTTCCTCAAGGGTCCGTAATTGGGCCTTTGTTATTTATGATTTATTTAAATGATCTCTTAAGAATCGTACATGGTTTATCCGTTCAGCCGTATGTTTATGCTGATGATGTACAGTTTCTTTGCTATGCTGATGCACAGTTCTTAGATGTCTTGGAAGGTTGTGTTAATTTTGTTATTCAAGAAGTTTTGTCATGGACATCTAACAATGGTTTTTGTGTTAATGCTAGAAAAACGAAGTTGATGGGATTTGGATTTTTGACTGATAATTTATCTGTAACTCTTAATGGTATGCCGTTAGATTTTGTAGATAAGATGAAATGTCTTGGAGTTGTTATAGACAATGATCTGAGTTTTTCTTCACATATGAATTACATTTCATCTAAGATTTCGTTTTTATTAAGGAGGTTGTACACACTTGATCTATATCTGCCGCTTCGTATTAAAATTAAACTTGCAAATGCTTTGTTAATGCCACATATACTATACTGTGCTGAGGTGATTTCTGGAACCACAGCTGGTGAATTTAGTAGATTTACTAAAATATTTAATAGAATAATACGTTATATTTTCGGATTGAAACTTCGTAATCATGTTACACGATACGTTAAAAAATTTCTTGGTTGCGATTTTGAAAACTTTATTTGTATGAGAACATTGATATATTTTTACAAGTTAATCATATCAGGTTTTCCTAGCTATATTGTACAAAATTTCCATTTTTCGCATTCTATAAGAAATCCTCAGATAATATTCCCCCGCATTCGTACTGGCTTTTATGATCGCTCATTTAATGTAAGATTAATACGACTGTGGAATGCTTTACCTAAGGACTTGAAGTGTTTTTCATATTCTCCTCAGGTCTTTAGGCGAAAGCTTGAAGAACATGCCAAAAATCATAACTTAATTTAATCTCTTTCCCTTTTAATTAATTATTTTCTTTTACATATTATTTTCTTGCTACGATTAAACTGAATCCACTAATTATTTGTTTATTCAAAAAATAATTTAAGTATTATCTGTTTTTATTCTTAAAATTTTAGGTATTTATTTAATTATTTTTTATCTTTAAGGTATATTTTATATTTTTTTTAATGTTGTTGTTACTGAAGTAGCCTTAATTAACTGTATATGGCCCTAAGGGCTCGGTTAAGTAAAATGAAGAATAAATAAAAAAAAAAAAAAAAAAAAAAGTAGAAAAGTTAAATTGGATTTCGGCGAATCCATGAATACCCTCCACAGTGACCTTTTAAAGTGATAGTTAGTTTTCTAACGTGAAAAAAAAATCACAATTTTGATTAGAAATGTTTTATTTTGAGTTAAAAACTTCTTTTTAGTCATTTTTGAAAAAAAAAATTACAACATTTTTTTTTTTTAAGTGCAAAATTTTTTTCGATTGTATTTTTTTTTGTTTAATTGTTAAAATCTGTGCCAAAAATACTTTGTAAAATATTTTTCTGACTCTTTAATGTTTTTAAAGCTGGTTTAACTGGTTTTTCAATACGTGAACTAAAGGTGAAACCAATCTGAAATTCACGGTTTTGCTAATAATTGTTGAACCACTGGACCGATTTTGCTATTCAATACCAACCAGACCAGGGGAACGACAACGCAGAGAAGAGATATGATTGTTGCAACCGCAAATTAAGAGCGTTATATTAAGATTGAACATTTTATCAGTGAAGCTTCAGTAGTATCAGGGTTGCCTTTCGAAAGTTAGCGTGTTTTTAAACACGTAATACCCTATTCACACTTACAGTTTTAAACCGTTTTTAGCAATTATTTTTAGCATTTTCTGTCAATATACTGTAATAGAATAAAGAAAATGCTAAAAATATTGCTGCTAAAAACGATTTAAAACTGTACGTGTGAATTGGGTATAAAACTCAGTTTTTTGGATTGCACGCGGGATAATCCACATCAATTACCTTCAATGGGGGAAAAAATGAGCGTTGAATATAATAGGGTGCCCTCTAGGGCTATACGTTTTTTACATTTTTTGAAAATATCAAAATTGGCATAGCACAGTCATATAGACCGTGAAAAACTATAAAGAAAAATGTTTTCACTTTTTCGCGGATGTTAAAAAAGTACACGCACCAAACGCGATGAAGTTTTAAATTACTATTTTTGTATTTTTTTTTCACAAAATGTAGCTATTTTAACTATGATCCCGCTTTAATTAAGTCCGAAACTAAAACTAAGGTAGGCGGGGAAAGTACCCATGGGGTACTACCCACCTCCCCAACAACATTTTAACGTTCATTTTAATACCAAGTTACCAAACTGAGCTTTACCCAATATGTGCCTTTATTTGTGGAAAATAGTTTAACATATGGTTCTCACACTGATTCAGGGAAGATGACTTTAAATCTCTGGAGGAGTCGCTAGGTAGATTTAAAAACGCTGAGATGCTTCTTTAGATATTGGGAAAAAGAAGAATCAATAATTCCAAACCAGCAAATAAGTAATATTTGCGCGGAATGTGCCACTATGGTGGTCCAGGATATTTATCCTTTATGTAAATCAGCACGAACTTTAAATCTAAAGTTTATTTCCTTCAATAAATAGACATTAGAATTTTTTTAACATTTTTACTTGTTGTTAAAAAAAAAAATACATAAATTTTGTGTTAATAAAAAAAATCTTGAGGACTTTCAGAAAATGCATTTGGTGTGTGTGGTGTTTTTTGCAAAAAGAACGGAGAAAGCGATTTTGTTTAATAAAACAACATTGTCCATCACGTGCACCACGTGCCCTCGTGTATTTGGGTGTCCAGTCGACAGGATCATATTCAAAAAAATTGCATAGCATTTTTTTTCGCGAATTATAGGACTTTTATGTAATAAAAAATCATGAAATCGTTACTTCATTAGCGATTTCTACGAGTTAAGCCACGTCAAAAAATTATACTATGGTGGAAAACTTCCTGCTAGTATTCCAAACTCCTCCCCCGAAGACCTATAAATAAAAAAAAAAAATCCTTGGGCACCCAAATCGCGGATTAAATAAAAAGCCCTAAAAAACTTAACTATACTAAAGGGGGTTAGAAAGTTTCTATTGAGAGTCAAAATGACTCCAAAAAATTTAGTGAAAATCAACAATTTTCTTTTGCTCCCTCATAGCGGTTTAAGTATGGATTTTTCTTGAAAATTTTTACTTAATCCATGATTTGGGTGCCCAAAGATTTTTTAATTTTTATGAGACTTCGGGCGGCATTTGGAGTATGATTTTTCATTTACAAAAACAAAAAAATTACAAACTTTCTATAATTTTTTTTTTTTTGTAAAAAAGACATAGTTTTTTAGGAAAAACCGTTTCAAAACCGGTACGTACCGGTACCGAAGGAAAAGGTTTTTGGATACCGGTATCCGATACCAAAACTGAGTTTCGGTATTGGTATTGGTACCGGTATTCAATTTTAAGGGTTTTGAAACGGATAACGGTATTGAAAAGGTATCGATTGCCAACATTGGTATTTTATTAACCTTCTCGTCCCTACAAAAAATTAGGGTCGCATAATAAAAATTAGCGATTTTACAGCCAAAAATTAAAAACATGTTAATTGCGAAATTGCCAATGAACGCAACTAAAAATACATCCTTTAATCATTTTGTGATTAATTTTGATAGTTATTCACAAAACGTACGTCCTCGCAAAATTTTAGCCCAATTTAATAAAAACCAACAAAGTTATCAACAAATTAAAAAAATTACTCTATACTGTTTTTTGCTTCTCCTGTAAAATTAATAAAATGTTAGTTAGGGCCTTTTGTATTTTAGGTGCCGATATCAGGGATGGAATTGTTGATACAAATGTACTTTTTTTGATACTATTTAATGTTCAAAAATACGTTGATACGCCCGCGACTCATTTGATACATTTTCAAAACTGAACGAATTTTAACTAATTTTTTTATTGACATTTTTTTCTTGCATTTATTTTTCCCCATTTTCTACTAATTGAAATTTGGTTCTTCCTGGAAAACTCTTTTAAATTTAAAAGAGTTTTATTTATATTGATGTATGGTCAGAGATGCCAACTATTTGAGAGCAAAAGGCGCACAAAAATTTTATAAACGGCTAAAAACGCTTAAATTTGCTTGAAAAAAAGGGTAAAAAAGCACTGGACTGTTTTGTAAATATGTAGATGAAAAAGTAAAAAAAATAATATTTTTATTCAAACAAAATTTTTGATAAGTTTGTTGATTAAAATTTTGAGCAACCGATATTTTGGTCCACAGGTGCTGATTTTTAAGACAACATTTTTTACCGAATTCATCTCAAAAGTTGCAAACTGTTGAGTAAAAAATAGTAAAAAAAATTAAAACCGATATTTTGGTCCACAGATGCTGATCAGCATCGCGATTTTTAAGATTAAAATTATTGTTTCATAATGTACACAAGACATCGAAATTTTGAGCCATATTTTTCAAAAAAGTCAAACAAGAATTTTCAGAAAAAATTAGAATCAGTGGTCCAAAATCGTGGTTCTAGAATTTTGTTGACAAATTCATGTTCAGCATGCAAAAATTAGTATGAAAACATGTAATGCATGATGAAATTATTCCAAAAAAAAATATTTATAGGTTAATTATTTGAAAAGATAGAGGGTTTTGCATTCAGAAAAATTAATTGTGTAAGAGATAGAGAAAACCCAAAATGCAAATAAAATAGCAAAAAAAATATTTTTGTTCTAAATTTTACACCATAGATGGGGGCCGTTTTACTGAATATTTTGCCATAAAAAAGTAATTTTCGTGAAAATGGAAGATAGAGGGTTTGAATATAGGCCCTCGATACACTTTGTGGAGTCTCTGACTAATATTTAATGAGTTACACTCAAAATAACAAAGTAAGTATACCGCCATACTTTGTTTGGAGGCTATAAAAATTAATTTTAAAAAGCACTGAAAGCACCAACTCAAAATTTGAAAGCACCATGTTAGTGCGATTTTCTAATTTGGCACTAGGCTAAAAATTTTCGCGTTTTGACACATTAAAAAGCACTAGATCTAGCGCGAAAAGTACTAAGTTGGCATCCCTGTGTATGGTCTAATGAATATCAGATGAATTTTTACGCCTCTCCGAACCAACGTTAACCTCAATTTGCGAACACTGTTAATGTCTTTTTTGATTATGAATCTGGGGTGCCCCACTACTATATTTTAACGAAAATCAAAATCTTCGCCAGAGTCGTTTATGAAAAAATAGCGGTCAAACGCCAAAAACTTTACATTTTCAGCTTATTTCGAAAACGATGAGAGATATGAAAAAATTACTTAAGACAAAAATTATTCCTCGGGAGAAATTTAATAAAACTGTAAATTCACATAAGGCAATTGCCATGTTTTTGTTGCCAAAAAATGCACTTTTAAATTCCGAGCTAAATACTTTGCGTTTTCTGTAAAAAAAAAATAACGAACTATAATTACTATTTTTTGTTGTTTCAAATAAAATTAAATAAAATTAAAAAAAGTACATTTATGGTCAAAAAAGTACAATTTAAAATCATTTTTGATACCAAAATGAAATTGCCATATTTCATCCCTGGCCGATATATATAATTGATTAGTGATCGATTTTACGACATTCTAGCGATGCCCGTTTGTCCGTCTCTCTGTCTGTCTTTGGAAATGATCACTGCCAAAATATTACACGAAGATGACTGAAACTAAACTTAATATATTTATTGGAAGTTCTCCCGAGCAGTTTGGTATTGCATTTGATCGATATCAGTTCAACGGTTCAAAAGGTATGATCATAACCTAAAAATACAAAATGCTTTAATTCGGCTGCTGGTTGACATATGTAAACATAATTGAACACCGAATTGTATTTTAACAAGTACGGGCATATTTTTTTACAAAAAAGAAAAAATTCGCGATTTTTTTCTTTTTTAACTAAAATTTTTTTCGCGGAAATTAAAAAAAAAAAAAAATATTTTGAAAGTAAATTCCTTTTAAAAAAAGTTTTTTGCAATAATCTTTTTGAAATTGTGGAGGGTATCAATACATTCGGCAAGGCCGAATTTAAATTTTTTACTTGTTTTTTTTTTTGTTTTTGTCAAAATCGGAGTCAGAACCCCTAAAACATGAAAAGACTTTTTCATTAAAAAAAAAACAAAAAAAAAAAAAAAAATAACCGGATGTTTCTTCTACACGATCCAATGTCCTTTGGTCCGATTTGGCCCATTTACGAACTTAACTTTAATTTCATTTATTTTTATAAATAAATAAAATAAAAGTTAAGTTCCCAAACTGGTTTTTATATTTTGATGCGTTAAACAGTATTAAAATTTTCTCGGAAAAAAATTTTGTGAAAAAAATTTCCTCAAAAAAAAAACTTTTGGTGAAAAAAAAATTCCACGAAAAAAACTTTTAAAAAAATAAAAAATAACACTGTGCCATAGTGAAAAAATACTTCTGATGTGACATAGTATAGGTTGTTGGTCTTGTCGAGTAGATCACAAAAATGCCCATTAAACTTGCCAGACACCCTCAAATTTTAAAGTTATTGTCAAAGAACGTTTTTTGGGACTTTTCTCACTAAACCTTGTGTAATTCCGAAAATTTTCAACCGATTTTAAAGTTTTAAACTGTTTTGGATAGAAAAAGGATAGGGCTTTCCATGTGTGTGAATTGGTCAATACGTAAAAGAAAGATATTTACTGATTTCTTCTATAAAATCAAATTTTTTTGTTATTTTTTGAAAATTTTTCGAGTTTATCGATTTTTTTCTGCTATAGTTCGTTTAACAACCTTTATATTTATGAGCGTTTTTATACCCTCCAACTACAGTATGGGGGTATACTCACTTTGTCATTCCGTGTGTAACGCATCGAAATATCGGTGTAGGACCCCATAAAGTATATATATTATTGATCAGTGATCGATTCTAAGACATTCTAGCGATGTCCGTCTGTCCGTCCGTCCGTCCGTCCGTCTGTCCGTCCGTCCGTCTGTGGAAGACACGATACAGTCCAAAATAAAAGTGGTAGACTCCTGAAATTTGGCACATATGTGTCTCATGTCCATAGGCTGGTTAAGTTCGGAGATGGGCAAAATCGGACCAGGGGGGAAAAAGTTCCCCCTTGAAGAACTAAACAAACCTCTGAAAAATACCATATTTTTATATGATTTTTTGTTTTTTTGTTTAACAAATCCAACATTTTAATGCTACAAGAAGTTCAAGGTCCTGCATTTGGACACACAGAATTAGAAAAAATCATTTTACGGTCCGCCCCCGCCCCCTTTATGGGCGTGGAATAATTTTTTTTTTATATAATGATAAATTTGTATTTCTTTAGTGCAAAAAGCATAAGAATTATTTTTTTAATCCTTATTCGAGAGGAATTGTGCCCCCAATTACCACTACCGACCCCCCCCCCCCCAAAAAAAAAGAAGACGCCCCTGCAATTTTTTTTTTATTTATTTGCATGTTGGAGGGTATAAAAGATTCGGCACAGCTGAATTTAACACTCTTACTTGTTTTTAAGAAAATTGATTTCTTAATACGATAAGCTTTATCCTAAAAAAAATCGGATAATAATTGACAGAGTTGTGATAATTTTTCTAAAAAAGAAAATTAAGATTTTGCAGGAAATCGACGTTCAGATAACCCAGGCAAAAAAATAAATTTATCATAAATTGTCATGTACAATATTTTTAAAGGTTTTTGGCGTGCTGAATCTGAATCTGGCTTTTAAATTGCTCTATCTCGTCAGGTTTTTGAGATATTTAAAATAAATTGATATATTAAAAATTTAATAAGATAGCGCAATTTCAAGGTCAAATTCGAATTCAGGAGGTCAAAAACCTTTAAAATAATGATACGCGACCTCTCAGTATGTTCGTTTATTTTTTATTTTTTGGCTGGGTTATCCGCAAGGCAATTTCATACAAATCTTAATTTTCTTTTTTAGAAAAATTATCACAACTCTGTCAATTATTATCCAATTTTTTTGGCATAAAGCTCATCGTATTCAGAATTAAATTTTCTTTAGGAATACGTTTATTAATATAAATGTTGAACAAACTATAGCAGAAAAAAATCGATAAACTCAAATAGTTTTCAAAAAATAACAAAAAATTAGATATTGTTGAAAAAATCAATACATATTTTTCTTATATGTATAGACCAATTCACATACATGAAAAGCCCTTTTCTTCTTCTATCCAAAACAGTTGAATAATTGAAAATCGGTTAAAAAATGTTTAAGTTACACTTGGTTTAGTGAAAAAAGTCCCAAAAAAACGTTTTTGGCAATAACTTTAAAATTTTGGGGTGTCTGGCAAGTTTGATGGGCATTTTTGTGATCTTTCCGACCAGACCTACAACCTTAACTACCTCATTTTAAAAGTATATTCGATTTTGTGTTTTTTGTACCACAGTGCAATTAAAGGAATTTAAAAAAAAATCAAAAATATTTTCGCGGAAAAAATTGCCAAAAAATAAAATTCCCGGAAAAAATGTTTATGGAATACCAATGGTTCCCAACCTTTTTTACGCCACGCCCCACATTTAAGTTAAAACAAGTAGAAAAGTTGAATTCGACTTTGCCGAATCTATTAATACCCTCCACAATGCCTTTTTTAAAGCATAGTACATTTTAATGCGAAAAAAATTAACAATTTTGATTAGAAATATTTTATCTTGAGTAAAAAACTCTTTTTTTGTCATTAAAAAAAAAAAAAAATACCAATTTTTTTTTGAGTGTAAAATTTTTTTCGAGTGTAATGTTTTTTTTTACCGTAAAAATATTTCTGAGTGAATGCACGTACGTAAGTACACAAAATATTGTAATTTTTGTAAAAAAAAACAAAATTTTTTTTAGTGTAAACATTTTTTTTAGTGTAAAATTTTTTTTGAGTGTAAAATTTTTTCGAGTGTAATTTTTAAGCTACCAATGCTTTAAAAACTAAACAAGTTTAAAAGCATTGCTTTAAAATTAAACAAGTTTAAAAAGCAATGCTTAGTTACCACCAATGCTTTTAAAACTTGTTAAACACGTGGCATTTAAGTTGAAACTAATCTGAAATTCAGGGTTTTGCTTATAACTTTTGAACCACTGGACCGATGGAGCTAAAATTCAATACCAAATAGACCTGGGGAACGGTAAAGACACATGTCAAGCTTAAACAGTCTCATTACTGTCTTCCAAAAGTTATCGTATTTTTTATCTCGTAAATTCGTGAAACACCCTTGCCGAAATTTAATCTTTTGCTCATAACTTTTGAACCACTCGACCGATTTGGCTGGATTGCAATACCAACCTGACCAGGTAAATGACCAACATATATGCCAAACTTCAGTAGCCTCTGTAAAGTCTTTCAAAAGTTAGCGTGTTTTCTACGGACGGAAAGACAGACAGACGGACGGACGGACGGACATCGCTAGATCGACTTAAAATCGATCGAGGATCATAAATATATATACTTTATGGGGTCCTAGACCAATATTTCGAGGTGTTACAAATGACAAACTTATATATACCAAACCTGTAAAAAACTTGAATTCAAGTATTTTCAAGTAAGTACACTCAAAATATTTTGTAGGCAAAAACAAATGAAAAACACACTTAAAACCAGTGAATAAACAATTGAAAACCATCCCAGTAATTATTCATTTGTTTTAACAAACATCAACATTTTTTTTTTACTGTTGGCAAAATTTTCTAAAATAAATAACATAAACATTAAAAAATTACGGTTTTTCTTTCTTTTCGAAAAACAAATTCGAAAAAAATAACCAACGAAAACATTAAAAATTAATGATAGTTCTGTTATTTTTACCAACAAATTTAAAAAAAATAAGCTACGAAAACAATAAAAATTAATGATTTCGTAGGTAGTTTTTTAAAATTTTTTATTGAAATATTTTTTTAAAAATTTTTAATAAAATTTTTGGGGAATCGATCCCGCAATCAACTACATTCTGGCCATACACTCTACCCATCGTGCCAAAGTCACTTGATACAAACATGTTTTTATATTTCTATAAATAATTTTTTGATTTTTTTTTTCTACAAAAAAATAACTGACTTGTGTAGTTAAAAACTAATGATAATTTCATTAAAAAATACCAACAATTTAAAAAAAAAAATTACTTACACAAATCATTAAAAATCAAAAGAATAATCAGTCGTTTTTACTTACAGAACAAAAATTAAGGACTTTAAAAATTAAATGTTAAGGAAAATCTTTATTTTTAGTGTGTTATTTTTGAAACAAAGGACTGAAGTAGTCATTAATAAAAACTGAACATCAAACAAATGTTTTTTCTTTTAAAAAAGACTAAACGGAAAACTTTTTAAATAAACTACAAACAGTTAATGCCATAATTTTTTGAGTGTATACAAATAATTGTACTTGAGATTTTCAAGTATAAATATTTTTTACTTACTTGAATAATTTTTCAAGTAAGTAAAAAAACTTGTACTTCAAATGTTCAAGTACAAGTATTTTCAAGTATTTTTTATTTGAACAAATTTTCATCAAGTAAAAATACTTGATAAACATTTTGTTGAAATAAAAAACTTAAGCAACAATTTTTAGAAAATTTGTTTATGTGCTTGTCAAAAAATAAATAAATTAAAATAAACTTTTGTTATGGACATAATTTTGGTTTTATTTTGTTATTGGCTTGATGGGCTTGGGAATAAAAATAGAGAGGATAAGTGGACACTTAGAAGAGTAGGATTTGAAAGGTGGTTGTGGACCTGGAACGGTGGCGAGTTATGGAAGGAATGCTGAATGGTAGTTTGGAGGAGTGGAAGATAAACATGCAAAAATGTTGATGTGTGTTGGAATGCTGTGCATATAATTTCGTCCAATTTGGTGTTGGGGGTTGGTGCTATTATGGTCTGTCCGGATTTGTTGGCACCGAGAGAAAGTCTAAAGACTAGGGAGTAATATGATAAGGGTGTGACCGATTCAGTGTATCTTTAGGCCCAATTTTTGGATTTGGGGTAGGGACGAGTAGATCTTGGGAATCATGTAAGGCAATACCCAACGTAGAAGTAGTTGTGTCGATGATATGGCTTTTGGAGATAATTCAATAAAACATCTTAAGTTTGTAGTGTCATTTTACTCCCGTGTAAGTCATGCGCGTGTACAGTAATTTTATACAACACGTATGAAAGTTCCTCCTAACATTAATTGCAGTACGCGCATTGTCTTATTGTTAGTAGTGGTTCGGAAACATTTTTGTTTAACAAATTTATTTAAAAACACTTTTCAGTTAATTTTTACTTGAAGAAAATGTTTTCAAGTATTTTACTTGAACAAATTTGTGTTCAAGTATTTTATTGGAACACAAATTGTTGCAAGTAAAAATATACTTACTTACTTGAACTTTTCGTCAAGTAAATAAAAAATATTTATACTTACTTGAAAATTTTTTCAAGTAAGTAAAAAATATTTGTACTTGAATTTTTCAAGTATAAGTACAAGAATACTTGAAAAAAATTAATATAAGTAAAAAAATACTTAAGTACTTTACAGGTTTGATATATACCCTCTATCACTAGAGTGGAGGGTATAAAAATTGCTTTGTCCCCCCTACACTAAAGGAAAATTTGTTAATTTTTGTTTCTAATGAGAAATTACTACTGGTTTAGCACAGTTTTTGTAACATATGCATTTAAACTAAGTTTTTAGTAAAAATATTAAGCAATAACCAAAATTTTTGTAGTTAATTTTTCTAAAAAAAAATAGGTTTTGTAGTTAATTTGACTAAAATTTTTTTTGAAAATTTGCTCGTTGTACCTCTGAAACCTTCAAATTGCCCCAGTGGGGCGAGAATCAAAGGTTGGGAACCATTGTGGTATACTAAACTGTGTTTGTAATTTTTATAATACCCTTCAGTATCAAATGCTGTTTACATATGTCAACCAGCAGCCGAAAAAAAAGCATTTTGTGTTTTTAGGTTATGTAGAATATACAAAAATTTTCGTGGTGTTCATTTACACAGATCATAAAACATAAACATTTTTTTACATATTGCTAACATACTTCAACACAAAATAAACGAAATATCAAATGGTCATGTTTTAATACTAAAAATATTTTGCTAATTTTTTTTTTAAATAAATATCAATAAAAAAATTGTTTAATAGATTCAATGACATATTGCAAAATTATGAGTTTGAAATAAAAATTTACCACCTAAAAATGCCTAATATGACCTCAAATGGTAAATTGGACAATTGTCAATGATGCGTTTGTTTTTTTTTTTAAATGCTGATGCTGTTTCATTTCGTATACCAAAAATGGATATAAATTCATAAAATTTGTCACTAACATACAAAATTAATAATAAAAATTCAAAGACATTAACCATTGAATAGTAAATTTAAAAACAAAAAAAAAAAAAAAAATAAAAAATAATTACAAATTATCCAAGAAAACTATAAAGATGATGACGATGAAAATCAACTGAAACCTGATATTAAAGAAGTTTTTAAATAATAAATGAACATGTGTAAAAAAATCAGCACGAGCGAGTGTCGGACCGAACGACCAACATTTTACTAAAGATGGCTAATGTCAAGATGGGCATAAATTAATCTAAAACTGGTTTATTAAACATACAATGGAATAGGTTGAATGGTTGGTTGCTTAGTAAGTTGGTGGTAGGTTAGTAAGTTGTTTGGTTTTCAAATGTCACAAGATTGGGACAAAGTTGCTGTCTGTGCAACCAACTAAGCAATAGCAACACATTAATGTAAACTTATGTCTTGGGATAGCATTTATTTTTTCATTGATAACTAAATAGAACAGTTTAAGTTATCGATAATAAACTTGTCTTGTCGATAACTAACTATTCTACAGAAAAGTTCAAATTATAGATCTATCGATAACAAACTTTTCTATAAAAAAAAGTTTTAATTATCGATGTATCGATAACACGGGTTTCTATAGAATAGTTAAAATGATCGATATATCAATAACAAACTTTTCTATAGAAAAGTTTAATTTACCGATGCACCGATAACAAACTTTTAAATAAAAAGTATTAATTATCGATATATCGATAGCAAACTTTTTTATAGAAAAGTTTAAATTATTAATGTATCGATTACAAACTTTTCTATAGAAAATTCAAATTGTCGACGTATCGATAACAAACTTTTCTATAGAAAAGTTAAATTATTAATGCATCGAAAACAAACTTTTCTATAAAAGGATGTAATTATCGATTTATCGATAGCAAACTTTTCTACACCGAAAAAAATCCATGCGTAAAATACACGAATCCTTTCGTACAATGTCCGAAAACATTCGTGATTTCGCACAACAAGAGACATTCGTAAAATACACGAAATGTTTCTTACATTGCACTATAGGGAATTTTCTGGTATTTTCTGGCCAAAACTCCAAAAGTTGGGATATTGCCTCAAAATTTGGCAAGTTTATTTGGCGGTAAGTTTTAAGGCTCTGTATAAAAAATTGGCATGATCTAGCCCAATAAATCGCGTTTTTAATGCAATTTTGTAATATAATTTTGTCAATAATTTTTACATCCACGCCCACAAAAGGGGGCGGGCAAAAAAATAATTTTCCTAATGCCTTTGGTACAAGTGCAGGGCTTTGAACTTCTTGTGGCGTATTTTTTTTTTAATTTTTAAGCAAATGTACAAAAAAAATGGAAAATGTGGGATTTTGCGTAGCTAGACTAAGTTATTTAAGGGTTAGCTTTATTTCACATGTTCCAATTTTGCCCATTTACGAACTTGAACATCGTAAGACTATAAGACATATTCGTGCCAAACATCAGGTGGCTAGCTCTTTTGGTTTGGACAGCATCGTGCATTCCCCAGACAGTGAGACCGACAGACGGTCGGACGGACATCACTAAATATCTTTTCCCCATGGAGCCGCATGGCTTAGCGGATGAATACATCTTACTCACAAAGAGTTTCCAAATATATCATAGAGATATGGGAGTATGCAATTATATGCAAAAAAAGTAGCAGTCCACAAATATATTTGGTTTAAAAAAGAAAAAAAATAATTAAATAGAAAAATTAAAAAATATATGGGGCATTCCAAGCCAAATCACTCACTTTTAGACCCGACCCCTTTCGATTTATTTTATTTTTGGATATGTTTTAGTACTTATTAAATGCAACTTGGACACCAATTTTCAGCCTTTTATTTCAAGGTGGTGTTGAGTAATCAATTTTTCAAAATGGCGATTTTCTCAAAAAAATTAAGAAATTGAAATTTTCAATTAATTTTGACCATTAAAAAATATAGATATTTTAAAAAAAGTTGGACAACGTTTTGTTGGTATTCAAATGTAGTTTTAGAAAAAAAATATGAAAAAATTATTCGAAGTAATTATCACTTATTTTTTGACGTTTAAAAATTAAAATCGACTTTTTGAAAAAGTCCGAAACCTTCGATTTTTTTGTAAAAAACTATAAAAATTCTACTCTAAATTACGCAACTTTTAAGCCATAATTCGAGATGTGATCACAATTCTTTCTATTTTTTTTTAAATTTTAAAAATTGCACCTTTTATTTTTTGGCTCTGATTTATTTTATATGGTGCTCCAAAAAAAATAAATTGGTAGATATTGACCCTAACTTACCCTAGATATATTCATTTCGAGGTAGAAATACGTCTCACAAAAATTTAGAGCGATCGGAAATGGGTAAGGCGTTCCTCATGGGCCTTGAAGTTTAGAGAACGGATTACAAGGAAAAATATGAATTTTTTTCTGTTTTCTCAATATTTTTTGTATTTTAAGTTAAGTTTAAATTCAAACAATTACAGAATTATGATGTAGAGTAAAATGGCTTTCTAATAAGATACTAAAAACTAAAATCGGTTGAAAATCAGCCAAGTTATTACAACTTCCCCAGGCATCTAACGTGTGGCAGACAACTTGATTAAGCAATACAATCCGATTTTTGAAATTCATTGAAATTTTCTACTGTAATAACATTTTTTTATTCTTCAAGGTCAAATGTAATAAGATGACAAGTATTTTTCATATTGTGTTTTGCTAACATGTTTTAAATTAATGCTAAAAATGCCTGCATTTTCAACACCCTTTTGAAATCTCAATTTAAAAAAAAAAATTTTTTTTTTGTTTTAAAATTTGGAAAGACCAAAAAAATATTACACTGAAACATGAATAATGAAAAAATGTAATTACAGTAGAAAATTTCAATAAATTTAAAAAAAGGGACTAGTATTCTTTAATCAAGCGGTATGACACATGCTAGATGCCTGGGGAAGTTGTAATAACTTGGCTGATTTTCAACCGATTTAAGTTTTTAGTACCTTATTAGAAAGGCATTTTACTCTACATCACAATTCCGTAATTGCTTGAAATAAAACTTAACTTAAAATACCAAAAATATTGCGAAAACAGAAAAAAAATCATATTTTTCCTTGTAATCCGTTTTTTAAACTTCAAGGACCTTGCTAAACGCCTTACCCATTTCCGATCGTTCTAAATTTTTGTGAGACGTATACTTAGTAAGTATTACTTACCTCCAAATGAATATATTTAGGGTAAGTTAGGGTCAGTATCTACCAATTTGTTTTTTTTGGAGCTCCATATAAAATAAATCAGAGCGATAACATAAAAGGTGCAATTTTAAAAATTAAAAAAAAATAGAAAGAATTGTGATCACATTCTGAGTTATGGCTTAAAAGTTGCGTAATTTAGAGTAGAATTTTTATAGTTTTTTACAAAAAAATCGAAGGTTTCGGACTTTTTCAAAAAGTCGATTTTAATTTTTAAACGTCAAAAAATAAGTGATAATTACTTCGAATAATTTTTTCATATTTTTTTTCTAAAACTACATTTGAATACCAACAAAACGTTGTCCAACTTTTTTTAAAATATCTATATTTTTTAATGGTCAAAATTAATTGAAAATTTCAATTTCTTATTTTTTTTGAGGAAATCGCCATTTTGAAAAATTGATTACTCAACACCACCTTGAAATAAAAGGCTGAAAATTGGTGTCCAAGTTGCATTTATTAAGTACTAAAACATATCCAAAAATAAAATAAATCGTAAGGGGTCGGGTCTAAAAGTGAGTGATTTGGCTTGGAATGCCCCATATAAATCAACATTTTAAATCTGTACTTTGTACAAAATATATTTATTTGCTCTATTGATAATTGAAATTAATTTCAAAAGATTTTAATACAGGATTTTAAGACGTTAATTTTGTAATAAGTTATGTTCTCCAAAAAAAAAAAAAAAAAATAATAAAAAATTAAATTTTGTTTTTGACGCCTCCGTACTAGCGGTAAAAGAGTTTGGTGTACAAAAATATGTATGCTAGCTTACTTTTATATAGTTTACTGTATAATGGCATCTGAAAAAAGTTTTTTTGAACACATCAAAAATGGACTTTTGGCCAACAATTCCTTATAAATTCCCTATAGTGCATTGTACGAAAAATCTTTTTAATTTTACGAAAATATTTTATGTATTATACGAAAATATTTCGTAAATTTAATGCAAAATTTCGTAAAATACACGAAAATTATTTGTATTTAAAATCAATAATTTCGTAAAAAGCAAAAATTAATTTGAATACTTACGAAAATATTTCGTGACCTTAATGATAATTTTTTTTTGTAGTTTTACCTGAAAATTTCGTAGAATCCACGAAAATATTAAAGTCTCTTTTAAAATGATACAAGTTATGAAGTGAACATTTTTTTATTAAAAAAGAAATATTTTTTTTAATAATTCAGCATTTCCCAGTGAACAAACACACTCTATTTTACTCCAAAATTTTAAATTACGACTGAAATTATTTTTATTTTATGTATGGCTTCATCTAAACGAGCCCACTTTTTAGACTCTAAAATCTATATATATAAAAGAGTAATGTGACTGACTGACTGACTGACTGACTGACTGACTGACTGACTTATTGACTGATTCATCATCGCCCAGCCCAAACCGCTGAAGCTAGAGACTTGAAATTTGGACTGTAGGTTCACCTCCCGGAATATAGATCCACTAAGGCTGGATTTTTGCCAGTGTTGATTCTAAGGGGGTAAAAAGGGTAAAAAACTGTACTTATAGTACTTTTTATATCTCCTGAAATAATGGTCATAGAGACTTGAAATTTGGACTGTATGTTCACCTCCCGAAATATAGATACACTAAGGCCGAATTTTTTCCAGTGTTGATTCTAAGGGGGTAAAAAGGGTAAAAAACTGTACTTTTGGTACTTTTTATATCTCCTGAAATAATGGTCATAGAGACTTGAAATTTTGTTTGTATGTTCACATCCTGGAATGTAGATCCAGTAAAGCTGGATTTTTGCCAGTGTTGATTCTAAGGGGGTAAAAAGGGTAAAAAAACTGTAATTTTGGTACCTTTTATATTTCCTTAAAAAATGGTCACAAAAACTTGAAATTTGGACTGTATGTTCACCTCCCGGAATATAGATCCACTAGGGCTTGATTTTTGCCAATGATGATTCTAATGGGGTAAAAAGGGTAAAAAACTGTACTTTTGGTACCTTTTATATTTCCTTAAATAATAGTTCTAGAAACTTGAACTTTGCAATGTAGGTTCACCTTCCGGAAAAAAGATTCACTAACAAGGAAAGTATCTCAACCCTTATGAACCGATTTGCCTGAAACTTAAAATTTATATAAAAGAGACAATTCTAAGGTTGGGGTGTCTCGGCTTATCGGCCATATCGGGGATTTTGGGGTTCAAAACATGGGTAAAAAAATGGCGAAAAAATCTTTTTTTGGATTTTTCAGCCATTTCTTTTTAAGAAACTATATGATGATTTCATATGAGAAGCAAGGTTTTTTTAATGCCTATCCAATTTAATGCATAACCTTGTAAAAATTCGGCCTCTTTAAATATTTTTTTCAGGAAAATGTGTAAATTTTGGGGGGCATTTATGTGATGACATAGACCTACGATATCCATATGAATAAGAAATTATCCTTATTAAATTTAAGTCGACACGTATTTTTGCCCTAGACGATATTTCTGTTAGTTTGGAAGTTATCAAAATTTTCCCGAAGGCCCACATGGTTTCATAAGGGGACAACGAAATTTTTAAACACCGATATGGCCGATTAGCCGAGACACCCCAACCTTAAAATCGTCTATTTAATATATATTTTAAGTTTCAGGTAAATCGGTTCATATGGGTAGAGATACTTCCCTTGTAAGTCTGGGTTTTTGCCAATGTTGATTCAACGGGGCAAAATGGGCAGAAAAGTGTACTTTTGGTACTTTTTTTACATACTGAAATAATGTTCATTCAAATTTGAAATGTAGGATCCTTTAGTGCACAAGTACTTTCTGAAAATTCTGTACCGTTTATAAAAAGTACCTTTCACAAAAAGTACCTTTAATAAAAAGTACCTTTTATAAAAAGTACCTTTTATAAAAAGTACCTTTTATAAAAAGTACCTTTTATAAAAAGTACCTTTTATAAAAAGTACCTTTTATAAAAAGTACCTTTTATAAAAAGTACCTTTTATAAAAAGTACCTTTTATAAAAAGTACCTTTTATAAAAAGTACCTTTTATAAAAAGTACCTTTTATAAAAGTACCTTTTATAAAAAGTACCTTTTATAAAAAGTACCTTTTATAAAAAGTACCTTTTATAAAAAGTACCTTTTATAAAAAGTACCTTTTATAAAAAGTACCTTTTATAAATAGTACCTTTTATAAATAGTACCTTTTATAAAAAGTACCTTTTATAAATAGTACCTTTTATAAAAAGTACCTTTTATAAAAAGTACCTTTTATAAAAAGTACCTTTTATAAAAAGTACCTTTTATAAAAAGTACCTTTTATAAAAAGTACCTTTTATAAAAAGTACCTTTTATAAAAAGTACCTTTTATAAAAAGTACCTTTTATAAAAAGTACCTTTTATAAAAAGTACCTTTTATAAAAAGTACCTTTTATAAAAAGTACCTTTTATAAAAAGTACCTTTTAAAAAAAGTACCTTTTATAAAAAGTACCTTTCATTAAAAGTACCCTTTATAAAAAGTACCTTTTATTTAAAAGTACCGGAATTACAATTTTTGATACTTTTTTTTTCCTAAAATTATATTTATAAAAACTTTTTATATTTCCTAAAATCTTAAAATTTGCAATGTAGGCAAATTCGGTAAAAAAAAGCATTCTGTGAAAAATACGTTTTTCCGTTTCTTAGTGGGGTAAAAAGACTAAAAAAGTGTATTTACGGTACCTTTGATATTTTTTGACGTAATGGTTCTAGAAACTTAATATTAGGAATTTAAAATCCTCTTTGTACTTTAAATATTTGCTAAAATAATGATCCAAGAAAATTGAAATATGGAAAAGAGGATCCTTCGGTGAAGAAAAAAACATTCTGGAAGAGGTTCTTTTTGGAAATTCCGTTTAAAACGGGGGTAAGAAAGTGTACTTTTGGTACTTTTTTTGGTTCTTATAATAATGAAAAAGGGTAAATTTTGATTATTCTTATATTTCTTGAAATATTAGTTCGGAAACTTGATATTTTAAATTTTTAAATAAAGGATCACCTAGCACAAAAACACAGTTTTTGAAAAATTAAATTTTAAGGGGAAAAGGGGGCAATTGGTTATTTTTACCTATCTAACTATTAAACTCAAAGTCCCAGAAATAACACCCAAGAGACGGACATATTTTAAAATTTAAACTTTTAGAACGGGGAACGAAATGGAATAGAGCAGGAAAAAATATGGAATGATACTTTTTCCTTAAATTTTTCGTATTTTACTTTTTTAACTCCGTAACTCATTTTTATTCCAATTTCTTTATTCACTGAAATATTTATTCACTCCAAATCCAAAATCCCGATATTAGGGCTCGAAAAATATTAAAATTTTATTGTTTAAATTTTTCATTGAAATATTATTTTATGAAAGACTTAAACGTGCACAAGTTAATAAAACAAAGAATACGTAGGGGAATTTTCTTGAAATCGGAAGAGCAATTCTGATCCTTCTATTATCCGGTATTCAATGCAACCGGTAACGAAGTACCGGGATGGTAAGCTAGTAAGTTTAATAAAACAAAAAATTAAGTCTATCGGCAAATTTTCAAAAAAATACTTTGTGGAGTTTTTAGCTTTGTGGAGTGTTTTTGGAAGGCTTTTTTTTTAGCTCCAAACAAATTTGATTTTTGACAAACATTTTTTGATAATAAAAATATTGTTTCATATTTGAATCATTTTGGACTCTGAACCAAAAAAAAACTAAATTTGTTTTATTTTTCAAGTATCCCATCCAAAACACGTTGAAACGCTCCACAATAAGAAAATTTGTGTTTTTTGAGGGCACTTTTTTCAGAGTCCAAAATGATTAAAATATAAAAAAAAAATTTTTGGTATCAAAAATTGTCAAAAACACAAATTTTTTTTCGGAGATAAAAAAAATGTTTTAGAAGAGCTTAAAACTACACTCAAAAAAATAAAACTGTAATGTTAGAAAAAAAAGCTTGTAAAACTACAAGAAAATTTGCTGATTTTGAACCCACAATTTTTTTGCTAAAGTTAGCAAAAATGTTTTGCCAATAATTAGTTAACTAATTTTTTTTTTTTAACTTAGTTCATACATATCTGAGGACCACATTGGGTTCGGACCCGATAGGTCCAGACCCCGATGGGCCTAGACCTAGTTGGGTTCCTTATAAATCGTCATAGTTTTTGATCCAAAATTTGTATCCGTTTCGCTCTACCTTGCTTAGTTTTTGAGATACGTGATTATAGGGGACCACTGGGGTCTTGAGAATTAAAAAACTCGATAACTTCAAAAATATTACTCGGAGAGCTTTTGCGGTCTTGTTCAACGTGCTGAGAGCTACAAAAATGCTTTTGGACTTTTTGTTGTGTCGGCAATATTTACCGAGATATGAGCATTTTAAAATTTTCGGGAATGCTAACTTTTTGGGATCCAAAGTTAGGGCCCATTAGGTCCACACATGTGAAGAGGGCCGGCGATACTATGGAGAACTCGAGAACCAAAAATGGCCTCCATTTTGCTCTATCTGGCTTAGTTTCCGAGATAGCGCCATTTTAAGTTTTCTGAAATTAAAAAATTTACCATTTATTTTGCTAATATTAGCAAAAAAGCTTGTAAAAATTTGGTCAACTCAATTTTAAATCTAGCAAAAAAAATTAGTTCAAATTTTGTTTAAAATTGCTAATGCGCAAAATTAAGTTTACAAGATATTTTTGCTAACATGCTAATCTCAACTAAAAATTTGCTAAAAGTAAGCTAAATCTACTAATGTATTATTTTGAGTGTACTGTATCAAGTAGAAAAGTTTAAGCTATTGATGTATCGAACAAACTTTTCTATAGAAAAGTTTTCTATAGAAAGGTTTGTTATCGATACACGGATTATTTAAACTTTGTTTTAAACTATTGTATAGAAAGTTTGTTTTCTATTCATCGATAACTTAAACTTTTGTATAGCAAAGTTTGCTATCAATACATCGATAATTTGAACTTTTGTATAGAAAAGTTTGTTATCGATACATCTATAATTTAAACTTTTGTATAGAAAAGTTGGTTATCGATACATCGATAACTTAAATTTTTTTATAGAAAAGTTTGTTATCGATATATCGATAATTTGAAATTTTTTTTACAAAAGTTTATTATCGATAATATAAACTTTTCTATAGAAAAGTTTTTATACCCTTCAACTACAGTATGGGGGTATACTCAATTTGTCATTCCGTGTGTAACGCATCGAAATATCGGTCGGGGACCCCATAAAGTATATATATTATTGATCAGTGATCGATTTTAAGACATTCTAGCGATGTCCGTCCGTCCGTCTGTTCGTCTGTCCGTTTGTCCGTCTGTCCGTCTGTCTGTCTGTCCGTCTGTCCGTCTGTCAGTTTGTTCGTCTGTAAAAGAGCTAGACCCATCAAGTTTTGCATAAATATGTCTTATGGTCCTAGGCAGTTTAAGTCCGGAAATGGGCCAAATCAGACCTGGAGGAAAAAAGTTCCCCCTTGAGGAACTAAACCAACCTCTGAAAAATGCCAATTTTTTTGACTTTTTTTGTATATTTGTGAAACAAATGAGACATTTTTATGTTCGCAGAAGCTAATAGCCCTGCGCTTTTTTAAGGGCGTGGATAAAAAAATAGTTTAAATAATTTTAAAACTATAATACTTTAGTGCACAAAGCAGATAAAAATGAACTTGTAAACATATACCGCGAGGACCAAGGAGTCCCCCCCAGCTCACCGACCCCTCCCCCATCTTTCCAACTCCCCTAAAAAACGCACCTGTCAAATTTTTTTTTATTTGATTACATGTTGGAGGGTATAAAAGATTCGGCACAGCCGAATTTAACAATCCCACTTGTTTTTGATAATTTTATCAATAATTAAAAAAAAAAAACTTTATAAAAAAGTTTTTTTTTTATCGATACATCGATAGTTAAACTTTTCTATAGAAAAGTTTTTTATCGATACATCGATAATTAAGCTTTTCTATAGAAAATATCGAATTATCGGTGTATCCAGAATAAAGTTTTCTGTAGAAAAGTTTAACTTATCTATGTATCGATAACAAAATTTTCAAAAGAAAAGTTTAAATTATCGATGTATCGATAACAAACTTTTCTAAAGAAAAGTTTAAATTGCCGATGTAGCGATAGCAAACTTTTCTATAGAAAAGTTTAAATTATGGATATATATCGACAACAAACTTGTGTACAGAAAAGTTTAAATAGACGATATATCGATGGCAAATATATATCGATGACAAGCTTATAGTATCGGTGTATCGATAACAAACTTTTCTGTAGAAAAGTTTAAATTACAACTCAAAGTATCGATGTATCGATAACAAACTTTTCTATAGAAAAGTTTAAATTGTCGGTGTATCGATAACAAACTTTTTCTTTAGAAAAGTTAAAATTATCGATGTATCGATAACAAACTTTTCTGTAAAAAATATTAAATAACCGATAACAAACTTTCTATAGAAAAGTTTTAATTATCGATGTATAGATGAAAAAAAAAATAAATAATCGATATATCGATAACAAACTTTTTTATAGAAAAGTTTAAATTATCGACGTTTCGATAACAAATTTTTCTTTAGAAAGGTTTAAATACTCGATGTATCGATAACAAACTTTTCTATAGAAAAGTTTTAATTATCGACGCACCTATTACAAACTTTTCTATAGAAAAGTTTGAATTATCAATGTATCGATATCAAACTTTTTTATAGAAAAGTTTAAACTAATGGTGTATCGATAACAAACCTTTCTATAGAAAATATTATTTAGAAAAATTATTTAAGCGATGTAATAACATAACATTTTTATTGAAAAGTTTAAATTATCGATAAAAAGTTTAAATTATCAATGTATCGATAACAAACTTTTCTATACAAAAGCTTAAATTATCGACGTATCGATAACAAAAGGCTATTTAGAAAAATTATTTAATCGATGTATCGATAACAATTTTTTTATAGAACAGCTTGAATTATCGATGTATCGATAACAAACTTTTCTAAAGAAAAGCTTATGTATCGATAACAAACTTTTCTACAGAAATGCAATAAAATCGGTAACAAATATTTACCACCCTAATAAACATGCATCATGCGCATGTCGTACACTGGACTAAAGTCAAAATGTTCATTTAAATTGTTTATTAAAGAACTGTTCATTAACAAGTTTGTTTGTTGGCTTAACTTTAAATGTTTTTGTTTTTTATGCAGTAAATGCTATAAATTGAAATTAAAAATTCTTTAATCTGTGGCATTTTCCAAAACACTCAAATTAAACTAAAGCAATTGTCATGGTCAAGGCATTAAGCGAGCATATAAATTGTACGACTGACATTACAAGTACTATTAAAGTCTTAGAGATCATTACTAAATCAAAAATTGTATTAAATTCATTTGAGGAAGTATTTAAGAATTTATTTAAAAAAATATAAAAAAAACTGTTGAATTTGAAATTAAATATCTTCAGTCCAAACAAATAAACTAGTTTTGTTTTGTACAATAAATTTTCAAACGTCATTATTTTGACATATAAATTAACTTGAAGTGAATGCAAAATTTATGTTTTTTATATACTGCAAAATTGCTACCATAACGCCATTTAATATCATCATTACCATACTCCCGCCCTCCATAACGAACATTATAGTGCATCATATTTAATAAATGTTTCTAAAACAATGCACATTGGTGCGAAAAACTTATAATATTTAAAATAAATTTATATAATTTGTAAATTAAATATAAAATTTTTGCAAAAAGTAAAATTCTCATATTTTGAACCATTTTTTGGAATTAAAAACTTTAAGGATTCTTAAAAATTTTTTCTGTATTTAAACTTCACACATTCTGGGTTAGGTTAGGTTGGATGGGTTTGAGCGGATAAATTCGGCTTGAAAAAATTTGCATAAATTCTGACTAAAATATTTTGAAACTTGTTAAAAATATCGAACTTGCTTAAAATTACATACCCGAGTAAAAATTTTTATATGATGCAATATATAATGATATATGACACAATGTATATTAATACGCAATTTGATCCGAATAATGGTGGATGTTTTTGCATTAAAAAAGATCAACTTGTATAAAATATGATTTGATTTCATCCGATTTCATCCAGACATTGCCTTATATTGGTGGATCTAATTAGATCTAATTTCACAAAAACATATAAAATCCTGGTGTTTTTTGGTTGGGGTTGAGATACACCACAGGTCAACGATACATTCACCAATTATATTTTCAATATAATTTTCAAAAAAAAAAATGTTTGGCTACGCTTCGAACCAGATAGGTGATATACATAACCCTAAAAAGGAAATGTTTAGGAACATTTTGAAAAGTTTCTTATACTTTGCCTAAAAAAATTAGACATTTTTTTGTTAATTGGAAATATATATAGTTTTATATGGAACAGAATAAGCTATATATAATGTTATGTTAAATTATACAGAAAAACAAATTTTGTATTGACCCTCATAAAATTTTATATAATTATATCAACCGTACACCTTTTAGTCCGAATCATGATTAAATTATATATTACTACATATGCCGAGTAAAAATAAACATATATAACAATATATACCCGAGTAAAAAAGTTCCTATATAGTTGTATATAATTTTATAAACATCATATATGATTAAATAGAATTATATAGAATTTGATGCGAAAAATGAGTCGATAAAACTATATAAAATTTGATCAATGTTTCATATATTTTGATAAATTTTTTATGTAATTTTATGCGAAATTTGGACCCCTATTTTTATATAATAATAGCAAAATTATATAATTAGATATAATTATATAAAAATATATAAAATTGTATAAAACTGTATAAAACTATATAAAGTTATATAAAATTATATAAGGTTTTATATAAATCATAAAGTTTTGTTTTAATTATATATAATTATATATAATTTTACGTAACTTTATATAGTTTTATACAGTTTTATACAATTTTATATTTTTTTATATAATTATATCTAATTATATAAATTTGCGGTTGTTATATAAAAATAGGGGTCCAAATTTCGCATAAAATTATATAAAAAATTTATCAAAATATATGAAACATTGATCAAATTTTATATAGTTTTATCGACTCATTTTTCGCATCAAATTCTATATAATTCTATTTAATCATATATGATGTTTATAAAATTATATACAACTATATAGGAACTTTTTTACTCGGGTAACCAGATGCAAACATTATAAAGCATATATGATTATACATCGCGTGAGATATTTTCAAAATTTTTTAAATGCATTCATATGTAGTTATATATAATTTAATCATGATTCGGATTAAAAGGTGTACGGTTGATATAATTATATAAAATTATATGAGGGTCAATACAAAATTTGTTTTTCTGTATAATGTAATATAAAATTATATATATATCCTATTCTGTTCCATATATAACACTATATGTTTCCATTTAATCAACAATTTTCTAAGTTTTTAAGGCAAAGTATGAGAAACTTTTTAAAATGTTTCTAAACATTTCCTTGTTAGGGTTATGTATATCACCTATCTGGTTCGAAGCGTACCCGAACATTTTTTTGTTTAAGAAAATTATATGTTTGGTGAATGTATTGTTGACCTGTGGTGTGTCTCAACCCAAACCAAAAAACACCAGGATTTTACATGTTTTTATGCAATTAGATCTAATTAGATCCACTAATATATGGCAATGTCTGGTCAAAACTCGGATGAAATCAAATCATATTTTATACAAGTTGATCTTTTTTAATGCAAAAACATCCACCATTATTCGGGTCAAATTGCGTATAAATATATATTGTGTTACATACCATTATATATTGTATCATATAAAAATTTTTACTCGGGATGACTGCATTAAAAAAAATGTAGAAAATATTTCAGGAATGTATAATCATATATAATTTATTATGTTTGTATCAAGTTATATATTGTAATATATGTCTATTTTTACTCGGGTAAAAACATATATGTATGTGTTACCTCTAAGAAGTCGAATGTGTTGTTCAAACCCGTGGAGATATGCCACCTCTATGTAGAAAGTTTTTGAAATACAATTTGTATTTTCTTAAATTTAAATGGAAAATTTTGAAATATGATTGGAAATTTTTGAAATATAAATGGAATTTTCTGAAAAGCATTTGGAAAATTTTGAAATATAAATAGAAATTTTTGAAATACAATTGGAATTTTCTGAAAAGCATTTGGAATATTTTGAAATACAAATGGAAATTTTTAAAATACAATTGGAAAATTTTGAAATATAATTGGAAATTTTTTAAATATAAATGGAATTTTCTGAAAAGCATTTGGAAAATTTTGAAATATAAATGGAAATTTTTGAAATACAAATGGAATTTTCTGAAAAGCATTTAGAAAATTTTGAAATACAAATGGAAATTTCTGAAATACAATTGGAAATTTTTGAATTATAAATGGAAAATTCTGAAATATAAATGGAAATTTCTGAAATATAAATAGAAAGTTTTGAAATATAAATGGAAATTTCTGAAATGACTGGTTCCATTTTAAATAGCATAGGCAATCAGCCGATGGTGGTTCAATTTATCCAAAAATTAATATATCCATTCTTCTGATTTTTATTGAATTTCGGTTTTTGTTATTTAGTCGAAATTGTGAATGGTTCGCGTTTTATCGCTGTTCAAAGTTGGTATTTTGCAACAATTTTATGAAAAATACATAATGTTTAAATGATCGTATCTTTGGAACGCATCATCCGATTGTGACGAAATAAAGCGCAAAATAATGGTTATGTCCTGGTCTTAAAATAGAATTTTGAAAAAGGATAGGATGCTTTGCAAAAAGGATATTGAAATTAAAAAAATGTCCTTAATTTGCAAATATCTCAAAATGCGTATCTTTAATTTTCCTATATTTTTTTGCACATATAGCCCTAAATATACTTAACAACATATGCAAATCCCAAATTGGGATGGTAAACGGTTTAATTGTAAACGCGGTTTCATGAAACGCCTTATTGATTTTTGTTAATAACTCTCGTTTACAAATGAAAAACAATTTCTGCGCACTAACCGCGAATAATTTTTTTATATGTATTTTTGATCGCTAAACTCAAAAATTTCATCAAAAGAACATTTCGCGAATAACTTTTTGTTTAATGAATTTTTTAGCGTTTTTTGGAGGTATTTTGACTATTTTTCTTATATCTTAAGTTCTGTTTATCTGATCTTCTCGCAATAAAAACCAAACTAAAGATAATCAAATTTCCAACAAATCCTACATTCATCATTTTTTCATAAGTTCATAGCTTTACGCGCAAATAATTTTTTTAGCGTTATTTGGAGGTATTTTGACTATTTTTCTTATATCTTGAGTTCCGTTGATCTGATCTTTTCGCAATAAGAACCAAATTAAAGACAATCAAATTTCCAACAAATTCTTCATCCATTATTTTTATATCAGTTCATAACTTTACGCGCAATAGGCAAACATATGACTAAAATAAGTTTTTTGATTAACAAATCATTTAAAAAAAGTTTAAGAAATAGAAATCTTTGCAATTAATTGCATCTTTTTATTTATCTGCAAAGCCTGAACATTGAGAAATATAATAAAGTTGATTTGATGAAAATCTATAGGTTTACTCCGAAGTTATCACAAATTTTATGAATATACATGATAAAATACAAAAAAAAATGATATTTTTTTACAATTTCTGTTTTTAAAATTTTTAAAAAATGAGCTTTGTTAATAAAAAATAGTTTTTCCTTGTTTGCCTATTGCGCGTAAAGTTATGAACTGATATAAAAATAACGAATGAAGGATTTGTTGGAAATTTGATTGTCTTTAATTTGGTTCTTATTGCGAAAAGATCAGATGAACGGAACTCAAGATATAAGAAAAATAGTCAAAATACCTCCAAATAACGCTAAAAAAATTATTTGCGCGTAAAGCTATGAACTTATGAAAAAATGATGAATGTAGGATTTGTTGGAAATTTGATTGTCTTTAATTTGGTTTTTATTGCGAGAGAATCAGATAAACAGAACTTAAGATATAAGAAAAATAGTCAAAATACCTCCAAAAAACGCTAAAAAATTCATTAAACAAAAAGTTATTCGCGAAATGTTCTTTTGATGAAATTTTTGAGTTTAGCGATCAAAAATACATATAAAAAAATTATTCGCGGTTAGTGCGCAGAAATTGTTTTTCATTTGTAAACGAGAGTTATTAACAAAAATCAATAAGGCGTTTCATGAAACCGCGTTTACAATTAAACCGCTTACCATCCCAATTTGGGATTTGCATATGTTGTTAAGTATATTTAGGGCTATATGTGCAAAAAAATATAGGAAAATTAAAGATACGCATTTTGAGATATTTGCAAATTAAGGACATTTTTTTAATTTCAATATCCTTTTTGCAAAGCATCCTATCCTTTTTCAAAATTCTATTTTAAGACCAGGACATAACCATTATTTTGCGCTTTATTTCGTGACAATCGGATGATGCGTTCCAAAGATACGATCATTTAAACATCATGTATTTTTCATTAAATTGTTGCAAAATACCAACTTTGAACAGCGATAAAACGCGAACCATTCACAATTTTGACTAAATAACAAAAACCGAAATTCGACACAGATCTCGAGAATTGATATGCCAATTTTTATGCAAATTAAAATAGGTAAGGTCGAAAAAGTGTTTTTTTTGTTTTCAAAAATTTTGGAATCCTTCAAATATAAATGGAAATTTTTGAAATATAATTGGAATTTTTTGAATTATAAATGGAAATTTTTGAATTATATTTAGAAATTTTTGAATTATAATTGGAAATTTTTGAAATATAAATGGAAATTTCTGAAATATAATTGGAAATTTTTGAAATATAATTGGAAATTTTTGAAATATAATTGGAAATTTCTGAAATATATTTGGAAATTTTTGAAATATAATTTGTATTTTCTAAATTAAAATTGGAAATGGTGTAGAAGGGGTGGAGCTTAAAGTTAAAGTGGGTTTTCTTAAATACACAAAAACTGCTAATCCGATCAGTACAAAAAATCGAAACTACCATTTAGGGGGGGGGGGGGGGGGGGGCTGGTGCTGGTGCTGAGGCAAGGGGTTTTTGGTGAGTGTGGGCACTTAATTTAAAGCCAATGAAACAAAAAAACATTTTTCTGCGTAGCCGGCCTTCGGCTGGGACCCCTTTGGACATGATCTGCCACCCTATTCTCAAAATATTTTTTTAGGTAGCACGGTTTACGCGTTTAATTCTGTATGTCTTCTTCAATGGTTCAGCAATGCTACACCATTTCCACGAATGGACTGATTAAAAGGAGCTCGGAAAACTTAGTCTATATGCCACATTGAGGGGATTTAACACGCGGGGAACACCGGAAACAATACGAACATTGCCTCACAATGGAAGAGTAAAATGACACTCCTTAACACGAGTGCGCGTGTTTGAGAATGGTTAGACACCGTTATTAAACGGTACTCCATTAAGACTCCCAATTTTTTGTGTCCAAAAATTAAAAATGTTACGCTTTTAGCCCCCTTAAATTTTAATTTTGGTTGCTTTCCTTTTTCATTCTAAAGGGGAAGGCATATATATATATTTTTAATTTTTGTGTGCTCCGTAAACTGCAATTTAGCCTTACTTTTGTTTAAAAAAAATGTATTAAATTAAAAAAATGAGCCGCCGCCGCCGCCGACAATTTCATGTCGGCTTCTCTGCCTCTGATATATATAATTCTACTTCTCAAACCACCCCGATTCTCTAAGATATTCTGCTAGAGATGTCAATGGGACACTGTTTAGGCAATCCAGTACTGCGATTCAGTAACTTTTTTTAACGAAATTATCGATATCGTTAACTAACGAGAATTGTCGCTTGTTTTAACGAATATATGATTCTATAAATTTTTCAATTAACGACAAGAATTAACGACAAAAATAGTTAATTTGAAATTTGTTTATTTTGAAATTGTATTGAGAACCGAAAATTTTCGTTAACTTTAACTTCAAAAAATTTTTTGTTGATAGGTTAACGATTTTCAATAACGACAAAATTCGATAGAAAAATGTTATAGAATCGCTTTTAAAGACAATTGTCGATAATTAACGATTTTTGACAATATAACTACCGATTTTTGTCGTTAAAAAGTTAGTGAATTGCGCTACAGGTCATTAAAAAATCATTGCTCTAAATACTTAATACGACTTTTCATCAGACATTCAAACCGGACATTCACACAACAAATGATTCACTGACTCCTCCTCCTCCTCCACTTCCCCACAACTTCCACAAAAGTCAGAACTTCCTATACGAACGGCCATTTGGCTGATTATACAGTGCCCTGTCAGTACTCCTACTAATAGGCTAACCGTCCGTTTGCCAAAGGTAAGAAGACTTTCTGTCCTCTTAGGATTTGGCAGTGGCCACATGGTACGCAAGTGGTCAGTGATATCCACCTATCCTTTATTCAATTCTCTGATATCCTCGATTTTTCAGTTTTTGATTCTAAGTCCTTCAGAGCTGCAAGACTATCCACAAAAATGTTAATGGCGCAAGGATTTAGGTCCTTTGTCAAAGTCATCTGCGCGGTTGCACATTCTGGGTTATGTCTTCTTTAAAAAAATTCTTAGATTCTGAGACATTTTTTTCTATAGAAAAATTCGTAGCTTCGGAGACATTTTTTTCTTTATGAAAATTCTCAGATTCTGAGAAACTTTTTCGATAGAAAAATTCTCAACATTTTTATACAGGGTATAATGAGTTTTTGCTGATGTTTGTAACTACCCGAAATATTGCTCCTCGACCCACATTCAAGTATATTGATCTACTCAGAATCACTTTTTGTGTAGATTTAGCGATGTCCTTCCGTCCGTCTGTCTGTCTGTCCATGTAAACGGTGTAAACACGATACAAGTCGTAATTTTTAACCCATTGACTTAAAATTTGAATCTTAAGCCTCTTTTGGACCAAGGGCAAAGCCTGTTGAAATTGAAAAAATCGGTCTATTATTAGACCTAGCCCCCATACAAAGGTCCTCTTTAGTTTTGGATCAAATGACTCTAATAACCGTACTATAATAGGTTTCGTTTCGAAATTTGGCAGGTAAACGTGTTTCGTCCTCACAAATCACCATTCCCAATTTTGAAGGAATCTGATCAGTTCTTCTTGTAGCCCCCATACAAACCACCTTCCCGACTTTCACATAGATCTCTCAAATTACATGAAAATAGAAAATATTTTATTAAAATTTTGTTTGTGTATATTAAACGCGTACTTTAACAACCTTATCAAATCTGATTACCATCGGACCATTTTTGGACTTAGGTCCCATGTGAAAATTTCGCCCGATATTCACTTAAAGCTGTTTATTGGCAACAAATCGAAACCTATTTCACTCAAATTTGATTTGTGAGTGTTTTTTTACACTTATTAAATATTTGAGAAAATATAGACCTAATCGGCCCATTTTTGAACTTGGGACCAATTTTTTTGGGAAACTCTGGTGTAGGGTATTGTTGAGAAAAAGGATATTCCTCCGGGGAAGTAATATCCTTTTTCTCTAATATGCTGAAAGGAAAAAAAAGATAAAACCCTAATGTTGTCACTCTTTGACCACAGAGCGGTGACGTGCTCCAATCTACAGGCCTACGCCCAATTCTTATAAATAATAACTTTAATACTTACAAATTTCTCCTGAAAGAAAAGAAAAACCAGCATTCATTTCTTCGGTTACTCATCAATTAGTTCTTTATTTTTTCCACATTCATATTTATAATCTAAAACTCTTCCCGTTCATTAACTGACCTACTTTAATAATGTAAACTATGCAATTTAATATAATAATGCAATTCTGCAAACTTGTAAATTTACGTTAACAAAAATTAAACAAAAATAATTATGGAATTTAAAGTCAATGAAGGGGTATCGAGTTACTTATGACATAAATAAAATTAATTGTAGCCAAAATTATATTAACCCTTAAAAGTTACTTAAAATTAGCTTAGCCCTAATCTGGCACCCAACATCCCTCCCCCCTTAACAGGAACGATTTCCGTATCTTTCAACTCCCGCAACTCGGTCTGAACACCAGCACTCGACGAATTTCTCCAGCACTCGATCTGTGTTGATTAATTTTATAGAATGGGATTTCAGCATGCTGATGCTCCTTGGCCAAACTGTAGCTTGAAACACTTGCAATATAGATCCTCTTCACCTGTTATTGTAATTGACTTTGCATATTGTTAGCTGAATGTCTGCTGTAGCCGTGCTAATTTTGCCGATTTGTTGACACCTCCCAAAAGTATTACTGGTGGCACCACCTCATTTTTCTTGTGGTTTAGGTTAAATGTTTCAGATCGATCAGAGTCTTTTAGCACGGCTACATCTTGTATTGGTATGGTTGTACTTTGTCTTCATTCGTAATGCGTTTATTCTTTTACAATTCCAAAAACAGCATTTTAATATTTTCAAACGGCAGATTATAAATAATGATTAGACATCCATTTTTATTTTCTTTAACGTAATACACATATCTTTTCAATTTCTCATATGAAACACCTTTATTTTTGAAAATTTGTTCATTAAATGAAACATACGGGTGGATTCAAATAATAATAAAGTTATTGCTAGGGTCCAACATTATTGCTTCGATAACAGGATACTTCAGCTAATCCGATACAGCCAATAAACGTCATTTATTTTTTTTTGTTCCTTTGCTGGTTAAGAGTTCCTCGTTGTATTGCGGCAATCAACTACGGATGGCATGACCTTACAGAGGAGGATGTTTTCTCTGGCTGTGTATAACTAGATTGTATATCTTATAAAATATTTTAATATGTACAAATCTTACACTAAACAATAAAAAATATAAATACTTAATTGACTGGTATTTTAAAAACTTAACCGAAAATAATAACTATATTATTTTTTTTTTTCTTTTTCAAAATCATCTTTTTTTTATTTAACTAAAAATTTTTTTTTTTTTTTTCAAATATTTTTTCATCATATTTTCTTTTTAATTTTTTCATAAATTTTCTTTTTTTAGATTTTTCAAATATTTTTATCTTTGCATAAATATTTATAACTATGTACAGTTTTTTTTTTTTTTTTTTTTTTTTATTTTTTATTTTTTTTTTTCTTTATTTATTTTAGTATCTCATTTATTCTTTCCTTCTTTTATTTAATTTTTTCAATTTTTTTTTTTTTTTTTTTATATACATATATATTGTTTTTTTTTTTTTTTTTTTTCAAATATATTTTCATCATATTTTCTTTTTAATTTTTTCATAAATTTTCTTTAGTATATACTTATTTAGATTTTTCAAATATTTTTTTTTTTTTTTTTTTTTTTTTTTTCATATATATTTTTATTTTTTTTTATATATGTATTTTCATTGCATCTCTTTCCCCTTTTTTTTTTATATAATTTTTTTTTTTTTTTTTTTTTTTTTTTTTTGAAAAATATTCTCTTTCCTTGCAAAACAATGTTTTCCTTGGTCCAAATAAGCGATAGTACTGTTTCCACTATCAAATAGACATCTCCTAAAAGAAAAGGAAGAAAGAAAAAATCTTGCAACATATAAATATTTTGTCATATATATATTCTGTTCTCCAGAAGTTATAAAAATAAACACTAGTCCAATCCTGTACACCTAAATCTGTAGCCTACTGGAGTATCTGGCAGGACTATGCCGGAACCGCACATGTTAACCTAGCCACTCCAATATGCCATCGACCGATGATAAAATATATTCCGTACCATGGGCGCCTAAAATCTCACATTAATTGTAGTTTCCGCGTTCACTACTGATCAAAACTCCTTAAGTTATTCTGTATTTCCATTTCATATTCATATATATATTCTTTACATAACATAATACAATAATACCTTACACCGTTGTGTACTACTTATCCGGAACATCTAATTCCAATCGGAGGTACGCTTATCTTCCAACATCTTGGACGATAATACTCGTGTACCAACAAAGACCCAGGTGTCTCACGCATCTCGTGGTGCGATGAGCATAGCGAAACTTGAGAGGCTTGCTTCTGACTCTAATACTTGTTCAACCAAGAACCCGGCTTGGGGGCCTGTCGCTAAGACACTACTCAACTCTGGTCATACACGACCAGTTCTAGTCCTCAATTCCTTTAGATGGTTTTCCTCCACCACCTCTTCCCTAGTGATTAGAAGTTTACGGTTATCAAACTACAATCATTATGATTTCGAGAAACAATGCTCTATGGCCTGTGAAATGCTCGTAAATGGTTGTTATGCCATTTACGATTCTTTCCCCTAATACGCACCGTTGTAGTCACCGGGCTATTTATAGCCGTGACCTCGTACGGACCTGTCCAGATCGGTGAGAACTTGTTCTTCCTTGTGTTATTCCTCACGAGCACCATATCGCCTATTGTGAACGACACGGGATTAGCCCGTCTGTCATACGCTGTCTTGGATTTTTTTCTTTGCCTCCTCCTGATTTTTTAGCACC
Source organism: Pegoplata infirma (assembly GCA_963921195.1). Taxonomy (NCBI): domain Eukaryota; kingdom Metazoa; phylum Arthropoda; class Insecta; order Diptera; family Anthomyiidae; genus Pegoplata; species Pegoplata infirma. The sequence continues at coordinate 112,471,554 of OY992538.1, forward strand.
AGCTCGTGTGATCGCTGTAGCTGAAACTTTAATACCTTATTCGAATCGTCCGGATTGTATAAGGGGGCACACTTCCCCGACAAGTTAGTTGGTAGTTCAACATCAAATCCGTACAATGTCCTGAAAGGGGTTTGGCCAGTTGACGTATGTATAGTGTTGTTATGGACATGCATGGCAGGGGCCAGCCATTGATCCCAATTGCTACCATCCTCCTTAGCAAAACTCCGTAGATATTCCGCTAGCGGTCGATGGCTTCTTTCCAATGAGCCATTTGCTTGAGGATGGTAGGGAGTAATATTTAACTTCTTTATCCCCAGTAACTTGCAAGTATCAGCAAATATTTTTGACATGAAATTTGTGCCATTGTCCGTTACGAGAACGCGCGGAACACCGTATTTTGCTATGATTTCAGTAAAGAATATCTTGGAAATCGTGCTAGCTTCCCCGTCGGGCATGGCCGCGCAAACCATATACTTTGAGAAATCGTCTTGAAAAGACAAAATCAATTTGTTCCCGGAACTCGTTTCTGGAAGCGGACCTACCATATCCATGTATACTTTCTGGAAAGGAAGACTTGGTGTATCAGTTAGGACCATTGGCATTATAGTTTGGCGTGAGCTCTTGTTGCGCTGACAACTCGCACACTCGCGTACATATTTTTTTACGTCCCGTCTCATATCCTTCCACCTAAACTGCCTCTTCAACCTGCTGTAAGTCTTCCTTGCTCCCAGATGGCCCCCCAGTGGGTTGTTGTGAAAATCCTTTAGTGCCGTTGCAATGTCCTTTTTGTCCCGAAGAACTACATACCCTGGTTCGATTGCAGCTTCCTGTTCTGCAGTGTTTGTTGTCAACTCAGTGTTTGGAGTGTTGACCAGTTCCGCTGTTTTTGTGTTCGGCGTTACGACAGGTTTCGCTCCCTCTGTTTCTTGTGCTTTAGTCCTAGATCGTGTTTGGACCGTGAGCACTTCCTCCTGTGAGTATGGTATCCTGCTGAGTGCATCTGCGTTCTGATTTTTCTTACCAGGCTTGTACCAAATTTCGAAATCATACTCGGATAACTTATGCCGGAATCTGGCCAACCTGGAGGTCTGATCCTTCAAATTTGCTATTCCCTTAAGAGGTTGGTGATCAGTAAAAATCGTGAAATGACGGCCAAGCAGATATGGGCGGAAATTCTTCACAGCCCATACTATCGCCAAAAACTCCTTCTCTATGGTGGAGTAACGTGTTTCCGCATCGCACAATGCGCGGCTGGCGAATGCGATGGGACGATCCTCGCCATTGTTCACTTGTGAGAGCACAGCACCTATGGCACCACCACTTGCGTCGGTCGTCAAAACAAATGGTTTCGAAAAATCGGGATATGCTAAGACCGGTGGCGAAAGAATTGCCTCCTTCAACGTTCTAAAAGCCTCTTGACACTCGCTAGTCCAGCTGAACTTGCAATCCTTCCGGAGTAACTGGTTAATTGGTAACGCGATTTCGGCCGTTCCCGGGATGAATTTTCTGTAGTAGTTTACTAGCCCTAAAAATGATTGTACCTCCTTACGGTTCCTTGGTGCCGGAAAATCCCTAACACATTTTACCTTCTCTGGATCCGGAAGCGCACCCCTCTCTGAACATTTGTGCCCCAAGTATACAATTTCGCGCCTGAGAAAGTTGCATTTTTCGGACTTCACCTTTAGATTATTTTCCCTAAGGAGTTGAAGCACCTTACATAGCCGAGCCTCGTGTTCCACGAGACTTCCACCATACACCACAATGTCGTCCAAGTAAACGAAGCATTCAATGCCCTGAAGTCCCGTCAACACGTGGTTCATCAATCTCTGAAAGGTCGCTGGTGCTCCCGTCAACCCGAATGGCATTCTATTAAACTCAAAATGCCCTAACGCCGTACTAAAAGCAGTTTTCTCTCTATCCTGTTTGTCCATGGCTACCTGATGGTAACCGCTGGCTAGATCCAGTGTTGAAAAATACCTGCTGTTACCCAGTTGCTCCAAAATTTCATCCATTCGCGGTATCGGAAATACCTGCTTGAGGGTGGCATCGTTGAGCTTGCGGAAATCCACAACCAGCCTCCAATTTTTAACCCCATCTTTCCCAGCCTTCTTCGGAACCAATAGTAAGGGAGAATTCCATGGCGAAACGCTATGGGAAATGATCCCATCCTCTTGCAATTTCTTTACCTGTCGATTTATCTCCTCCCGGTGTATCTGGGGTAATCTATACTGCTTCTGATTAATAGGCTGTTGTCCCGCTTGAACAGGAATCTTGTGCCTTACCACATTAGTGCATGACAGTTTATCCCCCTCTAGCCAGAAAACATCATGATATGCCGCGCATATACTCTCTATCGATGCCCTCTCATCAGGGTTTAGCTCATTGTCTGTTCTGATCGTTTCTAATATCCTGCCAATTCTCCCCCTTACATCCACCTCGTTAACGAGCGATATCCGTCCCTCAGCTGGCTCCTTGAAATTATGAAAGCCACTAAACTGGGGCTTGAAGTTGCTTCCTAAGGTGAAATCTTCATCCGATGCATTAAGAATGGGTACACTCACCCTCCCATTCCTTACTTTTGTCAAAACGGCCCCTAGATACACTCCCGGTGCTAGTTCCCGTTTATCTAGCACCACTTCCGATTGCCTTGAATAAAGCTTTACTGACACAATTGAAACCGATCTCGCTTTCGCAACTGTAACTTCGCTTACAGCATTCACACCTTCCGATGCCGCCACGCCGCTTAACGGCACGAGAGGCAAGTTCCACTCCCCCTTGGTCGACAAAATCCTCAAGTTAAGGTTAACCGTGTCCGTTATGGACCGCCCCCATAAATTATCCCTGCCCAGTATACCATCGGCCGGCACATTGTTCCCAAACTCCATACAATTCATGGTGAAGGATAACCCTAATGCGTCCGACGGTGAAATCTCCACCGTTCCCTTGGTCCTAGAAAATCCCCCAAATGCTCCTCGCAACTCCTTGACCACCGTCCCATCCAAACAGACACCCTTTATAAGACTACTCTCCTTAACGAGGCTGGTGTCTGCCCCTGTATCCACCAAAAGTATCAAACTCCCACTTTTCGCCTGTGGACATTGTAGTCTTATAAATACCGAATCCATTGAGGCCGGCTTGGAGGAAATCCCACCTACATTCATACTCCCCCTAGAGGACTTGACAAAAGCCGCCCCTGCCGACCTACCCCACTTCCGTGAATTTCGATGTATTAGTCTGTTTGAGTGGGTCGGTGGTCTTGCCCGTTTCCCGACCTACTAGTTCTTTGTGAGCAATCCACCGCTCTGTGCCCCGGTTTGTCACAGACGTAGCACTTGAAAATTCTGCCGCCCGTACGTCCGGACCTCTTGTAATTACAAGACTTGGTCTTCTCATGCCCGTACTCCCGACACTCCACACAATATGGGGAATTTTTCCTTTCCCAGCATACGTCTCTCGTATGCCCGGATTTCTTGCAGAAAGAGCACGGAGGCCCCCTGCTTCCCTGACCTGTTCCCGAATAGTTGGCCGTAATGTCCGAGGTCCGCCGTGACACTCGTTGGTCCTCATCAGACCTTTTCATCAGCTGCTCGACGGCGGCCACCAATCCCGAAATCCTGTCATCCACGGTCTCGCTATACCGTATGCTACTCGCAGGAGGATCTTCCCCCCTCCACAATGTTGCGTGTGCATCTAGAGCCTCCTTTAATAGACCCTCCAAGTCACTGGCCGAACTAGCAAGCATCCTGCTTCGCATCATCGGATCCCTCAACCCAGTTACAAATGAAGACTTGACCTTCTTGTCAACTTCGGCCTTCATTATACCATCAGAGACCCCCTTGTATGCATCCTTGATGATGGCATCCGTTGTGTCCGCTAGGATTTGCAGACGTCTAGCGAACTGCTTTATTTCTTCATCCTCTCTTTGATGTGCCCCCGAGATCTCTCTCATGACGGCATCCAACGATCTCGTCTTTAGGTAAGTGGTTTTGATCAGGTTAACAAGTTCATCCACTGACGTGAAGGAACGCAGCCTCACCAATTGGTAGGCATCCCCATAGAGTCTCTGTTTTACTACTGCCAGAAACTCTTCCACCTTATCTAACGCGACCCCTCTAGATGCAAGTTTAACTCCATCAATAAATTTGTACACCTCCATTTGGAGGGTAGCCGATTGTTCGCCACCAAATGTGGGAACCACAGCCTGAATGGTCTTTAGCATCTCAGTGGTCGTCATCCGAGCATCTACTGCCATCCTTCGCTCCTGTTTTCGTGCAAGCGGGCTACTCTCTGCCAAGGTTTCCTTCTTGGCTAACCGCAACTGACACTGCAAGTTCTGTATATGCTCGTTCGCCTTATTCAGATCGTTGAAGCAAACCTTTCCCCACTTGTTCGGTGTACTCCCCGTAGAAACTGCCTTCCTTAAGGTCTCGTTTTCTTTATCCAGCTCCTCAGCTGCCTCCAAGTTCTGCCTTATTTCTTCCTTCAAGGCAGAATTGTGTCTTCTCAGGGCTTCTAGCTCCGACCTTAGTTCTTCTATCCTTTTTTCGCTACACTCCTCTCGAGTATCGACAAGGCTACACAGCTCACCCAAAACCAGGTCAGCCTCTTCCAACTTTGTGATCCGGTGGACCCCTGAAATTTTATCCCTTAGAAGATTAAGGGTCTCCTGATTCGGACAACGCCGACTTATTTCCACCCAAAGTCTTTCTATGAAAATCTCCACCTGGGTCCTTAAATTCGATATCGTCTGCCTAGCCCTTTCCAGCTCCTCCTGGACCGCTTCCATACAGCTGAGCTGACAAACAAGTATCACAATAGGGGTGGTCTGCGTAAAGAGCTAGTTCACTAGATAGCCAAAAAATGTCCCCAAACACTTGAAAACCAAATAAAACTTCTCCCAATAAGATGATTCACAACGATCACAAATCAACCCTATAGCAATTCTTTAAAATAAAATCCCAGATCGTGGGGACCAATAAACATACATACTCCAATGACAATACCCAAAGTATGTGCATTAGCTTTAACCAACAAATAAAATTTGGTGACGAAAATACAAAAAAAAAAAAATAATAAAAAATAAATAATAAATAAAAAATAAATTCCGTAGAAGTTATTAAACCTGAAAACAATTGAATTAATATATTTCCCTTTTCCCAAACATCTCTTCAAAAAGCTCTTCAAATGAACAGTGCGATGAAAATTAATTCAACCAATGCTATTAAAATACCCCCACTAAAACCTTTGCACACCAAAAAAAAACAAAATTGCATCATTAACAAGAAATGACCATGATCATCTCAACAAAAACAATTAGCAAAAATATGAATTCAAAAAAAAAAAAAAATTACTCAAATTACCAACCTAAAACAATAAACAATTAAGAAATTTTATTTTTCAAAATATGCAATTAAGATACTCCAATTAAAAAAAATATGACACCTTCTTAATGAACATAGCAACAAACAACAAAAAACTGACAAACTTAAAATTTTCAAAACCAACTTTAACTGAAATTTAAAACTGATATTTAGCAAAAAATGAAGCGCCAATTAAATTTAAAATCATCTTTAAAATTGAGTTTCACAAAACTTTTTTTTTTTTTATAAATAAAAAAAAAAAACCTAAGTAAAGTCTCAAATTTAAGTTAAACAATTGTAAAAATAAAATTCTAAATATTTTATTTTTTCAAAACAAATAAAATAGAACCAGGAAAATAAAAAATTTAAATAAACAAAAATTGAACGAAAACCAAAATATCCAAAAATTCCAGAATGCTTTAAAATCCTGAAAAATACAGGAACTGTCCTTTGGAGCAAGGACGAAAACCGGCTGCGCCAATGTTGAGAAAAAGGATATTCCTCCGGGGAAGTAATATCCTTTTTCTCTAATATGCTGAAAGGAAAAAAAAGATAAAACCCTAATGTTGTCACTCTTTGACCACAGAGCGGTGACGTGCTCCAATCTACAGGCCTACGCCCAATTCTTATAAATAATAACTTTAATACTTACAAATTTCTCCTGAAAGAAAAGAAAAACCAGCATTCATTTCTTCGGTTACTCATCAATTAGTTCTTTATTTTTTCCACATTCATATTTATAATCTAAAACTCTTCCCGTTCATTAACTGACCTACTTTAATAATGTAAACTATGCAATTTAATATAATAATGCAATTCTGCAAACTTGTAAATTTACGTTAACAAAAATTAAACAAAAATAATTATGGAATTTAAAGTCAATGAACGGGTATCGAGTTACTTATGACATAAATAAAATTAATTGTAGCCAAAATTATATTAACCCTTAAAAGTTACTTAAAATTAGCTTAGCCCTAATCTGGCACCCAACAGTATTATATGGTTGGTCTTGACCGACTATAATTTTCTTACTTGTTTCTAATGAAACATTTTTTCAGATTCCGAGACAATTTATTTTTTGGAAAATTCCCAGTTTCTGATCCGTTCTATAAAAAAAAAAATTCTCAGATTCTGAGCCATTTATTCTGTAGAAAGATTCTCATGCTAAGATATTTTTTCAAAAGAAAATCCAAAGACTCTTAAACATTTTTTCTGTTGAAAAATTCTTAGATTTCCATTTTTTTTGCTATACGAAAATTCTTAGACTCTGAGATATTTTTTCTATAGAAATATTATCAGATTTTGAGACATTTATTCTCAGATTCTGAGAAATTTTTCTGAGTTAAAGTTCATAAAAATGTTTCTTTAAAATAATTCTTAGATTCTGAGATATTTTTTCTGTAGAAAATTCACAGACTTTAACACATTTTTTCTTTAAAAAAATCATCAGATTCTGATACATTTTTTGATTACAAATATTTTCAGATTCTTAGATACAGTGTTGCCAGTTTTTGTTGTAATTTATCCCTACAAAAATAGCTAAATCGACTTTAACTTATCATAACTTTCTTAATAAATGGCAGATATCTTTTGTTTTGATCAAATTGGATTCGTGAACATGTTTTCTGTAAGTCTGACCAATTAAACAAAGTCAAGATCCACGTACAGAAGAATTATGTAGCAAAATGTTGAATAGAAAATGGTGCATCTTTTTTTTAAGTAATCAACATCTTTAAAGTTATGTTATAATGAGCAATGACATGATGGAATTTTTATTATAAATCAGTCTTATAGAAAAAATGTTCGCGAACCCAATTTGACCAAAATAAAAGATATCCGCCGTTTATTAAGAAAGTTATGATAAGCTAAAGTCGATTTAGCGATTTTTGTAGGGACAAATTACAACAAAAATTGGCAACGCTGCTTAGATATTTCTTCTTAAGAAAAATTCTCAGATTCTGAAACATTTTTTCTTTTAAAAAGTTCTATAACATTTCTTCTATAGAGACATTTTTTCAGATTAAGAGATATTTTATATACTTATTAAACAATTACCAGTTTCTGAGACAATCTATAGAAAGAATTCTAAGACTGAAACATTTTTCTGTAAAAAATTTTTAAGATTCTTAGATATTTTTTCTCGAAAATTTTTTTTTACAACAATCAGATTCTGATTTTTTTCCCAGATTCTAAGACATTAGTTCAAAAGAAAATTTCAAAATTCTGAACAATTTTTCTGTAGAAAAATTATGAGATTTCTAGAAATTTTCTTATACAAAAATTAGCAGACTCTGAGATATTTTTTCTGTAGAAATATTATCGGATTTTGAGACTATTTTTCTGAGACAAATTCACAGATTTTGAGAAATTTTTTTCTGTAGTAAAATTCTCAGATTCTGAGAAATTTTTTTATAGAAAAACTTTCAGATTCTGACACATTTTTCCTAAAACATTTTATTTTTAGGAAAATTCTCAGATTCTGAGACATGTTTTCTATTGAAAAATTCTAGATTCTGAAACTTTTTTTAAAAAATAGTTCAACGATTCTGAATTATTTTTCGGTGAAAAATTCAGCTTGTACATTCAGCTTGTACAAAAATTCTCAGATTATTAGATATTTTTTCTATAAAAAAAATCAGATTTTGAAACATTTTTTCTATAGATAAATTCTCAAATTCTGTGACATTTATCTGTAGAACAATTCTCAGATTCAAAACCATTTTTCAAAAAAAAAAAATCTCAGATTTTCTGCATAAAATTTCTTAGTTTCTGAGTCATTTTTCTGCAGAAAAACTTTTAGACTCTAAGATTTATATTTAAAAGAAGATTTTATAAAAAAGACTCTAAGATTTATATTTTAAAGATTCTGTGAAATTTGTTTAATAGAAAAATTCTTAGATTCTGATACATTTTTTTTATAAAACAATTCTCGGATTGTGGAAAAAAATTCTTTGATTTGAAACCATTCTTTTTTTTTCAACAGAAAAATTCTCAAAATATTTACAAAAATTGTAAGTTTCTGAGACATTTTTTTCTAAAGAAAAATTCTATGATTATGAGACATATAAAAAAACGATCTGAAAAATTGTTTTTCTATAGAAAAATTTTCAGATTTTGACACATTTTTTTCTATAAAAAATTGTTCAGATTCTAAGAAATTTTTTCCACATAAAAACTCCGAGACTTTGAGACTTTTTTTCTAAAGAAAAAGCTCAGATAGAAATATTCTTCGATTCTTAGAGATTTTTTCTATAGAATATTTTTTTAAATTCTGATACATTTTTTCTATAGAAAAATTCTCATATTCTGAGACATTTTTTCTATTGAAAAATTTTCAGATTCTGAAACATTTTTTCTGTAGAAAAATTCGCAGATTCTGTGACATTTTTTCTATAGAAAAATTCTCAGATTCAGATACATTTTTTTTATAGAAAAAATCTCAGATTCTGAGACATTTTTTCTATAGAAAAATTCTCAGATTCTGAGACATTTTTTCTATAGAAAAATTCTCAGATTCTGAGACATTTTTTCTATAGAAAAATTCTCAGATTCTGAAAAATTTTTTCTATAGAAAAAGTCTCAGATTCTGAGACTTTTTTCTATAGAAAAATTCTCAGATTCTGAGACAATTTTTCTATAGAAAAATTCTCAGATTCTGAGACATTTTTTCTATAGAAAAATTCTCAGATTCTGAGACATTTTTTCTATAGAAAAATTCTCAGATTCTGAGACATTTTTTCTATAGAAAAATTCTCAGATTCTGAGACATTTTTTCTATAGAAAAATTCTCAGATTCTGAGACATTTTTTCTATAGAAAAATTCTCAGATTCTGAGACATTTTTTCTATAGAAAAATTCTCAGATTCTGAAAAATTTTTTCTATAGAAAAAGTCTCAGATTCTGAGACATTTATTCTATAGAAAAATTCTCAGATCCTGAGACATTTTTTCTATAGAAAAATTCTCAGATTCTGATATATTTTTTCTATAGAAAAATTCTCAGATTCTGAGACATTTTTTCTATAGAAAAATTCTCAAATTCTGAGACAGTTTTTCTATAGAAAAATTCTCAGATTCTGAGACATTTTTTCTATAGAAAAATTCTCAGATTCTGAGACATTTTTTCTATAGAAAAATTCTCAGATTCTGAGACATTTTTTCTATAGAAAAATTCTCAGATTCTGAGACATTTTTTCTATAGAAAAATTCTCAGATTCTGAGACATTTTTTTAGGGAAATATTCTCAGATTCTGAAAAATTTTTTCTATAGAAAAATTCTAAGATTCTAAGACATTTTTTCTATAGAAAAATTCTCAGAATCTGAGACATTTTTTCTATAGAAAAATTCTCAGATTCTAAGACATTTTTTCTATAGAAAAATTCTCAGATTCTGAGACATTTTTTTTATAGAGAAATTCTCAGATTCTGAGACATTTTTTCTATAGAAAAATTCTCAGATTCTGAGACATTTTTTCTATAGAAAAATTCTCAGATTCTGCGACATTTTTTCTATAGAAAAATTCTAAGATTCTGAGACATTTTTTCTATAGAAAAATTCTCAGATTCTGAGACATTTTTTCAATTGAAAAATTCTCAGATTCTGAGAAATTTTTTATATAGAAAAATTCTCAGCGTTCTCAGATTTCTATAGAAAAATTCTCAGATTCTGAGACATTTTTTCTATAGAAAAATTTTCAGATTCTGTGACATTTTTTCTATCCAAAATTCTTAGATTCTGAGACATTTTTTCTGTAGAAAAGTTCTCAGATTCTGAGACATTTTTTCTATAGAAAAATTCTCAGATTCTGGGACATTTTTTCTATAGAAAAATTCTCAGATTCTGGGACATTTTTTCTATAGAAAAATTCTCAGATTCTGGGACTTTTTTTCTATAGAAAAATTTTTAGATTCTGGGACATTTTTTCTATGGAAATATTCTCAGATTCTAAAAAATTTTTTCTATAGAAAAATTCTCAGATTCTGAGACATTTTTTCTATAGAAAAATTCTCAGATTTTGAGACATTTTTTCTATAGAAAAATTCTCAGATTTTGAGACATTTTTTCTATAGAAAAATTCTCAGATTCTGAGAAATTTTTTCTATAGAAAAATTCTCAGATTCTGAGACTTTTTTTCTATAGAAAAATTCTCAGATTCTGAGATATTTTTTCTATAGAAAAATTCTCAGATTCTGAGACATTTTTTCTATAGAAAAATTCTCAGATTCTGAGACATTTTTTTTATAGAAAAATTCTTAGATTCTGAGACATTTTTTCTATAGAAAAATTCTCAGATTCTGAGACATTTTTTCTACAGAAAAATTCTCAGATTCTGAGACATTTTTTCTATAGAAAAATTCTCAGATTCTGAGACATTTTTTCTATAGAAAAATTCTCAGATTCTGGGACATTTTTTCTATAGAAAAATTTTTAGATTCTGGGACATTTTTTCTATAGAAAAATTTTCAGATTCTGGGACATTTTTTCTATAGAAAAATTCTCAGATTCTGTGACATTTTTTCTATAGAAAAATTCTCAGATTCTGAGACATTTTTTCTATAGAAAAATTTTCAGATTCTGTGAAAAATTCTCAGATTCTGAGACATTTTTTCTGTAGAAAAATTTTTAGATTCTGTGACATTTTTTCTATAGAAAATTTCTAAAATTCTGAGACATTCTGAGACTACTCAGATTCTGAGACATTTTTTTAAAGAAAAATTCTCAACTTCTCAGAATTTTTTAGAAAAAATCTGAGAATTTTTGTTATAGAAAAAATTTCTCAGAGTCTAAGATTTTTTTTATAAAAAAAATCTGAGTTTTTTCTAAAAAATCTGAGGTTTTTTCTGAAAAATAATTTTTTTGTGTTGGTGGTTATTTAGTGCAATTTTACCAACATTTTTTGTAGTAAACAAATTTTGGATTCCGAATCTAAATAATTCAATTATTTTTTTATAGTCGTTGGAATTACAAGTTTTTTTTTTTTTTTTTTTTTTGGTGAAGCTTCTTATTGATTTTCTCTCCCATCTTATTTTTATTTTTTGGACTATTGAACCGAGGTGTTTATAAATATAAAGAAATTTTCGGTTTTTTTTTTTGCTACGCTGTGCAAAATTTAACTGAACACATTTCCATACTGAAGCATCTGTACTTGTAAAAGTAATATGTGTCGAGTTTTAAAATTTCATTTTAATCTCACAAGATCTTTTGTTCTCTTGATTGTTTGAAAATCTCATGATATGCCAAATAATTTTCATTTTTGAAAAGTATCAGCTTTTTTAGAGCTCAAAGGCATGACGTACCTTTGTGTTGCACTATATACTCATCATGCTTATATAAATATGATTTATGAGTTAGATTTTAATTTTTTTGTTGCAATTTTATTTCTAACAAAGCATAAACATTGACCTTGTGTATGCATCTTGTATTGCATCCGTAACATGTTTCTGAATTTTCTTAAAGATCTGCGGTTAATCACATTTTACAACACACAAACAAGTACAGCAGAATTGTATATGATTTTATGGAGCATATAATTGTTATCGCATGACCATATTTTGTATAAATGTTCTACAAATGTTGATTCAATTTTTTATAGCCTACACTTGGGAATGGCAAAGGAGGTTTGTCAAAGCGTTTGTCCTTTATATTTTCAAAGTTTAAATTTAAAAACAACTGCTTATGATTTTTACACAGAATGACAAAGTGAGTATATAATACCACCCATACTATGGTTAGAGGTCGATTTGGGGTACCTCATCTCCTCTATCATCGTTTCGTTAATCTCACATATTTAATAGGGTATCAAAAGATTCGGCAAATCTGAAAATTTTTCACATTTTAATTTTTGTTTATTAATTTTTATTGATTAGTTGCCACAACAAGAATTATAAACATAAATTATTTTATTGCTAATTTAGTTTTTCTTTTCAATTACTTGTTAATAAGATTTCAAATAATTGAACAAGGTTAAAAAATTGTAAAAAAATCAAAATGATATCATTACAACTAATCAGTCATCAACATCAGCATCGTCATCATTAGCTATGTTGTTTGTCTGTATTAGTGATAAAACCAAGATGATTTGTTGGTTGGTTAAATTTGAATAATTTTTTCAATACCGTGGAAAATCTTTAATTGCTCAAATCATGAGATTAAGTTCATTCTGACATCGTACATTTTTATTTTTTTTTTATTTTTGTAATTTGTTTTTTATTTTAATTTTAAAATATTTAGGTGGTGGTATTTTTTGAGTCAAGGTTTTGAGTATTCGTATCAGTTTCTTTAAATTTACATATAAGTTTTTTGTGGGTGTTGCTAAAAACAGAGACATATAAAACTAAGTATTTTGATAGACATTTGTGTGTTATGTTTGTGGTTAAATTTAAGAACTAAAGTGTTCATTGTGATTCTCTAAGATCATTTTTTTTTTAACAAAACCTTCTTTTATATAGTTTATTTGAGATATATGCCCTTCAGAAATGTTCTCAGATTCTGAGATATTATTCCTGTAGAAAATCCCTACAATACTGAGACATTTTTTTATTAAAACAAGTCTCGCACTTTAAGAAATTTTTCTGACACATCTGCGTCTTTTATTCTAAGGCATTTTTCCTATAGAAAAAGTTTTAGATTTTGTAATATTTTTATAGATTCTAAGACCATTTTCCCATATCAAAATAATCAGATTCTGAGATATTTTTTCCATAGAAAAGTCTCCGATTCCAAGAAATATATGAAGGGCTTATTGTAAAAACTCGATAAGCAACATTTTATTTTATTGTGGTTTTTGCCTTAAAACTTTTAAAATAATGTAGAAAATATAACTTTTGCAGAACTTTTATTCTCAATATACTTGTACGAAGCGTTAAAGCAAGACTTCTGCCAAAAATCTGTCAATGGAACATCAGCCGAAGGCGAAAAATACGAAAAAATAAAATGTTGCTTATCAAGTTCTTGCAGTAAGCCCTTCATATGTTGTCTGATTTTTCTGGTTATATTTATCAACAAATTAGTTTTCATTAATTTAAGGGAAGTCAATTAAATAGTGCTATTCAAAATCTATGTTTGAAAATAATATCGCCCGGATCTCCTACATACTGGCCCACAGACGTAAACAAGATCCCTGACTTGATTGATTTCTGTGTATCTAAGGGATTGTCACAAATCTCATATAAATGCTACTCCTATCCAGATCTGTCATCAGATCACTCACCTGTTATGTTAGTTCTAACATCAACAGTAGAAAACCATGACAAATTCTGCAAACTTCATAATAAGAAAACCAATTGGACATATTTCCGATACATGGTTAAGACACACCTTAACTTGAAAATCTCGTTAAAGACTGAAGAGGAAATCACAAACGCCATTGAGCACTTCAATGAGACTTTACAACATGCAGCCTGGTGTTCTACTCCAGCAGTAAAGGAAAAATGTGTTTTAACCCCTTCCATTACAGTTTAAAATAAGTTGTCAGAAAAAAGACATGCCAGAAAGAAATGGCAAACAACTAGATCTCCTCTAGATAAGACAATACTGAATAGGCTAACTCGTGAGCTGAAAAATATCTTGCAGAATGAGAAAAACGAAAGCATAGAAAAGGAGCTAAGAAATTTGGGCCCTACCAAATCTACAGACTACTCTCTTTGGAAAATGACGGATAAGGTCAAGAAACAGATTAAGATAAGTTACCCCATTAGGAAAGATGATTACTCATGGACAAGAACTAACTATGAGAAGGCAATTAGGTTTAGTGAACATTTGAAAGGGGTTTTTACCCCAAACAACTCAGAAATTAGCCCTGAATTTATTGAACGCTCCTTACAGGAAATTTATCAACTTGATCTCCCGATTAAGAAATTCAACAAGCGTGAAGTAGCAAATGTTATTAAAAAACTTGTCTTAAATAAAGCTCCAGGTTATGACCTCATTACAAGTAAAGTTTCACAGGAATTGCCCGACGAAGGATTAGTATACATCACTAGTATATATAATGCCTGCCTTACCCGAAACTTTGTTCCACCTCAGTGGAAAGTTGCCCAAATTACTATGATTCAAAAACCCGGCAAAAGCCCTCATGATGTCACATCATATCGCCCAATTAGTTTACTCCCAATTCCATCTAAAGTACTGGAAATCCTTTTTATAAATAGGTTAATGCTGATCACTGATACCAATGCATCAGTTTGGGTTCAGAAAAAAACATGGTACAATTGAGCAGGTTCATAGGCTCGTTGAGAAGATATAGGATGCTCTGGAGAACAAAAAGTATTGCACTGCTGCTTTTCTTGATATTTCTCAAGCATTTGATAAAGTATGGCATGATGGTCTTCTATACAAAATCAAAAAGCACCTCCCAGTGAACTATTATACATTTATTCGGTCTTACCTCTCGGATCGCTTCTTTTTTGTGAAAGAAGAAGATGAAATGAGCAGTTTACATGTTTTCAATGCCGGAGTCCCACAAGGCAGTGTTATGGGGCCAACTCTGTATCTCTTGTATACCGCAGATTTACCAAACACTGATGGAGTTCTTATAGGCACCTTTGCCGATGACACTGCAGCTCTTGCTGTTCATGCAGATCCTGCAGTTGCAAGTAATATTTTACAAAAATGTGTAGATAACATTTCTCTATGGCTTAAGGATTGGCGCATAAAATCAAATGAAGATAAATCAGTTCAGGTCACTTTTACTTTAAGAAATGGGACTTGCCCACCAGTCTATCTTAATGAAAAGGAAATTTCCCAAAAAGAAGATGTCAAGTACCTTGGCATTCACCTGGACAAAAAGCTCTTATGGAGAAAACACATTCTGACCAAAAAGAAAGCCCTTGACTTACAAGTCAGAAAAATGTCTTATCTGATTGGCTCTCAATCAAAACTTTCGCTCGAAAATAAGCTATTGATATACAAATGCATACTAAAACCAATTTGGACTTACGGTATCCAATTGTGGGGTACTGCAGCAAATTCCAATCTGGAAATTCTACAGCGATTCCAATCGAAAATCCTTAGACAACTAACAACAGCTCCTTGGTACATATCAAATAACCAGCTTCACAGAGAACTAAAAATTCCGACAGTAATCGAAGAAATAAAAAATCAATTGATGTCCTATCAAACAAGAGTTCAAAACCATCCAAATCCTTTAGCGTCAACTTTAATGGCAAACACAACTACTTTTACCCGACTTCGGAGAAGAGCTCCCCAGGACCTACTTAGATGAACCCCTTAAAATGGCCCAGAGTATACTAAGGAATTATTTTTATATATATTTTATTTTTTTAGTTTTAAGTTGTCTGTGGGATGATCACTGGATCATCACCACGTCATAGTCAAATAATTTTAAGTCACGTGTAATGATTAATATCAACTTATGATAGATTGCATTAATAAATGAATTAAAAAAAAAAAAAATTAATTTAAAATGTTAGTCAATTGTATTTAATGTATTTAAATATCCTAATTTGACAAATTTTAGTAATATGCAGAAAAACATTCACTAAAGCAGCGTTGCCAATTTTTGTTGTAATTTGTCCCTACAAAAATCGCTAAATCGACTTTAGCTTATCATAACTTTCTTAATAAACGGCGGATATCTTTTATTTTGGTCAAATTGGGTTCGCGAACATTTTTTCTATAAGACTGATTTATAATAAAAATTCCATCATGTCATTGCTCATTATAACATAACTTTAAAGATGTTGATTACTTAAAAAAAAGATGCACCATTTTCTATTCAACATTTTGCTACATAATTCTTCTGTACGTGGATCTTGACTTTGTTTAATTGGTCAGACTTACAGAAAACATGTTCACGAATCCAATTTGATCAAAACAAAAGATATCTGCCATTTATTAAGAAAGTTATGATAAGTTAAAGTCGATTTAGCTATTTTTGTAGGGATAAATTACAACAAAAACTGGCAACACTGCACTAAAGCTAAGTAGCAGTTTATCAAGTATGTTGCTTAAGTCTTTTGTTTTAATTTATACATTCCAATGTAAAATTATCAATTTGGCGCATGTGTCATTAAGGAATAAAAAATACATTTTTTTTTTAAGAATAAATGCTTGTGAATTTAAATACGTTGTTTTTAAGGAAAACATAAAAAAATATAATTTTTTTTTAGAAGAAAAATGTCTCAAATCTGAGATATTTTCTTTAAAAAAATTTTCTGAAGCTGAAACTTTTTCTATAGAATAATATCTAAGAATCTGAGGCTTTTTTAATAGAAAAATGTCTCAAAATCTGATACTTTTTTAATAGAAAAATGTCTCAGAAAATTATCAAATTTTTTATAGGAAAAATACCTCCGAATCTGAAACTTTTTTCATACCAAAAACACCTCAAAGTCTGATACTTTTTGTACACTTTTTACTACTTTTTTTTTTAAGGAAAATTCTTTCAGAATCTGATACTTTTTCTATAGGAAAAATGTCTCAGAATCTGAAACCTTATCTATAAGAAAAATTTCTCAGAACCTGAGACTTTTTCTACAGTTAAAATTACTTAGAATTTAAGACTTTTTCTATAGGAAAAATCTCTGAGAATCTTAGAATTTTTGTAAGTCTCAAAAAGTCTCATTTTCTGAGACATTTTTTCTATACAAAAAGTCCAAGAACCTAAAACATTTTTTCTATAGAAAAAGTCTCATATGCTGAGACATTTTTTCTGTAGAAAAAGTCTCGGATTCTCAGACATTTTTCCTACAGAAAAAGTCTTAGATCCTAAAACACTTTTTTATAGAAATAGTCTCAGATTCTAAGACATTTTTCCTTTAGAAAAAGTCTCGGATTCTCAAACATTTTTCCTACAGAAAAAGTCTCATGTTCTGAGAAATTTTTTCTATAGAAAAATCAGAGACCTTTTCTACAAATTTTGAGATATTTTATCCATAGAAAAAAATCAAAGATTTTGAGGCATTTTATTTAACAACAAATCACAGATTCTAAGACACATTTTCTTAAGAAAAAATGTCAAAATCTGGGACTTTTCTGAAGATAGAAAAATCTTAGATTCTCAAAAATTTTTCCTTTAAAAAAAAAGCCTCAAAATCTAAGACATTTTTCCTATACAAAAGTCTCAGACTCGAAACATTTTCCATATACAAAAAGTCTAGATTCTAAGATTTTTTTTCTATAGAAAAATTGTCAGATTCTGAGACGTTTTTCTTATAGAAAAATTTTCAAATTCTGAGACATTTTTCCTTTAGAAAAAGTGTCAGATTCTGAGATATTTTTCATATAGAAAAAGTGACAGATTCTGAGACATTTGTCCTATTGAAAAAGTCTCAGATTCTGAAAAATTTTTCCTGTGTCACAATTTCTGAGAAATTTTTCTATAGAAAACGCCTCAGATTCTGAGACATTTCTCTTACAAAACATTCTCAGATTCTGAGACATCTTTTCTATAGAAAAACTCTCAGATTCTGAGATATTTTCTTTAGAGAAAAAACGCAGATTCTAAGACGTTTTTCCTATAGAAAAAGCCCCTTATTCTGACACATTGATCCTATAAAAAAAGACTCAGATTCTGAGTAATTTTTTCTATAGTAAAATTTTTAGATTCTGAGAAATTTTTCTATAGAAAAGGTCTTTGATTCTGAAAAATTTTCCATAGAAAGTCTCTGATCTGAGAAATTTTTTCTGTAAAAAAGTATTTGGAAAAACGTCGCCTTTTTCTCCATGTGAGACATTTCGTATAGAAAAAGTCTCAGATTCTGATACATTTTTCTTATAGAAAAAGACTTAGATTCTGAGACATTTTTCCTATAGAAAACGTCTTAAATTCTGAGAATTTTTCTATAGTCTCTGATTCTGAGACTTTTTCTATAGAAAAAATTTCTCAGAATCTGAGACTTTTTCTTTATGAAAAATGCTTCAGATACATTTTTCCTTTAGAAAAAATTTCTCAAAATCTGAGACTTTTTATAAGAAAAATGCCTCTGAACCTGTGAATATTTCTTAAGGAAAACTTTCTCAGAATCTAAAACTTTTTCTATAGGGACAATATCTCAGAATCGGTGACTTTTTCTGTGGGAAAAATGTCTCAGAATCTGAGACTTTTTCTATAGGAAAAATGTCTCAGACTCTGAGACTTTTTCTATAGGAAAACTTTTTCAGAATCTGAGACTTTTTTATAATAAAAATGTTTCCGACTCTGAGATTTTTTCTATAGGAAATTCTCAGACTTCCCATAGAACAAGTCTTAGATACCGAGACATTTTTATATAAAAATTTTCTGATTCTGAGACATTTTTCAAATAGAAAAAGTCTCAGAATCTTAACAATTTTTCCTATAGAAAAAGTCTAAGATTCTGTGACATTTTTCTTATAGAAAAAGTCTCAGATTCTAAGATATTTTTCCCACAGTAAACGATTCTGAGACATTTTTCTTATATTTTCTATTAAAAAAATTTTTTTTTCTATAAAAAAATTCTTTGATTCTGAGAAATTTTTCCAATAGAAAAAGTCTCAGAATCTGAGAAATATTTTCTATAGAAAAAGTGTCAGATTTAAAGACATTTTCCCAGATTCTCAGATTCTGGAGAAAAAAAATTAAAGAGAATATCCCAGATTTTTCTTCTAAAAAAAAGTTTTGATTTTTTTTTTTACTGTTCACCTTAAAAACAACTTATTTAAATCCACAAGCATTGATTCTTTAAATAACATCTGTTTTTTATTCCTTAATAGCACATGCGCCAAATTGCCCTTTTTGCATTGGAATGTATAAATTAAAACAAAAGACTTAAGCAACAAACTTGATAAACTGCTACTTTTAGCTTTAATGAATGTTTATAATTTCTGCATATTACTAAATTTGTATCATTAATAATGTAAAATTTGTTAAATTAGTCAACTTAAATACATTAAATACAATTGACAAACACTTTAAATTAATGAAAACTAATTAGTAGATAAAAATAAGCAGAAAAATAAGACAAGATCTATTTGCTATTAAGCAGCACCAGCAGCAAGTTCTTAAGTTCATACATGTGTCGTAAAGATACTAAATAAAAGAGCACTTGGTGTATGTAAATGTTAAATGTAAAATTGTGGTTTAAAATTTAAAAGAAAAAAACTGTAAGAAACACTTAAAACTAATAAAGAGGAAAACATGAAACTTTTAAGTAATAAATAAACTGATAAGTTAAAGAAATATTATAACAAAATTAATATTCAATAGTAGTTGGTAATTTATTAAAAAAATAAAAA